>JALMGJ010000001.1:201187866-201662866 GCA_023362775.1 Charina bottae
AACCTCTAGTCATTCAGGTTGATGCATCAGCTACCGCCTTGGGGGGAATTCTGTTACAGAAAGATGACCAGGGGAAACTGAAGCCATGTGCATACCTCTCCTGCAAATTAACCAAAACAGAACGTCATTGGCATGTTTGGGAGAAGGAAGCATATGCTGTAAAATGCACATTGGCCACTTGGAGACACCTTTTAGAAGGTGCCCCCCACCAATTCGAGGTCTGGACAGATCACAAAAACTTAGAAGCACTGAACACCCCACAAAAACTAAATCCCAAACAGGTTAGATGGGCACAGTTTTTTAGCAGATTCAATTTCACATTGAAGTACATAACTGGAAAAAAGAACTTTTTGGCTGATGCCTTATCCCGGTTACCACAGCACAACAGTTAGAGAGAGGTAACTATGCTACTCTGGATTTATGGGATTTAAAGTCCAACACATCTGGAGGAGCACCAGGATAATCATAATTGTACTAAGGACCATATTGAAAAGAATGAGACCAATCTTTTTTAAAAATAATTTTAGCTGGAATGCTCTCTGTATTTGTTTAAGATTATATTAAATGTGTATTATTGAATTTATATTATTGTTCATAAGAAGAATGCTGCCCTGCAAAGGGATAGACATTTTCTGATGAAATCAATACAGAACTTTGCAATTAGCAAAACTTTACAAGGTTTGTACTTTATTTCAGTCTGTTTATCAGTCTTTTTTTTTCCTTTGAAATTTTACAGTGCATTTTCACTGGCTCTATTTCATCCTTCAGTGGCTATGATGCCATTCTGATCCAAATTAAAATCCAAAATCATTTATTGAAGCTGTATGATAAAGAGATATTTAAAGCATAATGTTTACATCCCTGAATGTATTGATGAAGATTATGCACATTCATAAATAAAATGGTACTGCAACTCCATTTTTAAATTAGCATCAGCCAACAATCCTAGGGAGTGATCCCAGGCATAAAAGAGAGTGCATTGCAAAGCAGGCCAGCAAAATGACAGGCAAAGGGAAACAACCGCAGTTTTAACAAAAGGGAACCTATCATGGAGGAGGAGAAAGGGCAGAGGCTAGAAGACACTCAAACCTGGCATAGTATTTCTAGAGCAGGGTTTCTCAACCTTGGCAACTTTAAAATGTGTGGACTTCAACTCCCAGAATTCCCCAGCCAGCCATGTTGAAGTCCACACAAGTTGCCACGGTTGAGAAACGCTGCTCTAGAGCAACTCTCTGTTTCCAAAAAGCCCACAAGTAGGACATGAAGGCAGTAGGTTTCTCTTCTTTTTGCTTATAGCAGCTTCTATATCTTCTGTGGGAGAAGCAAATGGATTATCTCTGTGCCTTCATATGATTCAGCTCCATCAACAAGACTGAGAAAATTGGGCTGAACTTAATAAGTTAATATACTACACACTACATGTATTACCAGCCTGTAGTTTCTCTGTGGGTAGAGTAGTGTAGGACTTTTTTTTATATAAAGCTATGCGTGGTGGCTCAGCGGGTAAGATGCCAGGATTGTCGATCGGAAGATCGCAAGTTCAGAGGTTCGAATCCCTAGCCCTGCATGCGGAGTGAGCTCCCGCACTAGCTCCAGCTCTTCCCAACCTAGCAATTTGAAAGCATGCAAATGCAAGTAGATGAATAGGTACCACTTCGGTGGGTAGGTAACAGCGTTCCGTGTGCATCATGCCGGCCACATGACCGTGGAAGCATCTTCAGACAACGCTGGCTCTTTGGCTAACAAACGGAGATGAGCACAGGCCCCTAGAGTCAGACACGACTGCACAAATGTGCGGGGGGAACCTTTACCTTTTATATTATCTCTAATCTTTGGTGAATTGAGATTTTTCTGGAAACAAGGCAAAGGTAAGAGGTTCTTCTTTCTTCTATTATTTTCTCTTTTGAAAATCTAATCTGTATTCTGAGGGGTGACAAACATCCATTTGCATTTGGTGGAATGCCATTCTTTAAATTGGTCTTTATAGACTTCCAATTCCCTAAAAGGAAGGCTAGTCAGTGAGTTAGAAATCATTATCCTGGATCAGTGGCTAATTTAAAAAAAATCAGCACCAGCTATGAACTCAGACAGGATATCTTTGAAGATGAAGGGCAAAAAGAAGACATGTATCAAAATATGTTCTCAATGTATGTTTTGTTTCTTTTGATACAATAAAAGCTGAAAGAGGAACTTGCACATTTATCATGTTAAATAAATGGTTATGTCCTTCTATCCCTCCTTCAGCCTTTGGATCACAACCACCCATTTATGTGAAGGTATTTTGTTGATTACAACAGCTATTCAAGTCTACAGGTCATTACATAATGAAGTGATTAGTCTGTTGGATTAGCATTGGGAAACCAGGGTCAAAGCTTACTCAGGATCCTTCTCCTTCAAACTTCCCTCCCATCACTATTGTGAAGATAAAACAGTGCTGGGAGACAACAATGTGCACCAACCTGGAAGAAAGATTGGAAGCAAATATCCGAAATAAAGCCATCAGTGAGGGTTTATTGTTTTCCTTAGCAGTCTCTTGAAGGCCTCCTTTACATCTGCATTCCTCAAACTGTAAATCAGAGGATTCAACATGGGGATGATCAGAGTGTAAAACACTGAGACCTTTTTGTCAGTGTGCATGGAGAAGCTGGATTTGGGTCGGAAGTACATAAAGAGGATAGTGCCGTGGAAGAGAGCAAAGGATGTCAAGTGGGAAGCACAGGTCGAGAAGGCTTTGAGCCTGCCTCCTGAGGGGTGCATCTTGACAACTGCTATGATGATGAAGCCATAGGAGGCAGCAATAGTCACCGTGTTCAAGCTTTCAACCAAGATGCCAAAGGTGAAGAGCAGCAGCTCATTGAGGGAAGTATCTGAACAGGCAAGGGCCATCAGAGCAGCCAGGTCACAAAAGAAATGGTTAACTGAATTCTTCCCACAATAAGAGAGCCTTAGAGATGCACAGGTATGTATGAGAGAACTCAGGACACCCCCAACATATGCTCCCCAAAGCAGCCAGAGACAGAGGGACCTAGACATGATAATTGTGTAAGCCAAGGGTTTGCAAACAGCCACATAGCGGTCAATTGCCATGGCAGCCAGAAGGAAGGCTTCCACATCTGTAAAAGCACAAAAAAGGAAAAATTGGACAATGCAGCCACCATAGGTGATGGTTTTTCTCTTTGCCAGGAAGTTCAGCAGCATCTTGGGAGCAACAGTTGAGGCTATACAGGCATCCATTAATGAAAAATGTTGCAGGAAGAAATACATAGGGGTCTCAAGCTGAGGACTACTCCTGATCAACACAACCATCCCCAGATTCCCTAGCAAGGTCCAAAGGTAAATTACAAGAAATATCAGAAAGAGGCTGTTCTGTAGCTTTGGGTACTCTGTAAATCCTTGCAGGATAAATTCTGTCACAGCGGTGCTATTTAGCTCCATCATTTCCTGAAAACTTTTTTTTTTTTTGCTGGGAAGGAACTGGTTTATTTAGCAGGTTACATTTTGTGACTCCCCTAGAATAAGGAACTGGATGTGTCTGAGAGCTTCCTGGGGATGCTTTTAGTTGTTCCAAGATGTGAAATCTTGACATTCCTGGAAGGCACAGGAAATAATGGTTAATTGTTTCTGAAGGGAAGGGCAGCTTCCTGCCTATAAGGAATGGACTCTGTAATTAATTCATAGTGAGAAGAGTTTGCATTTGTGCATGCTAAGGACACTCAATCCAATTGAGTTTATCTGGATGCTACTAACTTTACTTACATGCAAACATCAGCTGTTTGCAATAGGGAAGGAAGGAAAGAAATGACTAACATGTGTGTGTGTGTGCGTGTGTGTGTATACTATATATATATGGGTGGCGCGGTGGTGTAACGGTTAAGACTACTGACTGTTGAATGAAAGGACAGCAGGTCGGCAGGTCGAGACCCGGAAGCACCGCGTAACGGGATGAGCTCCCGTTCTCGCCCAGCTCCTGCCAACCTAGCAGTTTGAAAGCACGTAAAAATGCAAGTAGATAAATAGGTACCGCTCTGGTGGGAAGGTAACAGCATTCTGTGCGCTTTGGCATTTAGTCATGCTGGCCACATGACCACGGAAGCGTCTATGGACAATGCTGGCTCCCTCGGCTGAGAATCGGAGATGAGCGCCACCCCCTAGAGCTGGATACGATTGGAAGGGGAAACCTTACCTTACCTTACCTTACCTTACCTTACCTTACCTTACCTTACCTTACCTTACCTTACCTTACCTTACCTTACCTTACCTTAATAAATAGACATAGACATAGACATAGACATAGACATAGACATAGACATAGACATAGACATAGACATAGACATAGACACCACATCAAAATAAGTTTGCAATGAATGACACTATCCTCTCATATGATCTGTAATGCATATGGTAATTGCTAAGTATTTCTCCCTGAGTGAAGAATGTGTAGGGCACTGTAAGACAAACATGGTAACCTACTTGCAATTATAGACAGAGGAAAAATATGAAAAAGTAGAAATTAAAGAAAGCTCATTCTCCATACACCCTCACAGAATCACAGAACTATAAAGTTGGAAAGGGCCACAAGGACCATCGAGGCCAACCCCCTGCAATATGCAGGAAATCCTGTTAAGCCATCTATGAGAGGTGACTGTCCTGCCTCTTCTTAAAAGCCTCCATAGCTGGAGTATTCTTACCATCAGGAAGTTTTTTTCTTATATTTAAACAAAATCTTCACAGTCCTTACTTTAATACTCCACTACTTAACCTGCTTTGAGCAATTGTTTAGGGGCCAAGCAGATTTCAGCATAACCTTCTGGTTTTACTTATTATTATGAAGCAACTTAAGTAATTGTAAACTCTGGGAAGTAATATGCAGGCACCAATCTTCCTGCCTTGAGCCAAAGGATCTGAAAGAGGCTTCTATTCAGGTTTCCCTGGACTTGACAGACAAGTTCACATCCTAACTTAATTTTGAAGCTCGCTCATGCTACTCATTCTTATCCCAACAGTAACTAGTAGATATTGTTTACTTTTAAGTTTACTCATATGCTTTAAATGCTTTTCTTTAAAATTGTTTATCCCCTGCCTGTCCTTCAAGTTGTATGGCAAGACACTCCAATTTTTCTCCACAAAAGCAACTTCTTGAAGTAGGCTAGGCTAAGAGATGTAAACTGAAAGACACCCAGCGGCCTTTTGTGTTTCTACCGTACTAGCTGAAATACAAGTTTGTATTTTGACTTATTTTTTATCACTGATATTCTCCTTGAGCCTCATTTCCTTTGAAAAAGAATAAATAAATCCTCCTCCTCACCCACTGAGTCCCTTGGAGGAAAAATGAGATAGAAAGACAATAAATAAAGAGAAAAAAACTAAAATAATAGACTACAAGGTTTTTCTTTTCATGTTCTTTTTGTAAGGACCTATAAAAAGTGAGTTTTCAGCCACAAATCTTGAAAAATAGTTCAATATTGTAGTTCAGTTATTAACTCCTTACCAGAATGTTTTAGAAAGTAATGCTAACTCTAAGATACCTTAAAGAAAATCACTGCAATACTTCTCATTTGCTAGTTTCAGGCATTTTGATTATTCAGCTGGGCTTCCTGGCCAAATGCAGAGGTAACTTAGAACCCTTTATTGTTCTAATTGACAAATGATCTCATTTCCAGCCCAAACTCAAAATTGTAAGATTTACCTCTTGTGAGAATCCATTGCCTTAACTGTCTCTGGATGCTTTCCTACTACTGCAGCAATAAGGTGTTTTAGCATCTAGCATAAGACCTTGGGACCCTGAGGGAAGAAGTGTGCAGTGCAATGTTTTTCTCCTTAAGTAGAAAATTATTTGAATATCAGGCAATTCCTTCATGGATTGTGCAAACACCAAATTATTTCTTCACTATCCCCCATAGTAAAGGGGTGTGGTGGCTCAGCGGGTAAGACGCCAGGCTTGTTGATCGGAAGATTGCAAGTTCAGAGGTTCGAATCCCTAGCCCTGCATGCAGAGTGAGCTCCTGCACTAGCTCCAGCTCTTGCCAACCTAGCAATTCGAAAGCATGCAAATGCAAGTAGATTAATAGGTACCACTTCGGTGGGTAGGTAACAGCGTTCTGCGCACGTCATGCGGCCACATGACTGTGGAAGCGTCTTCGGACAACGCTGGCTCTTTGGCTAACCAACGGAGGTGAGCACCGGCCCCTAGAGTCGGACACGACTGCACAAATGTGCGGGGGGTACCTTTACCTTTTTATCCCCCATAGTAATATATGTTCATTCTTCCTTGAACAGTAACATTTTATATTAAACTTGTGAGAATTTAATGAAGTCTACAATAAATTTGGCATGCAACATTATTTCATGGGGGATATTTTCAAATAAATGATTCATCCTACATGAAATATAAAATGCTAGAGATGACTTATAATGTACTGTCACCTCAGCTACATGTTTGAAGATTCCAAATATTTTTTATGTTTGAATTAAGAACATAAGAAAACAAACACGAGCCACAGATTTCTTATATCTCTGCATGTGTCAGGGGAATTGGCGAAGAAACAACGCTGAGTCGAAGTTCAACTCTAGTATCTTTATTGTTTCTACCATACACAGAATCTTGCCAGACTAAAGGTTCCTAAACTGAGCTAAGGGGGAAGTACCCTTGGGAATCTGGGGCGGTGCCTGTCTAACTTTCTTCCTCAGCCCCCCCCCCACACACACACACACACTCTCTAAGCTGTGCAAACGCTTATCAGCCTGGAATGCGCTCTCTGCCCCCTCAGCTCCCAGCTCCATCACATCACCCTCCTCCTCAGGGGCACATTCCATCACCCCAGGTAGTCCAACTGACTCAAATCGAAGGCACATTTTTCTAACTTGGCAAAAAGCTTGTTTTCTCTCGGCCTTTGTAATACATTTCTTACATGTATAACATGAGATGTTGCATCATCAGAATAGATTAATATGTCATCCAGATAAATAACCACATACTCATCTACTATGTCAGAAAAAATCTGATTCATGAACCTTGAGAACACTGCCCCACAATTCACTAACCCGAAAGGCATTACTGTATATTCAAATTTTCCATACCTTGTATCAAAGGCAGTCAGATATTCGTGCCCCTCCTTAACCCAAATCGGGTTGTATGCATTTCTGAGGTCTAATTTTGTAAAAATGTGTGCCCTCTGCAAATGGTCCAGCAGGTCAGATATGAGAGGAAGTGGATAGTGGTCCCTGTCTGTAACCCTGTTGAGGGCACTGTAGTCATGGACTGTGCGCATGGGAGCTCCCCTGCCCTCTCTCTGAGTTGAAGGTGCGTGTGGGTCTGGTTTCTTTGGAACGAAGAAAGTTGGAGCAGAGGCTGGGGACTTTGATGGTCAAATAAATCCTTTCTTGAGATTTACATCCACAGAGGAGAGCAAATATTCTATCAACTCCCCACTACAATGCCTCCAGAAAATACCCAGAATCATGGACCTCATCAACCTCTGCCTCACCACCTACTTTCAGTTTGATGGACAAATATACCAACAAATCAAAGGAACACCCATGGGATCACCACTCTCAGGACTCATAGCAGAGATTGTAATGCAGCGTCTAGAAATGATAGCACTCCCACACATACAACCCAAAGTATGGATCTGGTATGTAGATGACACCTCCGTCATAATAAAAAAGGAATAACTGGAGGAGACACATGAAACCATCAATGACATTACTTCCTTTAATTCTTTCCCAGTCAGGTGAACGATGGAGGCTTCCTGGCATTCCAATGGTGGTGCGGCAGATGGAGCAGCACCACTGATCAGATGTTGGCTGATAAGCTGGTTACTGGCATGCTGATTCCAACTGGAGGAACACAAAGCTGGAAGAGAGATTTTGCCGACAGCGGGTCTGGCTGTGTCTTCTATGCTGGCTGTGATGCCAGGACTCGCCTGGTGGCGGGGTCTGTTCAAGCCACCCAGCTTTCTGTGAGCTCCAGTGGCAACAACAGCCATGGGAAGCCCATTCTCAGTGTGATGCAGATTTTTTGGCTTCCAGGCTTGAGGTGGGAATGTGAGTGGAGGCAGGTCTGTGGCTCTGAGAAAGAGCTGACATGTGTCCTGCAGCTGCTGTGTGCCCTTACCACATGGAACAGTGGGCATTTTGCCCCTTCATCATCTTTCTTCTCATTCTGTTTTCTGAACCTGAAACTATGTAGACAGGTCTCCCATGAGTGCTATATGGATGGCTTACAGCAATCCCAGTTTTATGTTGTTTATGTGTCCAAGGACTTGATAAAGAGCTGTGCTTGGATTGGTTGAACCGGAGTTCTTGATGTTAGGTGGTTTGGATGGAAGGTGTTGGAAGGGATCAAAGCCATTCATTTCTTCTCAGATGAGAGACAGGAGGACAAGAGGGTCTCTGGCTGGTTGAGAAGAGTGTGTGTGAGAGCAGAGCTTCAGTGTCCTCAGGTTCTATCTGTTGGTACTGCATGCCAGGTCAATCTGTAATAAGGCCTCCCTCACCCACAATTACATTGTGGATGAGAGGACTGACCTGGCATGCATTACCAAGAACTGGTTGGCATGGGGTGGGGGGTGGGATGTCCCCTCTCTGAAATATGCCTGACTGTTTTGGGGAGTGGCATCAGCTGAGACTCTGGAGTAGGAGTAGATGTGGTGGGGGATGGTCATTGTCATCCAGAAAACTCTGGAGGCTTTTAGAGGTGCTGCCCCACAGATACATGGATATGAAACACTATTCGTGAAGTTGAGCTCTAGGAATCAGATGGGATTTCTGCTTGTGTACCAACCTCCCTGCTTTGCAGAAGCTTCTTTGCCTGATCTGCTTGATTCCATGGCCGGGTTGGCAGTAGAATTCTCTAGGCATTTATTTATTTATTTGATTGATTGATTGATTGATTGATTGATTGATTGATTTCTCACCGCCCAACTCCCTCAAGGGACTCTGGGCGGTTTACAAATCATCAAAATTACAAATATTAAAGATTAAGACATTAAAATAACCATTTAAAATACCATACATATAAAAATTAAGAAGGCGATATGTTCTTTCAGCCTTGGAAGGGCTATTCTAGGACTATCTTACTATACTAGCAATCCCCAGGAGTTTCTGCCCTCCTTACCGCCCCAGGCCTGTTGACAAAGCCAAGTTTTAAGTTGGTGCTGGGGGATCTCAACCTGCCTTCACTTGGCCTAGAGTTGGAGGTGGCTTGAGAATTCATGACCCCCATGGCAACAATGGGCCTGATCCAGGTTATTGACAGCCTGATTCACAGTGGGGGCTACAAATTAGATTAGGTTTTATCTCAGGGCAGTGGCAACATAATCTAGAGTTGGAGAACATTGTTGTCTCTCCCTTGTCATAGACATATCACTCCCTGTTAATCTTGACGTTCTCTGAAGCTGCTCTGCACTGCAGAGAGGAGGGACCTATCCCATTGGTGTGCCTCAGGTGACTGATGGACCAGTAGGGTTCCAGAGGGAGCATGGAGGAATCCCTGAAGCTTTGGTGCATGGTTCAGCTGAGGCCTTAGTAACTGTTTGGAATGAGCAAGTGATGGTAGCCTTGGATCAGACTGCACCTATGCGGACTCTCTATGCAAGTAGATCCGGGAGGCCACCCGTCCTCAAGATATCATTGCTGGACCCAACTGTACTAGACAATTTTTGTCCAGTCTCCAACCTCTTTTTAGGGGAAGTTGTTGAGAAGGTGATGACTGCAGCTTCAAAGGGCTCTAAAGGAAGTGGATTATCTGGACCTGTTGCAGTCAGGGTTCAGGCTGGGATATAGCACTGAGAGGGCACTGATTGCATTTGTGGATGACTTCTGGTGGGCTTGGGGTGGGGGTAGCTATCCATCCTGACCCTTATTGATTTATCTGTGTTTTTTTATATCAATCATGATATCCTTCTGGGTTAGCTGGAGAGGGCTGGGAATGGGAAGCACTCTTCTTCAGTACTTCTCCTACTTCTGTGGCCACTTCCACTCAGTGTTGGTAGGAGGGGAGAGGTCCATCCCTAGGCCCCTGCTATGTGGGGTGCCACAGGGCTCAACTCTTTCTCTGCTCCTATCCACATAAAACCAGTGGGTGAGGTTATCCATCAGAAAAGAGTTAAGTTTCATCAGTAACTTGATCACACTCAGTTGTACATCTCTGCCCTGGACCATCCAAGTGATGCTGTCAAACTGCTTTCCCAGTGCCTGGAGTCTGTGCAGGTGTGGATGGAGAGGAACTGGCTTTGGCTCAATCCTGACAAGACTGAGTAGCTGTGGGTTTTATTTCCTCCCAAAAATAAATCTGGTGATTTTTTTCTATTGTTAACTGTGAATGAGATAACACTCCCCCAAGCAAATCCCTCCTGGATTTGCAGATCCTGTTTGAGGAGTAGGTGGCAGATGTGGCCATGAAGATTGATTGATTGATTGATTGATTGATTGATTGATTGATTATGTGCCACTAAGTCATTTTCAACTCCAAGCAACCACATAGATGGATTTTCTCCATGACAATCTATCCCTAACCTGTTCTTTCAAGTCTCCCAATGGTGCACTCATCACCACCGTAACTGAGTCCATCCACCTTGCTGTTGGTTGTCCTCTTCTCTTTCCTTCCACCTTTCCCAGCATTACCTCCCGGTGGGGGGAGATGAGTGGTGATATAAATTTAAATAATTACAGCCCTTTCCAGAGAGCTGGGTCTTTGCATATTGTGTCCGAAGTAGTATAATTTGAGGCTGGTCATTTGCGCCTTGAGTGAGAACTCTGGGTTGATTTGTTCAATGATCCATTGGTTTGTTTTCTTGGCTGTCCACGGTATTCTCAGGAGTCTTCTCCAACACCAACGTTCAAAGGAGTCAATACTCTTCCTATCCTGCTTCTTTAAAGTCCAACTTTTGCTTCCATAGAGTGTCACAGGGAATACCATGGCTTGCACAGTTCTGATCTTTGTAGGTATAGACACATCACAGCAACTGAGTATCTTTTCCAAGGCCTTCATGACTGCTATACCGAGTGCTAGTCTGCAGCATATTTCTTGACTGCTTGTTCCTTTACTGTTGATGGTTGATCCTAAAAGGCAGAAGCTATCCACCACTTCAATATCTTCATTGTCAATTCTAAGGCTGGTTGTTCTACCTGTTGTCATTAGTTTGGTCTTCTTTATATTTAATTTTAGTCCCATTTTTTTCACTGTGCTCTTTGACTTTTAGTACTAGGGCTTGCAGATCCTTTGCATTTTTGGCTATCAGGGTAGTGTCATCAGCTTGGCGGAGGTTATTGATGTTTCTTCCTCCAATTTTAAAACCACACTCATCTTCTCCTAACCCTTAATATATATTCTGCATATATGTTGAATAAATAAGGGGAGAGTATGCAGCCTTGTTGCACTCCTTTGCCAACCTGGAACCAGTCTGTTTTGCCATGTTTTGTCCATACTGTGGCTTCCTGGTCTGTATATAAGTTTCTCATGAGGACAATGAGATGTTCTGGGATTCCTATTTTTCTGAGCACTTTCCACAGCTGGATGTGATCGACACAATCAAGGACTTTTCTATAATCGATGAAGCACATAGTGACTTGCCTATGGTATTCTTTGGCTTTCTCAATTATCCAGCGTGCATCAGCAATAATGTCTTGTGTTCCTTGGCCTTTTCTAAAGCCAGCTTGAAAATCTGGCATCTGGCATCTCTTTTTGGCACACTCTGTTAAGTCTCCTTGTTTTGGTATTGGAATGTACCAATCGGTTGGCCTTTGTGTCTTTCTCCAGATTTGCTGGCATAGCTTGTTTAGAATCTTGACTGATTCTTATTCTGTTGCTTGCCATATTTCAATGGGTATTCCATTAGTTCCTATAGCCTTCTGACTTGGTGCTGATCTAACTTCATCTTCTAGTACTAGCGGTTTTTGTAAGTAAGGAATATCTTCTAAGGTATCTTGGATGTTGACCTCTACTGTATAATGCAGAGCTTTCCAAACTGTGTGTCGGGACATGTTAGTGTGTCGGCTGCAGTGTCTGGGTGTGTCGCGGCTGCTGCTGCCTCCGAGCCCTGCCAGGATTCGGCGCAGGCCCTAGTGCCTGCCTTGTGCCTGGCTGCCTCCAAACCTCCCCTGCCAGGATTCCACGCAGGTCCTAGTGCCTGCCTTGTGCCCTGCTGCCTCCAAACCTGCTGTGATTCCGCACAGGTCCTAGTGCCTGCCTTGTGCCTAGCTGCCTCCAAACCTGCCCTGCCAGGATTCCACGCAGGTCCTAGTGCCTGCCTTGTGCCTTGCTGCCTCCAAACCTGCTGTGATTCCGCACAGGTCCTAGTGCCTGCCTTGTGCCCTGCTGCCTCCAAACCTGCCCTGCCAGTATTCCACGCAGGTCCTAGTGCCTGCCTTGTGCCCTGCTGCCTCCAAACCTGCTGTGATTCTGCACAGGTCCTAGTGCCTGCCTTGTGCCTGGCTGCCTCCAAACCTGCTGTGATTCCGCACAGGTCCTAGTGCCTGCCTAGTGCCCTGCTGCCTCCAAACCTGCCCTGCCAGGATTCCACGCAGGTCCTAGTGCCTGCCTTGTACCTTGCTGCCTCCAAACCTGCTGTGATTCCGCACAGGTCCTAGTGCCTGCCTTGTGCCTTGCTGCCTCCAAACCTGCTGTGATTCCACGCAGGTCCTAGTGCCTGCCTTGTGCCTTGCTGCCTCCAAACCTGCCCTGCCAGGATTCCGCGCAGGTCCTAGTGCCTGCCTTGTGCCTTGCTGCCTCCAAACCTGCTGTGATTCCACGCAGGTCCTAGTGCCTGCCTTGTGCCTTGCTGTCTCCAAACCTGCTGTGATTCCGCGCAGGTCCTAGTGCCTGCCTTGTGCCTGGCTGCCTCCAAACCTGCTGTGATTCTGCGCAGATCCTAGTGCCTGCCTTGTGCCTTGCTGTCTCCAAACCTGCTGTGATTCCGCGCAGGTCCTAGTGCCTGCTTTGTGCTCTGCTGTAAGAGTGTGTCACGAAATGATGCCCTGCTGTAAGAGTGTGTCGCGAAATGATGCATGTCTAAAAAGTGTGTCACCAACATGGAAGGTTTGGAAAGCTCTAGTATAGTGTTTCAGTATACTCCTTCCATCTTCCTTTGATCTCCTTTGAATTGGTTACTATCTGTCCATTGGTGTCCTTTAGCATACCAATTCAAGGTTGGAACCTCCTTCTAAGTTCAGAGATCTTTTGATAAGACTTTCCTTGTTTTTCCATGTCTGTTTCTATCTTCAATGTCTTTACAGATCTTGTTGTAATACTGCTTCTTGTAATGGTATGTGGGAAGGACCTTGGGAAACAGGAGAAAGAGATGCAGCCAAGGGAACAGTCTGTCAGAGTTCTGGCAGACCTCTGCCATTCAGACCAGAAGGATACGTGCAGGAAGAACCGACACGTAACTGACAAGCTAGCGCGGAAGCAAGCGCTACAGTAACGAGGTGTGAAACGGAATGCATCAACCCGGAAAAGACTGTCTGAGTACTCCAGAGCCATGAACTACACATCTCAACTTCAAAAGGACAATGGGGGGGAAATGCTTAAATGTAATATACCATGCCATACCAGTTCATTCACGTCTTTGTTCCTGTTCCTATGTACCAGAATAAATCCTTTTACTTGTAAGAAACCAGAGTCCGTGGTTTGCTTTAGAGAAAGGGATTTCTTGGACATCGTTGGGAGCAGTCCTTACATAAAGACGTGAATCACCATTGACCACGTATCCTGAGGAATATCCCGAAAAATCGGTGAGCTCCCCAGTTGAAAGCGGTCACACCAATGGAAACCTTCATGAACGGAATGGAATTGGTAGAGGCAACGGAGAATATCGAAGCAGGCGAACCGAGCTCGTCAGGTACCCAGATGATGGAGAGAACCCAATGAGTGGAGGCAATCCCTACCAAGAACACCGACCAGTGGGAGGCAAAGAAACCCCAGAAGAAGGAGGTAAACAAAACCCCTATCCTTCTTAGCGCTACCAAAACCAAACCGGCGGAATGCTCCGTCGCCGTTGGCAAAGGACTAGAAGAGAACGTGGGGAAACCTACCAAGAAAAGGGTCACCCCAACTCAACGCATCGAGGTCCTGGAAGACCAGATGGCACACTTGAGCCTAGAGGTAGGAATGATGAACAAAAAATTGGACTCTATGGGGGCGGCCATAGAAAAACTCCTACGAAACCTAGAGGGACCCAGAGGGTCAGAAGTGAGCCCAGCTCCCTCAGATGAGGAGGACGAAATCATAGAATTCAGTGGGGAAAGTGAAGAGGGGGAGGAAGAAGTTCATCCCTATGGCCAGCTGCCTTATAGCCAACCACTTACAACCCCAAGCTATGATCACCGCAGGACCCCACTGAGGGCCCTGGCCCCAAGTGGCATAAGTGAACTAAAAACGAAATTCGACGGAGACCCCAAAAAACTAGCATGTTTTTTGACACATGTACAAGGGTTTATGGGGGAATTTGAGCATACCTTCCGAACGGAGGAGAGCAAGGTGAGATATGTCTCCAGCTTTCTGGAAGGGGAGGCGGGCGACTGGTTGGTGGCCCTACACGATAGTGGGGCCCGCGAGCTGATGAATTTTAGGAAGTTCATGTACGCCCTCAGGAAGAGATTTGAGGATACACTTTCCAAAATTTCAGCCAGGGCACGAATCCAGAACTTAAGACAAGGCAATAGGACAGTAGCGAAATATGCTATGGACTTCAAAAAGCTTCTGTCAAAACTACCAGACTGGCCTGAATCTTTTAAAATAGAACACTTTCAATATGGACTTAGACAAGATCTGATAGAAGTGGCAATAGAGAGAGATGACCCTGGGACGCTAGAAGGGTGGATTCAGTTGGCAGGGAAAGTTGAAAGTAGCAAAATTCAGCTACAGAATATCAGGACTTTCCACTCCATGCGAAAGAAACAAGGAAATTCCTTCACCCAACCCCGCAAACCCATCAAGCAAAGGAACTGGAAGGAGGAGAAAGAACGCTGCATGAAAGATGGACTTTGTTTCCGTTGCGGGAAGGAGGGCCATAGGATAAGCAATTGCCCCCAGACCAAGACTAATCCTAAAGAAAAAAACCCTGCAAAAAAGATCCCAGATGACAGAGGAGCCAAGACAGCGCCGGCGAAATACAAAGGAGCGGCGGCAGCAATTGAGGAGAGAAGGAGCGTGCAGTACCGGGACACCGATTCTGACACCTCTGAAGACGACTTCGAGCCGGCGGGAAACGAAAACGGCCTGTGCTAAAGTGCGCCGCAGGACAGGCCTTCAACATTGGGCGCGACGGGGGGATGGCGTTCCCAAATGCCCCACAATGTACATTAAGGTAAAGTTGCAAACCTTGGATGGGTCGGGACAATTGTGGGGGGTGGCCATGCTGGACTCTGGGTGCTCCAGATGCCTAATGCACCCGAAGATAGCCACCAAACTGAAACTTAAATTGATCAAAATGCATACACCCATCACGTTTTGCCAATTGGATGGGTCCAAAATGAAAGGGGGCCCAATTGAATATACCACTGAAGACATACAAATGTCTGTGGGGACTCATGTGGAGACATTACAGTTTGTCATAGCCCCCATTGCAACGCGACACATTGTGCTGGGACTCAAATGGCTTAAGAAACGAAACCCCCGAGTGGACTGGGCATCTGGGGAATTGGATTTTTTTGATGGGACATACAAAGCAGTCGCAGAGATGGATAGAGAAAACGATCTGGAATGGGGGGCGGCAGGCACGGAGCAAGGGGAGATGGAACAATGGGAGGAGGACCAAGACCAGGAGTGTAACACGTTCTTGGACACAATCCCAGAGAAATATCTCCCCGTAGCTGAAGTGTTCAGTCAAAAAGAATGTGAACAAGAACCCCCCCACAGACTATCAGACGCCATGGTTGACCTCATCCCCGGGGCTCCCTTCCCCAAACCCAAAATGTATGCGATGACCCAGAGAGAATTGGGTGAATTACGCAAATTCATTGATAAAAATCTGGCAAGGGGGTTTATAGAACCCGCAAACTCGCCCCTGGCAGCCCCTGTTCTCTTTCGGAAAAAGAAAGACAGGTCCTTACAACTATGCACGGATTACAGGGGGTTAAATGCCATTTCAGTAACCAACCAGTATCCCCTCCCACTCCTGAAGGATATGCTAGCTCAATTGGCAAAAGGTAAAATTTTCACCAAGCTGGATGTCAGAGAGGCATATTACCGGGTACGCATACAGGAGGGGGATGAATGGAAAACAGCATTCAATTGCCCATTGGGTCAATATCAGTACCGGGTCCTCCCATTCGGGATAGCGGGGGGACCGGGCATCTTCATGCGCCTAATCAATGAAGTACTGTATGAATTTCTATACCAAGGGGTGATTGTGTATTTGGACGATATCTTAATATTTTCTGACAACCTGGATGAACATACCCAGTTGGTTAAGAAAGTGTTAGAAAAATTACTAGAGGCTAAATTATATGTTAAATTGGAAAAGTGTGAATTTCACAAGGACAGCTTAGATTTCCTAGGCTACAGAATTTCACACAAGGGTATTGAAATGGATCCGGGGAAGGTACAAGCAGTATTAGAGTGGGAACCCCCCCGAACCCGCAGGCAACTTCAAGCGTTTCTCGGGTTCGCGGGGTTCTATAGGCAGTTCATTCAGGGGTTCGCACAGATTGCGCTCCCATTGACTGACCTATTGAAGACGAAAGGAAAGGGGGCCAAAGGAAAAGCGCCCAGCTCTAAAATAATTTGGACCAAGGAATGCCAGGAGGCATTCGACAAACTCAAGGCTCTGTTCACGGAGGAGCCCATCCTAAAACACCCGGAAGTGGAGAAGCAATTCATAATTCACACAGATGCTTCCCACAATGCAATTGGCTCGATTTTATTACAATTCGATGACTCCAAAAAATTGAGACCATGCGCCTACATTTCCAAAAAATTGAATGAAACGGAAAAAAGGTGGCATGTTTGGGAGAAAGAAGCGTTCGCTGTCAAACACGCATTAGACACATGGCGTCACCTTTTGGAGGGGGCACCCGTACCATTTCAAGTTTGGACAGATCATAAAAACTTAGAAGCACTCAAATCTCCCAGGAAATTGAATCACAAACAATTGCGATGGGCTGAGTTCTTTAGCAAATTTAATTTCACATTGCAGTATTTCCCGGGTGGGAAGAATCTCTTGGCAGATGCGTTATCACGCCTTCCCCAACACGACAGTAAAGTCGAGGGGATCGTGGAAACGCTCATCCCCACTCAGACGTGCACACCAACACAGGCAGTTGACCTAACAAACCAGAGCAATCAGACTGATAGGCTTGAGGGCAATTTGGCACTCACCCGGAGCAAATCCAAAGAGGCAGGGGAGAACCCCTTCGAATCCAAACTACGGGCGGAAACAGTGGTAGACACATGGTGGGGGGAGAACAGACACACATTAACTGAAAGCAATGGGCTGTGGTGGAAGGAAGGAAAAGTATATGTTCCAGAAAGGTTAAGGAAAGGGGCTTTAGAGAGAACACACGACCACAAGACGGCTGGCCACTTTGGGTTTGTCAAAAGATTGCACCTAGTCAGAAACAAATTTTGGTGGCCAACGCTGCGCAAGGATGTAAAAGAATACGTAGCCTCTTGCCCAGTATGCGCTACAGCGAAACGAGTAATGGGGAAACCCACAGGCTTCAACCGGTAGCCAACCCAACACAGCCATGGAAACAGATTTCCATGGACTTTATTGTAGACTTACCCGTGAGCAATAAAAAAACGGCAATCTGGGTAGTCAGTGACCTATTTTCCAAACAGACACATTTCATTGCTTGCAATGGGATTCCAAATGCCCATAAACTAGCCAAAATGTTTATACAACACATCTACAGAGCCCACGGTACGCCCGAATGCATAATAAGCTACCGTGGCAGTACTTTCACCTGCAAATTTTGGCGGGCATTTTTGAAATTAATTGGTTCCGGACAAGGATTAAGTAGTGTGTTCCATCCGTGCACGGATGGATCATCTGAACACCTTAATGCAATACTAGAGCAGTACCTGAGATGCTACATTAGCTATCAACAAAATAATTGGGCGGAATTATTGCCTTTTGCAGAAGTAGCCTACAATAATTCCATTCACCAGAGTATGGGGTTCTCACCTTTTAAAGTTGCGACAGGGCAAGACTTCATAACCATTCCTGAACTCGCCCTGACCCAAGTAACAGATGGGACCACCCCATTGCGGGCGGATGAGTGGATCGCACGCATTAAAAGCAATTGGCCGGTCATGGTGAAAACCCTCCAGGAAGCTAAAGAAAACTACAAAAAATATGCTGATCGAAAACGGGCGACTGAATGGGAGCTCAAAGTAGGGGACAGAGTGTACCTGTCCACCAAAAACTTGCGCTCCACCCAACCAGCTAGAAAACTGGCCCCAAAATTCATTGGGCCGTTCCCTATAATAAATGTGATTAACTCAGTAACGGCCAAACTACAACTTCCCAAATCACTGAAAAGAATTCACCCAGTATTTCACATCAGCTTACTAAAACGGTACAGCACATCACAATGGCACCCTGAAGTGGCCGAGCCTACACCTGAAATAGTCAATGGGGAACCACATTTTGAAATTGATAAAATCCTAGACTCCAGACGACACAAAGGGCAGTTGCAGTACCTAGTAAAATGGCAACATCTGCCGATTGGGCACAAAGAGTGGGTAGACCAGAAACACATGCAAGCCCCAAAGTTAGTCAGAACTTTTCACAAAGAGTTTCCGGACAAACCTCGGTAAAAACAATCGAAATAATGCATTTTGTCGTTTCAGACATAAGACAGCAGGAGGTAGACAATGTAAATACGTATGGAACTCACGGGGGGAACGGGGGGGATTTCTCTTGGACGGGCGGCATGTCAGAGTTCTGGCAGACCTCTGCCATTCAGACCAGAAGGATACGTGCAGGAAGAACCGGGCACGGTGGCTCAGCGGGTTAAACCGCTGAGCCGTTAGTCTGCCGACCATAACGTCGGCAGTTCGAATCCGCGTGGCAGGGTGAGCTCCTGTCACTAGCCCCAGCTCTCTGCCAACCCAGCGATTCGAAAGCTAAATAGCAAGTAGATAAATGGGTACCACTCACGTGGGGCAATATGCTGGCATCCTGTCGGGGAGTCGCCTCGGAACCGAAGACGACGATCTGGAGAAGCCTGTGGATGGCGGCTGAGGACGGCGGCAGAGGTCGACGGACCCCAATTACAACTTCCGGGATGTCAGCAGCCGGCTCAGAAGCAAAGGTTCCTGGGACATGTAGTCCGACCTGCGATTGAAGAGCCGATTCCCTCACCCCCTCCCTAATTGCGCGGGTAATATATAATATGATGTACTGTATAATGATAATATGTATGTACTGATTGTAAGCCGCCTAGAGCCCTCCATTAGGGAGGGGATAGGCGGGGTATAAATAAATAAGATAAATAAATAAAAGAACTGACACGTAACTGACAAGCTAGCGCGGAAGCAAGCGCTACAGTAACGAGGTGTGAAACGGAATGCATCAACCCGGGAAAGACTGTCTGAGTACTCCGGAGCCATGAACTACACATCTCAACTTCAAAAGGACAATGGGGGGGGGGAATGCTTAAATGTAATATACCATGCCATACCAGTTCATTCACGTCTTTGTTCCTGTTCCTATGTACCAGAATAAATCCTTTTACTTGTAAGAAACCAGAGTCCGTGGTTTGCTTTAGAGAAAGGGATTTCTTGGACATCATTGGGAACAGTCCTTACACAGTCAGATAAAAGGCAACTTAGCCCGCAGTAGGAATGTGGATGAGGCAAGAAGCTCAAAAGAGACCCCCTAGTTTCTTTGGTTGTAAAGGGGATGGGGGGAGAGACATACTTTCAGACTTGTGAGGTAGACCAGACAGGAAACATAACCAGATGAGCTAATTCTACTTTATTGTAAGGTTACATTAACAGAATCTTGCAAGGAAGCAAAGACTGGGAGTTACCCATCAGAGTACAGACTGGCCATCTGGAATGGAGGTGTAATGGAGTGTTCTGCTTGCATCAGCAGGAAAAATATGACTTTTGATGCAAAACAGGATGCTGAGGACAAAATCATCACCTCCTGCCTGAGTGACTTAACATACAAAACCATGATCTTCTTAGAGGAAAGGCAAGATAAAACACTCAAGACAATGTAATAGGTTGAATGAATATCTTTATTACAGTCTTTGGCCAGCCTTTACAATAAAAGAAAATAGTTTAATCCAACAATTCGTTGTCAGGAAAAAGGAAAACAATAAAACAGTGAAACAATATATCTAATTGAAAGTTTTACACAATTGTATAACTTGATAAAAATATTTGGCCACCTGGTGTGAGTGTAGAGTCAGCATCCCTTAAAAAGAAATAAACATAAAATCTATCAGTATGACTCTCAAATTTAGAGATGATTGGGGAGACCAAAGCACATCTTGGGGCATCATAAAAAGGACACCGTAGGAGGACATGGGCAAGAGTTTCTACCTCCCTGGATTCACAAGGACAAAGTCTCTGTGAATAAGGAGTCACATGAAATCTTCCTGCCAGCAGTGCTGTAAGGAGGGCATCAAAGTGGGCTCCGGAAAAAGCCCATCTATATTTGCTTAAGGTTAAATTGTATAGTTAAATTGTATAGATACCCTGCAGTAGAGGGTTTGCGGCTATCTAGAATTTGAAGATAGAATTTGGCAGCACTGGTAATATCATTTTGGCAATCAATGTCCCTAATTATTTCTTTTACTATTGATTTAGCCTTCTCCAGGATTATTGGCCTAAATATTCAGGAGAGAGGCCAAGACTGCAAAGTTATTTTGTACAGGTACGGTGCCAATGAGATTGGTAGCTGTCTGACAACAGCAGAGGTATCAGGCCTGTAGGGTTGAACATGATTTTGAGTCCTGAAGTTAGAATCCTGATCCAGGCCTGAGCCTTAATACTTGGCACATTAGCGTCAAGCCTCAAACCTGGATTGGGGGTGCATTTTGGGGTACCAAAAAAAGACCTAAGGAAATTTGATTGGATGGATTCATAAGCCCTTAGGTTTGTGTATGGGCCAAGTTGTATCCCATATAGTAGTTGGGCAACTGTTTTGGCCATGAACAGTTTAACTGCTGCTGGGATGTAATTTGCCCCCTGTTGCCTGTAAAATTTTATTGTTGCTTGTGAGCTCTTCTGGGAAGTAGAAGTGGCATAGTTTACCTGGGCTGTTATTTTCCTAGAGGCCTGAAATCCTATGCCCAGGTATTTAAAACATTTAACTTGCTCTAATTCATGGGAGTCAATTGTCCACTTTTGCCTTTGTCTTTTATTAGAGAAAACTAGGACTTTAGATGTGTCATAATTGATTATTAATTGTTCCTCATTACAGTAGGATGCCAGGGTTCAGAATTAAAATGGATATTATTATGAACTTTATTAATAAAACAGAGAAGAAAGTTCAATTGATGTTGGCGTAGTTATGATGCGGATGGGATAAACAGAAAGATAGCTGACTGGAAATGTGCAGGCTAGAGTTCCCTTTCTACTTTGCTGGCATTCTCCTCTAAATCCCTCCAACTAGCAACGTTTTCCACACTTTATACATCCACATTGGGCAAAAATTGGATTTTCACCAGATCCTTTGTTGAACTGATTGATAGTATAGGCCACTGTTCTCTCCGTGCCTCCCAATTCCTGGGTCAAAGGGTCCTCTGTGCTGTCCCTTCAGGCCTCTGGTCTAGCTCACTGCTATAGCATTTCACCTGTCCAGGAACCCCACTGCTCCTGCTAGTGTCCTACTACTGATAGTGGCTTCAGTTGCCTTCCCTCAACATTTGCTCTTTTGCCCCACCACCATCAGGTAGGTGACTCTGGGTTTCTCTTTTCACATGTTAAGACAAGCTTTGACAAACACCCTCAGCAGTCAATAAGCCTCTTCATTTTCTACTGCATTTCCTGAGTTCCTCCTTGCCGCTTTTCTGCTTCTGTACTAAATCTCCCTAAAATAGAAAGGGCAGCAGAGCCAGAAAAAAGCCCCCAAAAGGGTGTGGGTGATAGGCAGTGGTGTCCACAGCAAAGCCCAAGGACCCCAAAATAACAGCATACGTTCAATGATGTCATCACATAAATGTCACGATTATGCACTTGCATCTTAACATCCTATGAGGCACATAGTCACACACATTTTATTATTTACACCACCCCACAGATATTTAAATTATGGGTAACAAGAAAATATTGCCCACCACTAATATAACATAAAGAAAATGACTTTTTTTTAAGAAAAATCCAATTTCCCAAACATAGATAGACATTTTCCATTATTTTTGCTAAGTGAGAATACTAGTAAAAGAGAAAGGCAAGTGTTCCCCTGTTAGTGTTCCTCCACAGCTTGAGAACACAGTCCACAGACATACTAGCCACAGAATTCAGCCATTATCTTTGCATATCTCCCTATACGAAGGCAAGCTGTCTGGTATGTATGTATGTATGTATGTATGTATGTATGTATGTATGTATGTATGTATTTACTTCGCACTTGGATTTCATCAGATGGCGAGTGATTCTAAATACCAGTTGCATTCAAATGTGATTATACAGAGATCAAACTTACAAAGCTTCTTGGTACCTCTTGGGTAGTAAACATACAAAACTAGTGCTCCTTGAATTATCAGAATAGAACTATTGCAGCAGGAGAAAGAATAAATTAGCCTTCCAGAAACACAGATAATCACATTAAATAAGCTTTACAAAACTAAGTGGGACATTTTCCCTCTGTGTTGACCCAACTCATGCTTTGTTAGCACACAAACCTAGTGATCCTTGATATATCAGAATAGAACTATTGGAGCAGGAGGAAAGAAAAAGAAATTAGCCTGCCAGAAACACAGATAACCACATTAGATAATGTCAATTCAATTTTGTTAACTAAATATTAAATCTTCAAATGTAACCATTACTACTGTCACTGTATTGCAGGAGGAGAGATTAAATCCTCAGTCCCCAACCCTAAATCTAAGGTAGGGGAAATCCTTTATACATGGTATCAAAATTTAAAGCACCCGGATTAGAGATTTCACTTTTATACTCATTATTGCAAGGGGAGAGGATGCACTGAAATCTTGTGAAAGACGGAAGACTGCTTTGTACAATACGCTCCGGTATCGACACTATTATATCCTTCCCTGTCATTCATCTAACATATGATTACATCTCACGGCTTTGTTTTTAAATCTAATTCTAATTCCTTTCCCCAAATTATTCTTTTGCTCCATAATTTTCTCATGGCATTTTTCACCTCTTCATTTCTCAAGGTGTAAATTAATGGATTGAGCAAAGGGGTGATAATAGTATAGAAAACAGCCACACTCTTGTCCTCTGAGAACGTGGTGGAAGGCCTCATGTAAAGAAAGATGCAGGGGCCAAAAAACAAAATCACAACCATGATGTGGGAGGCACAGGTGGAAAGAGCCTTGAGACGTCCTTTGGGAGAACGTGTCCTCACTGTGAGTAGGATAACTATGTATGAAGTAGTCAGCACAAGAAAACAACTGAGGGAAATCATACCACTGTTGGCAATGACAATGAGTCCAACTATATAGGTATCAGTGCAAGCCAATTTCAGTAAAGGATGGACATCACAAAAATAGTGGTCAATTTCATTAGGCCCACAGAAGGGTAACTGTATAGTGAGGAGCATCTGTACCATTGAATGTACAAACCCACCCAGCCATGCAAGAACTACCATCCAACTGCAGAGTCTCTTGCTCATAATAACGGTATAGTGAAGTGGCTTGCAGATCGCAATGTATCGGTCATATGCCATCACTGTGAGAAGGAAAATTTCAGTACAACCAAAAAAGTGGAGTGCAAAAAGTTGTTCTATGCAACCAACAAAAGAGATGGTTTTCTTTTTAACAAGGAAGTCAGCTATCAATTTAGGAGCAGTGACTGAGGGATAACAGATGTCTACAAAAGAAAGAAAACTGAGAAAGAAATACATGGGAGAAGTCAGATGGCGACTGCTCTTAATTGTGACAATGATCAGGAGATTCCCCAGCAGAATTGTCACGTAGAAGATCAAAAACAGACCAAAACAGACTTTCTGTAACTCTGGATTCTGAGTAAGTCCCAAGAGGATGAATTCAGACACATTATTTACATTCTTCATATCTTCAAACCTAGATAACACATTACAATATGATGTTTAATCACTTATCATATAAAACTGCAAATATTGTAAAGTCCTGGTTGTGTTTTGTATAATATAGAGATAGCATTGCAAAGAATCCTTCAGCTGGATGTTCACAACTCATGATTTCTACAGAGTCAGGGAATGGTGTGCCCTAAAATAAAATGAAGATAACCAGTTGTCAAAAATGTGTACTCAGCAAATCGAGGAAGTCGGTTTAGGAAGTACTGAAGGGCCGCAAGATTATGGTGAAACTTTCCTTAAAAAATAAGTTTGTGACCCAGGTTAAAGTAAGGTTAAAGAGAAATGGTTAAGCACAAAATACATTTATTTTCAATGTAAGTACAAAAATCATGCTGACCTGAGGAAAATGTTGAAAGGAAAAGAATGCTTTGCTTAGAGCTACCAGATCTAGTCTGCAAATTCCTAGATAACCATGAGATGACAACAGAGCGATTCTACGTGTCTTTCACAGTATCTAGCAGTCCAGATATTTGCAGCCCAAACCTGGTAGCCCTGTTCACTCTTTCCCTTCCAGTTGGTTATCTTCTCCTGAAAGTCCTCCCTATCTTTTTCCCCAGCCCAGAATTTTGACTCATATTTACTTTGGAAGCAGGCAGAGCACCTGCCACTGCTTCAGGAGAAAAAACAAACCATAGTCATGACACAGTGGGACTATTTTTAATTTAGATTTCAGAGACATTTGGGAAGTAATTGGGAAACCAGAGTATTCCATAGTCATACTGTTCAATAGCATATATGTGCCACATAATTGGTGTGAAAGAAAGAAAGCTTTGAACTTAGTTCGACATTCTGGACTATAATAACCATCACATATATGCACTCTGTTTCCATCTGAATTGCTGATCTGCACCATTACCTGATTGGTTTTCTTTGGCATTCTCTCTGGTCCACAGCATCTTCCAGCACTCCCAAAGTTGCCCTCACAATTCTGTTTACTCTCTCTCTCTCTCTCTCAACTAGCCAGAAGGATTTCAATGAAGCTCTTCAATAAATAAACAAATTTGCTTTGAATGCCCTGCAATTTGTCCTATTTTTCTGAAGTCTGTAAGCTGTAGTATCCTTTCTTTACAAGAAAAAGCCCAGCAGAAGCCAATGACACACACTTTCTCTCTCTCTCTCCACCAGGTTGTCTCACTTCCCTTATTCAGAACGACGAAATGAAATATTTAAATGTGGCTACATTCTGCCATTACATTACTGATCTAGTTAACAACCTCCCAGAAGAATTTAAAGGTTTCCCAATTTAAAAAAAATGCTAAACTATGAACTTTTTTTAACATGATGAACTCCTTTTAATCTAGTTTTCAGTAGTTAATTAGCACCCATTTGAAGTGAAGTCCTATAGCAGTATTCCTCAACCCCATGGGGGTTGCCAGTGCCATCTTGGAAAACTTATATATCTATATACTACTAAAACTCTTGTGTCTGTTTGATATTTTGTAACATTTAACTGGGTGAAATGGTTCATCATAGGGCAACCATTTTTGAACCAAGGTGCCTCAAATGGGCTGACTTACAGAATGCATCCAAAATCTGGGACTCATGACTCCCATGGATTAGAAATTTGACAAATTTTATAAAACAATTTATGACATAAAAATTATCACAAAACTTTTTATGACATAATACAAAAAAATAATAAAACATTTCCTGTGGTCAAGTCCTGATGTTTGACTGTGCTATACAGTTCAAAATGAATGACATGGGCTATTTTCAAGACAGATACATCTCTGAATATCTCCGTGAATTTTTAAGAACTTTTCCAGTGAAGGCAGTACATTAGAAGCTCTGCCATTGTTGAAGGCATTGAGGAATCTGGTAAGGAAATATTTCTGAAATGATGACCCAACAGGTCACGGGTTGTCTAGTAAGCTTCTAAAAGTACTGTGTGTTAGATGGGTACATCTGCTGTGCCAGACTGACAATTTGCATCTGATCATGGAGGGAGCAGAATATAGCCAAGTATTTGGAATTCAGAAATAAAATCTTCTAGAAAAGGGAGCAACACAATCTGTGGGCTTTTTTTCCCTGCATTCAAGGCACTGATTTTAAAAACTCCACATCATTAGGCTCTCATAATGAACACAATATGGTTTGCTTCCAAAATACAATGAAGCCTAGGGTTCTGTTAATTATTCATTTTAGCTGGTTCTTATTTGAATCCATACAGGATTAGGGATAGGGTTAAATTTTAGTTAATTGCTCACTCTTGGGTTGACTAGCAGGTTTTTTCTTGGTGGGATTAGGTTAAACATGTAATACAGAGCTTTCCAAACTTTTCATGTTGGTGACACACTTTTTAGACATGCATCATTTTGCGACACACTCTTACAGCAGGGCACAAGGCAGGCACTAGGACCTGCGTGGAATCACAGCTGGTTTGGAGGCAGCAAGGCACAAGGCAGGCACTAGGACCTGCGGGGAATCTTGGCAGGGCAGGTTTGCAGGCAGCCAGGCACAAGGCAGGCACTAGGACCTGCGTGGAATCCTGGCAGGGCTTGGAAGCAGCAGCAGCCGCGACACACCCAGACACTGCAGCTGACACACTAACGTGTCCCGACACACAGTTTGGAAAGCTCTGATGTAATATCTGGTAAGTGTCATGATCTTTGATGCCAGCATCAAATGGTTTGGGGGTAAGCATGTCATATATGGTTAGGGTCATGCCTGGTGACATCAGGATCACATGGGTTTTGTTTGTTTACTTTGATGATGTCACTGATTAAACAAACATATAAGCCCCCATTAAAAATAGCATACACTATTACTACTGATTTTTTTCACTGCTGTCAGAATACAAGTTGGAAATTGAAATTGCCTATGATGTGAGTTTCTACTTCCATTCAATACTGTCTAGGTCTATTATAGTTAGATGTTTAGATCTACAGTACAGGATAGTATCTTGTATTCATGTTGGCAAGCATGATCTTTGGAATAGAATGCAAATAAGACAATTATTTTTCCACAGGTGAGAAACAGAAGCAATTAATGAAGTTCATTTGACAGCAAAAAGAGAGAGAGGGGATTAAGGATCCCCTGTCTTTTCTGGTGATGTTCTGCTTAACTTTGGACAGTAAAGAAATGTTTTGATCCAGAGGCTGAAGAGAAGTTTAATGATCTAGGATCAGTTGAAGAACAAGCTATACTTTTTAATATAGCTATTTTTTGTATTTTTTAGGGGGGGAATGGGTCATCTAGGAGGGGAGTTACTGTACTAATTATTTTCAGACTTCTGGAAATCCTGTAGTGTTAATTATTTCATTGTATGTTATTTCTGTTTGTTTGTGCTCTGTATTTTTCTCTTTTTTCTAGTCTTATGTTAATTTTAATGTTCTTTTAACTTGTGGTGTTTCATGTTTTTCTTTTTAGGTTTTTAAAAAGTTTGCCTCAGTTAAATGAAAATTCTTTCCCTTCCTTTTCCTTTGATCACAGAAACATCAGTTTTTTTACATGCAGTTGTTTTTTACTTATGTCAACTCTGGTTGCTGTGAAATGTAAAAGCCCTAGATGTCCTTTTAGGAGGAAACAGACTTGGTGACTTAAAATTTCACATTGCTTTTCTACAAAAAAGGTAGATTCTTCCACATGAGATCTTTCTGCCTTCTTTCCCTCCCATCTGAGCCTTCCCCCCAGCGTCAGCATGGCAGAGTTGCCAATAAAGCTGCAACCTTGACACAAGTGTGGGGGGAGATGAGAGGAGAATGAAGGAGACCCAGGTTTTGGAGCTCTACAGCCACCAGAAAACAGAGTATAGTAGCCAAGGCATTTTTCCTTCAGAAGGAATGGACGGTCCAAAAGAGCAGAAAAGTAGTATAGAGGCCCAACAAGGCAAAGCACAACTTTAAAAAGGTGCAAGAGCTCTAAATGCTGGCCATTAACAGAAAAAGAAGAAGAAATCTCAGAGAGAGGGGACTTAAGACAGAACAAGCTTAAGAAAGAAACGTTGATGCATAATAGTAATAGTATAGAGCATAGTATATAGGTAGTTGTAATAGAGTAATAGGTAGTAGGTAATAGTATAAATATTGTGATAGTAATAGTAATTGAAGAGTAATAGTATATTGTAATAGCAATTATCATAGTAATAGTATAGAGATAGCAATAGAATGGAATATAGGAAGCCCTCACATATCACTTTTATATGTCTGTTTACAAAATAAAACATCTCCCCAATCCTTATAGGGAGGCGTAAAGAAACCACCTGTCCAGGGTCCAGTGCTTCTGTGTCTCTCTTGAGTCTGGGTCAATCCAATCGGGCATGGTTTAAAAAAAGAACCCGTGACACCCAGCAAAAGAGACAGGGTTAGGAATAACTGTAGGGCTGTGGCTGGCTAGCATTGATGAGATATAGAAACATAAGTGAATCTGTTTTAAAACCCATTTTAAGTTATTTAATAAAAGTCGGTGTGTTCCTTTGCTCCTATGTTAACTAAGTGTTTGTGCTATCTTATTTCATCTCCATGGTTCACCCTTTGGAGATGGAAAGAACTTGGTGGCACAGAGCACAGAGATAAGGAAGGAAAAGACCCTAGTTACTTCCCTGAGATATCTGCCCACTCACTGGAGATTAATTTCTTTCTCTATGTTAAGTTTGGGCTGATCTGGAGATTTGTTCTGTGTTCAAAGATTCATTGCAGTTTGCTCAGACATCAAGGGACTTGACCTCTCTTGCCCCTGCTCTGTGATAATCCAGGAGCAAGGCTTGTCTGACGGCCAGTCCTTCAAGTGGCTACTTATATTCTGCATAAACATTGTTGATAGTAAGAACACAGTGAAGTATGCCTATTGAGGAAGTTGTCAATAGAGGCTTCATAAGTGTATGAGAGTACCAGCAGTAAACAAGGAATGCTCTCAGACTTCACAATTAAAGGGTTGGATTTTTCTGCACTGCACCCTAAAGTGGTTTGACACCCATGAATAACCTATCTGGAAATGAAGCTCTGTTCAGAAATCCTTTTCTGTCCAGCATTCCATGGAAGGCAGGCCAGCAGCTCATCATGAAATGGAGGTCAAAGGCAGGAAGCAGGGACTGGGAGTTACCCATCAGAGTACAGACCAGCCATCTGGAATGGAGGTGTAACGGGGTGTCCTGCTTGCACCAAAACATTATGTTTAATGCAGAACGGGAACACTGGGAAGTCAAATTCCCAGCAGCCTGGGGGCAGGCTGAGGACAACATCATCTCTTCCTGCCTATCTGAGTGACCCAACCATGATCTTCTTAGAGGAAAGGAAAGGAAAGATAAAACACTCAAGACAATTTAATAAATTCAAAATGGATTTTATTATTAACAATAAAACACAGAAGAGAGCTCAAATGAGGTTGGGGTAGTTACAGTGCTGATGGAATAAACAGAAAGATAGCTGAGTGGGAATGGGCAAGCTAGACTTCGCCGGCATCCTCCTCCAAATCTCTCCCACTGGCAAAGTTCTCGGCCCTGGCTTTATTCACACACATTGAGTGAAGATTGGATTTACACCCGATGCTCTGTTGAAGAGATTGCATCCTCACAAGAATGCTAATGTAGGCCACTGTTCTCTCTGTGCCTCCCAATTCCTGGGTCAAAGGGTCCTCTGTGCTGTCCCTTCAGGCCTCTGGTCTAGCTCACTGCTATAGCATTTCACCTCTCCAGGAACCCCACTGCTCCTGCTAGTGTTCTACTACTGATAGTGGCTTCAGTTGCCTTCCCTCAACATTTGCTCTTTTGCCCCACCACCATCAGGTAGGTGACTCTGGGTTTCTCTTTTCACATGTTAAGACAAGCTTTGACAAACACCCTCAGCAGTCAATAAGCCTCTTCATTTTCTACTGCATTTTCTGAGTTCTGAGCTAAAAAAGTTCTTGCTAGCCCTGAAATCTAAAGGGCAACAGAGCCAAAAAAGCCCAAAGAACAGTGTGGGTGATAGGCAGCGGCATCCATAACAAAGCCCAATGATATCAAAATAACAGTATACACGCAATGATGTCATCACGTAAATGCCACGATTATGCACTTGCATCTTGATATCTTATGAAGCACATAGTCACACACATTTTATCATTTGCCTCCCCCTGCAGATACCCATGGTGACAGAGAGACTTGCTGACATTGCATATTTAAAATTGTGGGGAGGAAAAAAATGTGGGGGGAAAAAAGGAAAAAACAAGCAGACAAACAATCAAGCAGAAAACAATGCCCTAATCAAGGAACTACCAAGGAGAAAACCACACCCCCACCAACACTGGCAGGGCAAGCTACTGTAAATAAACTGGGAGCAAACCCCACATTCGCTTGCACTGATGATGTTACCTAGTTGGGTAATGAAACGTCTGCAAGCAAACAACCAAGCTCAGAGAGCACCAAGGACTCATACACACACACACACACACACACACACACACACACACGAAAGGCAAATGTGGCCATTTCTAGTGTTCCTCCTACAGCTGGAGAACGCAGTCCACAGACATACTGGCCCCAGAACGCAACCACAATCTTTGCATATCACCCTATAGGCAGGCAAGATTTCTGTTTTTAAAATTAATTTCCCGCATGGATTTCATCAGATGCAAGTGATTCTAAATAGCAAATGCATTCAAATATGACTATACAGAGATCAAACTTATAAAGCTTCTTGGTACCTCTTGGGTAGTAAACATACAAAACTAGTGCTCCTTGAATTATCAGAATAGAACTATTGCAGCAGGAGAAAGAATAAATTAGCCTTCCAGAAACACAGATAATCACATTAAATAAGCTTTACAAAACTAAGTGGGACATTTTCCCTCTGTGTTGACCCAACAGCACGAGGATATAGCAACAACAATTATTTTTAACTAAATATTAAATCTCAAAATGTAATAGTTACCATTTTCCTTGTATGTCAGGACAAGAGGTTAAATCTTCTGTCCCTAGCCATGAAACTTAGGGGGGAAAGGTCCTTTATACATTGTATCAAAATTTAAGTCATTCTAATTAGACGTTTCACTTATATACTCATTTTTTCAAGAGGACAAGATGCATTTTATTGAAACCTTGTTAAAGATGGAAAACACCCTCTTCCAACAGGCCCAGTACTGACGCTAATCCACTTTTCTCCACCATTAATATGACATAGGATTATACCAAGGTTATATTTTTAAATCCACTTTTAATTTCCTATCCCAAATTACTCTTTTGCTCCATAATTTTCTCATGGCATTTTTTACCTCTTCATTTCTCAAGGTGTAAATTAATGGATTGAGCATCGGAGTGATAATAGTATAGAAAACAGCCACACTCTTGTCCTCTGAGAACGTGGTGGAAGGCCTCATGTAAAGGAAGATGCAGGGGCCAAAAAACAGAATCACAACTGTGATGTGGGAGGCACAGGTGGAAAGAGCCTTGAGACGTCCTTCGGACGAACGAGTCCTCAATGTGAGTAGGATCACAATGTAAGAAATAGTCAGCACAAGAAAACAACTGAGGGAAATCATACCACTGTTGGCAATGACAATGAGTCCAATAGTGTAGGTATCAATGCAGGCTAATTTCAGTAAAGGATGGACATCACAAAAATAGTGGTCAATTTCATTAGGCCCACAGAAGGGTAGCTGTGTAGTAAGGAGCGTCTGTACCATTGAATGTAAAAGCCCACCCATCCATGAAAGAACCACCATCCAACTGCAGACTCTTTTGTTCATAATAGTGGTATAATGGAGAGGCTTGGAGATTGCAATGTATCGGTCGTATGCCATCACTGTGAGAAGGAAAATTTCAGTACAACCAAAAAAGTGAACCCCAAAGAGCTGTGCTATACAACCAACAAAAGAGATGGTTTTCTTCTTAACAAGGAAGTCAGCTATAAGTTTGGGAGCAGTGACAGAGGAATAACAGATATCTACGAAGGAAAGGTAACTGAGAAAGAAATACATGGGAGAAGTCAGGTGGCGACTGCTCTTGATTGTAACAATGATCAGTAGATTCCCCAGCAGAATTGCCATGTAGAAGATCAAAAACAGACCAAAACAGACTTTCTGTAATTCCTGATCCTGAGTAAGCCCCAGCAGGATGAATTCAGACACATTATTTAGGTTCTCCATATTCTCAAGTCTAGATAACACATTACAACATGACATTTAATCACCTAACATATAAAATTAGGAATATTGTCAATTAAAGGTATGGGTTTTTTAAAAAATATATACACACCATAGTATACTGAAAGAATCCCTGAATTGGATGTCCTCAACTCTTGATTCCTTCAGACACAAGGAATGATGTACCCTAAAATTTAATGAAGATAACCGGTCGTCAGAGATGGATGTGTACTCAGCAATTCAGGGAAGTCACTGAGGAAGCTTTTCTTGAAAAAGAAGTTTGTGACCTAGATTAAAGTAAGGTTAAAGCCAAATGTTTAAGCATCAAATACATTTCTTTTCAATATATATTCAAACATCAGGTTTCATTCAGTCTTATAAACAACTCTTTCAAAACTTTCACATTTTATAGACACTCCAAAATCAGCTACTGATTCTAATAGGAATCATCAGCATCATTGAATGCCATTGGTGTTGTTTTGTTCTATTGGAATCACATGTAAATCATAGCCAAATGTCCTGATTCAGTCATCTAACAGTAAGAAAGATCCATGACAATAATATTTTTTTCAGTCCTGTTTTCCGTTATTATACACAGTGTTTTCAGAATCTCATGCAGATGACTGAGTTGTAATATACTGCTAGATAGGAAGAAACTCCAATATTGGAATAAAATCTCTTGCTGCCCTTTTTGCTCTTTTGAACCAGACTAAACCCAAATAATTAAGACTGCAATTCAGCGCCCACTGGTTTAAGTGATGCAGTAATGCACACTACGACTGGGATGTAAACATTTAGACAAGCACTAAATGGCAGTAAAGTTGTTGCTAGCTAGTAATCCTCTGGATTTCTACAGCCCTGATATAGTATTTCTAATACAGTGGAAGTTTGGATGTTGGCATACACACAGTTAGGCTCTGCAACTTAAACCATTTGTTCTACCACTATAAAATCAAAATTCAATTGTTGTCCACCCAGGTAAATGAACAGGAAGTTTAGATGGCAATACAAACAGCATTTGCATTATAGATGGTATGAAAATATGGCACTTTATAGCCATATTTTGGAGTTATATGGAAAACTATAAAAATGTTGTTATATATAACCATGTGGTGTTGGAGGAAAATTCTGAGAGTGCCTTGGACTGCAAGAAGATCAAACCAGTCCATACTCCAGGAAATAAAGCCAGACTGCTCACTTGAGGCAATGATATTAAAGGCAAAACTGAAGTACTTTGGCCACATAATGAGAAGACAGGATACCCTGGAGAAGAAGCTGATGCTAGGGAAAGTGGAAGGCAAAAGGAAGAGGGGCCGACCAAGGGCAAGATGGATGGATGATATTCTGGAGGTGACGGACTCAACCGTGGGGGAGCTGGGGATGGCGACGGCTGACAGGAAGCTCTGGCGTGGGCTGGTCCAAGAGGTCATGAAGAGTCGGAGGCGACTGAACGAATAAGCAACAAAAAATATATAACCAACGTGTTTCCCTTTGTTTTTAAAGCCTTCTAAAGTGGCTAACAGTATAACCTGGATATGGCAAATAATAAAAAAAGTTACTTCATTTGCCTGAATAAAAATTAAAGTAAAATTTATATGTTCAGTATCTTTTAAATATTTGATCATTCCAAGACCCTCAGGAAAATGTCAAAAGGGAAAGGGTATTTAATTTAGAGCTGCCAGATCTGGTCTGTAAAAATCCAAGTTTCAATGTGATGGCAGCAGAATTAGAGTTTTCCTATTATCTGAAAGCCAGTTTGGTACCAGGCTAGAAACACAGAGACCGTGAGTTCTAGTCCTACCTTAGACTACAAAACCAGCTGAATTACTTGGGCCAGGCACCCTTTTTAAGCCTTAGGAAGGAAGCAATGGCAAACCACTTCTGAAGATCTTGCCAAGACAACTACATGTACATGTCCAGCTGGAGTTGCCAGGCGTCAAGAATGACTAAAGACACACGCATAGAAAATGTTATCTAGTAGTAATCCAGATTTTTGCAGCCCAACCTGGTAGCCCTGTTCACTCTTTCCCTTCCAGTTGGTTATCTTACCCTCCAACTCCTCCCTAATGTTTTCATCCAACCAGGAATTTTGACACACATTTACTTTGCAAGCAAGCAGGGTAGCTCCCAGGGCTTCAGGGAGAAAAAAAATCACATATGATAAAATGGGACTATTTTTAAGTTAGATTTCAGAAACATTTGGGGAGTAATTGCAAAACAAGAGTATTCCTCAGTCATGCAGTTCAATGGCATATATACTGTATATGCCACAGAGTAAGTGTTAAACAAAACTTTGAAACCAAGTAGATCTCACATCTTTCTGGAATATATAACTGTCATGTCTGCACACTTAAGTCAGTTATAGCTGATCTCCATTATTACCTTGGTCAGTTGGTTGAGGTATCTCTAGTCCGTGGCACCTTTCAGCTCTACCAAATTTCCCCTCAGAATTCTGCTTATACTCTCTCTCTCTCTCTCTCGACCAGCCAGAAGAGTTTCCACAAATAAATATTCCTTATTTATTCCAATAAATAAGGAATCTGGCTTTGAATGCTCTGTGATTCTGCCTACCTACATCTCTCCCAACTCTCTTCATAGTATCCTTTCTTCAGCTGCCCACTTTATAAGAAAAGCCCAACTGAAGCCAATGACACCGCCTCTTTCTCTCTCTCCACCAAAAAGAGTTGCTCTTACAGATTGTCTCTCTTCCCTTATTCAGAACCATGAAATGAACTATTTAAATGTGGCTAGGTTCTGCCATTACATCACTGATCCAGTTAACAACCTCCCAGAGGTATTTCAATGTTTCCCCAATAGAAAATAAATGCTAAACTATGAACTTTTTTAACATGCTGAACTCATTTCAAGGTGTTTTGCAGTAGTTAATTAGCACCCATTTGAAGGGAAGCCGAAAGTCAAAGTCACCGTTGTTTTTAGAATGGGATAGCCAGATGGGCCGTGCTGCTCAACAATGCCATGATAATTACCAGAACTTCGTGCAAAGAAATTGGCCAGGAGAGCAGTAGCAAATCAAGAGATTCACAACTGAAGCAAGGACATTGCCAAGTTTGTGAGCACATAGTTGATTTCCAGCTGCAATATGCAGAAATATGCATTAGAATTATCTTGTCCTGATTGACTGGTTTAGGGTAGGACTTTCTGAAGAACTGAGAGATGAATTAGTAAGACAAGGCACACCAGAGAATTTGGAATAACTGATTCAATGTTGTGTACTAATCGATGAGTGACTGGAGGAGTTGAAGTGTGGAAGAAATAATAGAGGCAGCCTTTCATCAGCCCTGTCACCCTTTCAACTTTTCATCAGCCCTGTCACCCCTCTCCCTGTGACCTCTTCAGACTCCGGCACTGTAGGATCTATGCAGATAGGAGCAGTGAACAGATCCTTGTCTGCAGCAGAGAAACAAAAGGAAGGACTTTGTTGCAACTTTGCCATGAAAATAAAACTGCTGGCCCCGAGGGAATGTTCAGAATGTTGCATCTTGTGCTCAGAGAGTTTTGGTGGCCAAGAGTGAGAGCAGATGGCAAACTTTCATTCATCCTGTCATGTCTGTCACTGGCCTAACGCTGTCACTGCTAAGCCAGCCGGCTTGCTCCAACTACTTCCCTCCTCCCAGACCATGGGACTGGATTCCTCTGGGTTTTATTAGTGACCTTTCAGCTGTTCAAAGTTACATGATATATATCGTGGATATATTTACCAAGATGGCAAACTTTCAAGATTCTGCTGTCCCTATTTCTTGACTTTGCCTACCTCAGGGGCTAACAAATGCCTCTGAAAGACGTTAGGGCTCCCCAAATGACAAGTGTTCTCCCAACCACCAACCCCGCTCTGGAGTCAGGACTGGGGCACCTTCAAAACCCAGGTAGGCATATTTCAGAGAGGGGGATACCTCCCTCTGTGCCCACCTAGGATTCAGTTATTGTAATGGTATGTGGGAATGACCTTGGGAGACAGGGCAAAGAGATGCAAGTTGTTGTGCTGCCACGGGTTGACGCAAATTCGGCCCCAGCTGTTGCATTAGTTGTACCATGGCATTCTGCACATTGGTCATCTGTGCATCTACCTGCTGGTGGTGTTGCAACAACACTGCTGTTTGGCAGATAGCGGAATCCCCTGGGGATCAGAGACCATTCCTAAAATTCCTCTCTTTGGAAGGGAGTATGAGACTTGCAAGATTGATGTTAGCCTTACGAGGTAGACCAGACAGGAAACATGACCAGATGAGCTAATTCTACTTTATTGTAAAGCTACATTAACAGAATCTTGCAAGTCTGAAAGTACTTCTCTCCCCCTCTCCCTTTTACAGCCCAAAAACTAGGGAGGGTCTCTTCTGAGCCTCTTGCCCTGTCACATTCCTGCTGCAGGCTCAGCTGCCTTTTATCTGACCATTCCCTTGGTTGTGTCTCTGTCCTGTGTCCCAAGGTTATTCCCACATACCATTACAGTTATACGTGTGATTTTGTATCTCCAAACTACAACATCCTATCAAATTTGGCTCCATTGTGGAAAAAGCTCTTTCCAGCAATTAATGGGGCCTCAAGAATATTCTGTCCCAGCACCAGCTACATCTTATGTGTAGAGGGTGACATGGATATATTTGATCCAGTCCCCTCGGAATACATATGCTCTTCTTTTCAGTAAATGGAAATATCTATGTGAGAGTTAGAGAAATTGTGTGCAATTCCCCGCTCCCCCCCCTTTTTTTTTTTTTTACTAAAAGATGGCTACTAAGTAGGGGAATCGCTGCATGGATTTGGATTCACAGACCTGTTGCTGTTTTGGTAGGGAGAGATACAATAATTTGTTGGGGCGGGGGGAAGAAATGTTTCAAAGCTGAGATCTCTTAGTGTATTTGTCAATATACCGTAGGACATTTTTGCTGAGCTAGTGGCAACTGTCTAGTCCTCTGCATTATTATGTTGGGATGTGATTCTTCACAGCATTCTCCCTGGCTGTCTTGCTAGGTTGTTTCCAAAATCAATTTGCAGTTTCACGTACCTGCTAGAACTTGTGCATAGATATAGTTAATGGAGTGGAACTGTAAAAAATAATAAAACTCCAATGTGAAATCTTGAATGCCTTGTCAAACCAAATTTGATTCATTTGGTAATTTATTCCCTGCTTCTAAGTTTTATGGACTTATGCATAAGAGTCCCAATGTGATGTTCAATCCAGTGTTAAAAAATATAATGTGAATCAAGTAACCACTGAATTATTTTGCAGTATAGTTTCTCCTCTGGTTATTTCCCCATAATTAGAATGTTCCGAGAAAATCATTGAAAAACATTTGAAATCACTACCAGTCTAGAATTTCCTTTTCCCTGAAACACAACTTCTGCTTCATATTTGATATGTTTATTTCCAGATATATTCACTTTGCTCTATAACAAAGTTATCAGATGATTTACAACAAAAGTATAACAAAATGAAATGCCAAGGGTCAATGGGATAACAATATTAAAAACAGCATAAAACATTGACAGAAATAAAATAAAATAAAATCTTCACATGAACATAGGCATCCTGTTTTAACTATTTCTGCACATGCCCTGTTTACATATTTGCTTTTTCAGTTGAAATAATTTTTCTGCTCCATAATTTTTTAATGGCGTTCTTCACCTCTGAATTTCTTAATGTGTAGATTAATGGGTTCAGCATCGGGGTGATAACAGTATAAAACACAGCTACTGTCTTGTCTTCTGAGAAGTTGCTGGAAGGGCGTATATAGGTAAAGGTGCATGGCCCAAAAAATAAGATCACTACCGTGACATGGGAAGCACAAGTAGAAAGAGCCTTACGACGCCCTTCAGAAGAATGAGATCTCAAGGAGACCAATATGACAATATATGACACAACTAAGATGAAGAAGCAGCTTAAAGCAATCATCCCACTGTTCGCCACCACTATGATGCCCACGATATAGGTATCTGTACAAGCCAGTTTCAGCAGAGGGTGGACATCGCAAAAATAGTGGTCAATTTCATTGGGCCCACAAAAAGGAAGCTGAGTGATGAGAAGCGTCTGTACCAAGGAGTGCAGAAACCCCCCGACCCAAGAAGCTGCCACCATCTGCCCACAGACTCGCCTGGTTATAATGGTGGTATAGTGGAGTGGTTTGCAAATCGCAATGTACCGGTCATAGGCCATCACTGTAAGAATGAAGATCTCTGTGCAGCCAAAGAAGTGGACTCCAAAGAGCTGAGCTATGCAGCCAATAAATGAGATGGTTTTTGTTTCCAGAAGAAAATCTGCAATCATTTTGGGAGCCGTGACTGAGGAATAGCAAATGTCTACAAAGGATAAGTAGCTGAGGAAGTAATACATGGGAGAAGCCAAGTGGGCACTGAAGATTATAGTGACTACTATGAGAAGGTTTCCCAGCACAATGATTAAATAGAAGAACAGAAACAGGACAAAACATATTTTCTGGGTTAATTCATTTTGCGTGAGGCCAAGGAGGATAAATTCAGTCACATTGTTGGTGTGGAGTGTCATGGATGGGAAGCCCATATCTAGATGACCTGCAACACAGCATAAATAACTATCAACTGACATATTTCATTAAGATGTATTTTGATGATTTATGTCTGATCTTACATGCCTAAAAGAATGGTGGTAGATGTCTGAAGATGCAGAACATACTAACCATTTCATATGGCAGACTTGGGATCATATATTTGAATTCTTGACTGAGAATGTATGCATAAATGAATAAATAAATAAATAAATGTTCTCATAACGTTTTTAAAAACCTAGCACATCAGGGAAAGGTACTTCATGCTGTTTTATTTTCCAGTTGCTATTACCTTTTTTCTCAAAAAACAAACAAACATGGGAATTTCAAGACATAAATAGACAAACAGAAATTCCAGGGCTTCTTTTTCACCACTTCAGGATTCCACTATATGACAAGGTTTTCTTGTATATCATGCCTCTTTCAAGGTGAATACTGAAGTACTCTGAGAATAATATCAATATATTCTATGTGAAGCCACCTATCATTTATTAATTTTGTTAGATAACCATGCACATCCGTCCACCCATCCTTTTATGCATCTATCCCCATCATGCTATTCCTTTTCAGGGTAAGTAACATTATGCAAAGCAAAGAAAGGGAGTAAGAAATAGTAACCCAGAGAAACTGAAGGCATGAGGGGAGGGGAGGGGAGACAGCTTAACCTAGTTTATACCAACAGCATGCACTATGCTTCTCCATAGCTTTTCCATCCTTGCAAAACATTCTTGCTTCTACCACATCTATATATCACCATACATTGCCTATTTTGTGCTTTTCACCTCTTTCTGAGAATCTCATCAACTTCATCCAACTATAACTTTCTCATCTTTCCTTTCTCTTGACCTGGTCACTGATCCTTCATATGCTTGTTGTGTGATTCAGTCCTCATTAATTCCCTCTATATGGCTAAACCACCTCAGCATACTTCTTTCATACTAGTCATTCATGTTGGTTTTCCATCCATATCCATTCAGCACTCATCCATTCTTGATCCTATCTCCTTCTTTTACTACAAATACACTTACAGTATTAAGGACTCTGTTCCCACTGCATTCAACTTGCTCTCATGTCTTTCCTGATACACCCAACTTGCACTTACTTACACCCAACTTACACTATAACCAAGTGGGCAGAAGCACACTCTTACACACAACCATTATTGCTTCTTTCAACAAATATTCATTCCTTGCAACAAATCACATACCTCCCACTATGTTTATACCAGTATTTGTGTCTCATAAAATTTTCCAATTGTTTTTTCCTCTTTAGTAAACATTCTACCAAAGGACACAAATTCATCAGCTGGTTGTGTTTTTTTTCCATTTATGTATAACATTTTGCAATCATTCACCCCAGCTTCTCTGTCAAACACAAATTAAATATCTTGATCTTTGATATACTACTTTTCAGATCCATACTTCTCATTGCATCATACAATTTATCTAACATTTACTGAGATCATTCAGGTTCTCAGAAACAGCATGGCACTGTCTGCACACAAAACTGTGCATACATTCACATCCTCCGTCAGCATGCCTCTAACATTACCACAAGCATTCCTTATAAATGCATCCATAAACACATTAAACTACTAAGGGACTTTATACATCCTTGTCTTACTCCCTGCTCAGTGCTGAACTATTTGTTAAACATTTGATTTATTCTCATACATGTTTTATTTCCATCATGTACTGCTCTTATCACATTCAGAACCACCCTTCAGCTCCATATTAATGCAAAACATTCCTTAATTCAAGAGTATTCACTTTATTGAATGCTTTCTCTAAATCAACAAATGCACAATAAACTTTCATTCTCACACCCATGCATTGCTCAGTGAATATGCTGCTGGAATTTGGTTAAAAATTACCAAAACAGGAGTGATATGATTTCTTGCTGGTTTTCAGGTGGGGGGATGGATAAGATCTTCCTTCCCCTAAGAAAAAAGTGGTCTCAAAATTCTGCCCCTGCTCTTGACATTTTTATATCATTAAGCTGCTCCCTGTGATTGTTAGCCATCATAAGTAAATAAATATGCGTGGCTTCTGACTGCCAAAATGTTATTGCTATAAGCAGAGGTGCCTTTCAGGAGAAGCATACAAAGAATTCTTATAATCTAATAAATGCTGAAATCAGTTTCCAGCATTTATGTAGATTACACTGAACAAGCAAGGGGTTAGGAGAGACATTTTACAGATCTTCATCAATGAAATCATCAACTAAGCCTGAAAAGTCCATAATAAGTATGCTTATTATTTTATTATTGTAATGATCTGTGAAGCCAATTTTTCTGCTTTCCTCTATTATGTAGTTTGGTTAAACAAACTATGTTAAGCAAACTACTATGCATTGGCTACTCTAACAATTTTTTATTTTAAAAAAACTCTGAGACAAATAGTCAGATTACTAATAAACAGACATGAACACATATTTCTTTGTTTCGCCTTCCGTACGTTTTAAATCAGTGGGCACAATTCCATCAAAGTTCAGCACATTTAGATGTCACTGATTACAGTGGAATTTTTTGGAAACCTGTTTATTTTTGTTTTAAAAGGGGGGGAAAGCAATCGATACACACACTGAGACACAATATTTTTTTATTTTTTAAAGAAAAAGAATGCATTCCAAAATAACATACCGTATTTATGGTTTAGTTTTTGATGCCCTCTCTCTGATGTTAATGTTGAAAAGCAAAGAGCACGTAGAAGTTATGGAGCCTTAGGGAAAGCTCTATATTCTATGGTATTGGATGAGTAATTGCTGACAATTACTCCTGATCTCTAAGTTATATCTTAAATATTTGCCTGCACCGCCTCCTTCAAAACAGTTTGCCAGTATTCTGCTGCTCCAAGAAAATGTCTCTCCTATTAATCTAATGACTAATAAGTTCAGGGCCAGTGGGATGCTTACAATGCCCCTTAAGGTGTTGACTTTCTTTGCATGTTCTTAGAAAGTAGGGTATTTTTTATATTTCTGTTTTCGGAAAATGTCCATTAGCTTTAGTCGTTACTATATAAAACTTGCCCACTGATAGAATCCGTAGGGAGATGAGTGGCGGGGCTGGGATATCTCACTACTATTCTTTTTGCAGAGTTTGAAGAGAAACTCTGAGTCAGGGACTGACAGAAAATCATAAACCAGGATAATAAGATCCCAGGAGCAAAGCAAAGGGCAGGAGGGACATGAATCAAAGAAGGAGCTGAACTTTACATCACTTTCAGATAAGTGCTGGTAGTTTGCTTGAGGATCTCTTTTAACATCTTAGGTTCATCTTTATGTTTATTTGTGGAAAGTGATTCATTTAGAATGCTTCCAAATGCTGCCAGATCCCAGTTCTTAAAGTTCTGGCTATTGGAAGAAGAAATTTGTATCAAGTTGCACTACTGGGAAGGGAGGGAGGAAGGCTGTTTTCACAAGGAAAGTGATCGGGAAAAGTGACTGTTGCCCTGCCCCCTGCTTCTCCCCTCCTACAATGGAAATTTTCTCAACAACTTTAATATAACACCATCTAATCATCTTGAGAGGAATTCTCACCCTGCCCTCTTGGCCAAGGCATAGGTGGTAGGAAGATTCTAGCTGGATCAGACAATGCCAAAGCTAGCATGGACCCAAGATATACAGAGCTTTATAAGTAACAACCAGTACCTTAAGTTAGACCCAGAAACCAACTGGCAACTAATGCACCTCCTGCAGTATGGATGTTATTTTGCTATACAACTTTTGACTAGTTAGAAAGTGAGCAGCTGCATTTTGTACACCTGGCAAAAAACCACTGATACTGCATGATCAACATGAGAGCTCTTGAAGCTCTTCTGACCTTCTGATAGTCAATGTGATCACATGAAGCATCCAGCATAAATACTAAAGCATGCTGCTGAAGAATATACAGTAAGACACGAGAGTCCCAAGCCAACATGTTCATGTAATCACCAGGAGTTGAGTTGACTACATTACTGTAGTATGTTTAAGCAGAAGGTGGAGAGGCAGATACCTGTGCTTGATGTCAAAAGAGGAAGGGATGAAAAACCAAATCATTAATGAAAGAACTAGAGAATCTGTCTTGGGCCAATCACAAATGACAAGTGTTCTCCCAACCACCAGACCCGAAGTGTAAAAATACACTTTTCTTCCCTAATCCTATACACTGCTATACAAAAGTTATGTAGACCTTTCCATCTGAATTTCCAAGTAACAAAGGGATTGCAAAACATAATGGTGAGCTCAAGAGGACCATAAAGTCAGGTCAATGAGAGAGTACCATATACTGTATCTGTATAGCATATAACTTTAAGAGGACATGTTTTATTGATTTAACCTCTGCAGAGGTGCAAAGACAAACTCTCAAACAATACAGAAATTATCTATACTTCCAAACAAAACCACCATAGGTAAGGTATTGCATCAAGGTAGTATGAAAGATCTGGAAATTATTATATTGAATAGACAATCTGCTGGCTTCAGGGAACAATTGATTCTATCCAAATTAAAGTAACTTGGAACCAGTGACACATCCAGTTGGTAATCTATATCCCTTCTTCTTTGCTTAATACTGGCTTTGACATTTTCAAATTTGAATTTAAGTACAAATATTTCTATTTATTTATAGAAGAGATAATTTATTATGAAAAAGGGAGGATGATTCTAAGTCCTTCTCATGAATGATACATATTTCAGTATTTTTCCACAACCATTTCATATGGATTGAAGAATCACATGGATCCCAGACTCATGGTAGAATGTCTCCATTTAAAATTTGCATAGAAAAATCCTCCTTTATTTATGAATATTTATCCATGCTAGAATTACACATTAATATAATACCATGTTAAACATGGCAGCACGTTCACAAGAGCTTCACAAAATATATTTCAGTTTTCATTCACAAACTGTGTAAGGGGAGGAAAGAAAGTGTGCCATGAATTAATCCAGTTCAGTGGAGCAGAGCATGCATTAAACAAAATAAAATGGTTGCCTGAGGTAGTTTTAAGGAAGGGCAAAATAATAATAATAATAATAATAATAATAATAATAATAACAATAATAATAATAATAATAATAATAATAATATGACATCCTAGGTTCTTGGGAAGACCTTGATCAAATGAAGGCCATGATTTCTGGCTGTGATTTCACGTTGTTGTGTATAACAATAACAGTAACAATAATAATTTTATTGCCAGTAAGAGGGACATAAGGGATCTCCTGTCTGAGATTCCCCAAAAATACTTGCTGAGTAATCTGAACCATTATTTGCAAAGGACCCATTTGTAATCTTCTTTGGGCAAACTATTTAGGACAGCTTTGAGAAAAAAAAAGTATTCAGAAGAGAAATTGAATGTACAGAAGAGTCTGTTCAAAGCAAAGCCACTTTATTTATGTATGTATGTATTCAATTTTATATAGCTGCCCATCTCACACTTGTGACTCTTTAGCACCATTTCTTTCTACCATAGTCTCCTAGGAAATCAATAGCTGGGTGAAGCAAATTTTGTTTAGGAAGTTTATAGGAGTCTCTGAATAAATGCTCTTTTTTGAAGAGAGCAGCAAACATTACAAAAAAGAACCTAGTGGATAGAGGTGTTGTACAGTACCTCATCTTTATGAACAGGATTAGACTGGACAGAATCATGATGGAGCAAAGATCACAAGGTTTACAACAGCAGTTGCTTCATCTGTATTTTTGTTTTCTCTTTTTTCCTTTAAAGGAAGATTGAGTTCAGACAGAAGGGTAGCAAAGGTCTGCAGCATTGCTGAGGCAACACTTGATGACCGCTCGAAATGCTGAGAAAGGTATCAGGATGGGCAAAGGGCACAGCGTGATCACTGCTAGAAAGTGTATGCTAAGGCAATATAAAAATAGTTCTACTTTAAACTGCTCTAGAAAATGATAGTTGCCAAAATAGTGGTGAAAACTGTGATGATAAACTGACAGCAAAGCAGATAAGCAAAGTCAGGCACTGCTAAACTGAAGATGGGAGTCAGAGCTTCTCAAGTTCTGGGACATGACTTCCTGGGGGGTGATAAGCAATTCTAAGAGGGGTTGCAATTTTTTAAGCTTGCACAGCTAAAGCAAGATCCCCACCAGAATGTGTTCCCATTCAGCCTAGACAAGTATTTGAACAAACAGAGCAGAGCACAGTCTGAAAAGGCTCTATGCTTGATGGATTAGGAGCAGGAAGACCCAGGTTTGTTTGTTTGTTTGTTTGTTTGTTTGTTTGTTTATTAAATTTCTATGACCGCCCATCTCCCCCTCAAGGAGGGACTCTGGGCAGTTCACAATCACAACATCATTAAAATACAATAAAACCAACAATAAAAATATAAATACAATAAAATCCAAGTGGCAGATAGTTCTTACAGTGAAGTTAAACATATTTAAAATATTTGAGGCGGCTCTAGGAAATCAGCCATCCCCAAGCTTGACCACTTTCCTTCTTGCCCCAGGCGAGATCACAGAGCCAATTTTTTAATTTTTTCCTGATGTCCAGGAGTGAAGGGGCCTGTCTTATCTCTGGGGGGGGAGGGTGTTCCATAGGGCAGGTGCCGCTGCAGAGAAGGCTCGCCTCCGAGACCCTGCTAGATGGAGCTCTTTCGTAGAGGGGGTCCGCAGCATGCCCCCTCTGCAAGATCAGGTGGGACGGGATGATATAAAGGGGATGAGGCGGTCCCTCAGATAACCTGGTCCCGTGCCATGTAGGGTTTTAAAGGTGATAACTACTTTAAGTCTGCCCTCAGCCATGGAAGCTCAGGGACTCTCGCTCAGCCCAATCTGCCATACAGGGTTGTTGTTGTGGGGAAAAGTGGGAGAAGGGAGCACTATGTACACCACCTTGATCTCCTGAGTGGAAGGTGCGATAAAAACAATCAAATAAATAAATGCACTTGATTTGCTCAGGCCACCACACCTCTAACAGTTGGTGCACACTTTCCCTCCAAGAAAGCCTGGAGGCATTCTGTAAGAGTAGGCCAGGTTGGCAGAGACCATAAGCATGAAGGCAGGCAGGTGCCACCCCCCTTCTCCTCCTTGAGTCCACCTTCCTCCAGCCAGTTAGGAGAAGTCACTAGGGCAGACAGGCGAGGTTCTGTTTGCACATTTGGCCACCAGGCTGAAGAAGGCCTGGCTGGTGTAGGGAGGAGAGAGAAGGTGGTCCCCACCACTGCAGCATTCTGCTCCCTCACTTATGGGAGCTACACCTGCCATCAACAACCTGGCTGGCTGGGAGAGGTTGAAACAACTGCAACAGCTTCCCCACTGACTTCAAGGGCTGGAGCAAGGTGAAGCATTGCCCCACCACTCAACCAGCAGTAGCATCTTCCCACAAATGGCAGACACAGGTCACCTAAGCTGAGGGCTTCTCTCTGGGTTCTCCTCCCCCTCAGTGAAGAAGCCCCAGAAGGAGGACCAAAGAGCCTAACTTTTGGATTTTCCCTTCACACATTTCACACTTGCGCTTGAGGGAAACAAGCCACCATGTGAAAGAGTGTCCTCCTCCCCAAAAGAAAGAAAAAAGGGACTGTCCTCAGCATCCCCCAATCTGGACCCAAGGAAGGGGTGAGCAAGGGGCTTGTCTTGGAGAAAAGGACTCAATGCAGCTTGGAGGCTTTGTATGAATAGGTTCTTCCTGCAAGTCAAGGACTTGAAAGTGCTAGGTTATACGTCTAACAATACATCTCTTCCTAGAACACCAATCTGGAATGACCTCTGAGGATCAGGGGATTCCATGGTTGAGCTATACAGCAAACAATTACTTCTTATCAGAATTTTCACTATGGGACCTGTTGGGCTTATTTTCCCCTTGTTCCAACATACAAAATAGTTCATCTCTGCAGTAAGCCAAAAAGTTTAGAGAAAAACAATTAGTTCTTCTTTATTAAAAAAAAATAACAAGGATCGTAAGTATTCCAAGAAAGTGTAACAGAGAAATAAAAACGTCAACACGTGAGTTTTGATAGTTTATTTAAAGTGGAGCAAAGTTGATTTTCCCTTTGAAGCACTGCAGCTTTGCTGAACTTGTGGCCAGCCTCTTCTTCCACTGGTGGGAACTCCCTCACCCATCCTCCTGGGTCCTTTTTCTCCCCTTCCTCTATAGATCCACAGCAAAGTTTCCTGGCCCCTATTCCGGTCTCTATTCTCCTCTTGAAAGGAAGCGCTGCTTGGCTCACGGCATTCTCGGTGTTTTGAAACTGGTACCAGGGAAAACAATTGCAGATCATTTCAAACTGTTTGGGGCAGCTTAGAAAATGGAAGTTGTTAGAGATATTGGGTTTCAACCAAGCACATCTCACACAAGCTTGAAGGAGGAGGCAGCCTCTGCTGTAACCTAATCTTACTTGCTTTGTGTGGGAGGGGCTGAATCCTGATTTCCTGTTCCTGTTCCCTTCTCTTCTCCTTTCTGCTCGAATCTCCTACCAAGGAGGATGGTCAGCTATGGCTGCCCACGTTGCTCATACTTCCATTCAGGTGGGCCACATTAAAGAAGCATGTGGGTCTCATCAGAACCTATTGTTTGCACGCATGGACCGTTTCTACTAAGGAACTGTGAGGGGGAGGTGTAAAAAAAGTAATAAAGTTGGCTGCAACATGATGGGGAACTGGGTTGCCCTTTGATTCTTAGGACACTTCTGCTAGGATTATAATGTCACTTCTGTAGGAATTCTGGGATGGTAATACCAGAACTCCACGCAGCTTCTTATTAGTATATAGCAGAGTAGAAGCGTTCCCATAAACTTGCACAAGGCTTAATCAATTCAAAACACAAAATAAACACACTTCACACGTTAATGTAAAGTAACATAAAAAGAGCTTACAATTTTATTGTAACTCACAGTTCCTTAGTAGAAACGGTCCATGCGTGTGAACAATAGGTTCTGACGATTTCACCCTTCGGGAACCTTTTAAAAAGGACCAAGAAATCAATCTCACTATAGAATACATCTTGTATTTTTTATTAGTTTTTTATTGTCTCTTTTAAATGGTGTGTGAATGGGGTCTATTTCTATGTGTCTATTGATGGCTGATTTGTCAGAATGCCAAGCCTCCAGGAACCTAGAGAAGCCATTATGAAAGTACAGGTGGTCCTTGTTTAACGACTACTCATTCAGGGACCATTCAAACTTATGATGGCACTGAACGAGTGGTAGTTATGACTGCTCCTCGGAGTTCCAGCCATCACAGTGTCCCCACAGAACTCTTTTCCAAGTATGAGCCACACAGAGTTCTCTTTATCAAGATTTATTGAGATGAAAGGAGTAGATGTACAAGAATTTCTACAATAGAATTATTTTCAGTTTAGAGTATCTGTGTACATTAGGGCAGAGACTTTTTCTTTTGCACAGACTTTCTATGAAGCAGCAAGGAGGCATGTCTCTTCACTGATAACAGGAAAGTATGCAACCAACTGTTTACATGACGACCTCTTGAATTTTTATCATTCTGGGAAGCAACTCTTACAAACTGACTGAAAAATTAAAGGAAAAAGGAAAAAATGTCATTGAGAACAGGTGCTAATATGTTTTCCCACAACAGCTTTATGATTATTTTTAAGTAGAGTAGTGTTGCTTTAAAAGATTTATTTTATTATTATTATTTATTTATTTTCTATCCTGCCTTTATTATTTTTATAAATAACTCAAGGTGGCGAACATACCTAATATTCCTTCCTCCTCCTATTTGCCCCACAACAACAACCCTGTGAGGTGGGTTGGGCTGAGAGAGAGTGACTGGCCCAAGGTCACCCAGCTGGCTTTCATGCCTAAGGTGGGACTAGATCTCACAGCCTCCTGGTTTCTAGCCCGTTGCCTTAACCACTAGACCAGAGCTTTCCAAACTTTTCATGTTGGTGACAAACTTTTTAGACATGCATCATTTTGCGACACAGTAATTCAGTTTTACTAGCAAACCAGAGGTTAAACTAACCCCTTATAAGAGATACGGACACATACATAAATTTTAATAGCGAAATGTATGGGGACACAACATATCTCATGAAAACCTTTCATTTATATTTTTTAAAATATATGATTTGTAAGACAATAACATACGTTTCCAAGGTTGTTGTCATTTATGAGTAATAATATGTAAATATGTGCAAGAATTAAAAATATTTCAATAACACCAATAACTATTTACCATTTTAATGAGATGTATGAGGTTAGGGGCGTGGTGGCTCAGTGGGTAAGACACCAGGCTTGTCAATCGCAAGGACAGAGGTTCGAATCCCTAGCCCCGCGTCACGGAGTAAGCTCCCACACTAGCCCCAGCTCTTGCCAACCTAGCAATTCGAAAGCATGCAAATGCAAGTAGATGAATAGGTACCACTTCAGTGGGAAGGTAACAGTGTTCTGCATGCGTCATGCCAGCCACATGACCGCGGAAGCGTCTTCAGACAACGCTGGCTCTTCGGCTAACAAACGGAGATGAGCACCGGCCCCTAGAATCAGACACGACTGCACAAATATGCGGGGGGTAGGAACCTTTACCTTTCTATGAGGTTGATGGGATGAACACAGCTTTTGAATATTTGGTGGAATATTAGTTAAAGACACTCACATTTCATCATCAAGCATTTTTAAGCTTCCACGTTTCAGTATCTTTAAGTTTGTCATCATTGAAAAGGATACTTCACAAATGTATGTAGTAGAAGACTGCAGAAGAATTTTTAACGTGTTTTTACCTATGTTTGGATGCATTTTTGAAACGCGAATCCAAAAGCTGTCCAAGTCACCCTCTTGTACATCATTAACAGACTTCGATCATTTTTTTATTTCAGCTAATTCTTCTTCTTCAATAAGTGAAAAGTTCCTCGTTGCAGTTGAAAGAAATGGATTTCTGATCCAATCATAGTCTTGGACTTCAACATTTGGGAAGTAATGATGAACTTTCTCTCCGAGCATTATTAAATGGTCAACAATTAGCGAGCTGATATCACATTTTAGCTCGCACTCAGCAGTTTTGGAAAACATTTCAAAATTTCCTTCTTTCACTTTCCTTTTCCAAATTGCTATTTTGTCTCTCATAGCACAAATTTTATCCACCACTGTTAAGATATTTTCTCTTTTTCCTTGCATACTGGTGTTTATTTTATTCAAATGTTCAAATACAGTATGTCAGCAAGATATGCCAATTTTGTGCACCAAAGTTTGTTTTGAATTAGATCGCAGAATTCATTTTGCTGATTTTCCTCAAAAAGTTCAAGCATCATTTCCCTCAATTCGTATACATGACAAAGCACTCGACCTCTTGAGAGCCAACGAATCTCTGTGTGTAGTAGAAGCTTTTTAAACCTTGCCCCCATTTCTTCACAAATATAAGCAAATAATTTTGATTTAAGAGGTCTACTTTTAATGTAATTGACCATTTGAACCACTTTGTCCATAACTTTTCTTAATTCATTTCCAATGGTTTGCGTGACTAGTGCTTCGCGATGTAAAAAGCAATGAGTAATTATAATATTTTCATTCTCTTTCTTTGCTAAAGCTATAAAACCTTTTGTTGAACCAACCATTGAGGGTGCGCCATCTGTGCTTCTTCCTACACAATTTGGCAGAGTTCGCACTGGGTACAAGGCAAAGCTTGACAAGGAGTACCTGCATGGCTGCCAGCGAGGTTGGAGAGATGAGTACTTACAAGACAGCAAGCAAGGTCAAGGCAGACTCAGCCATGGAATTCCCTGAAGCAGCCAGACACATGTCAGGCACTAGGACCTACGTGGAAGCCAGCAGGCTCAGCAGCGGCAACAGCATGGTGCAGAAGCAGCAGCGATTCTGAAGGCAGAGAGCTGGATCGGTGGGACTGGGTTAGAATCGGCGACAGGCAGAGAAGGCACAGGAAGGCTGGGTACAGCGGAGGAGGAAGGAGGTTCCACGGTGCTCCCAAGTTCAAGTTCTGCAGAGGCTTCGGCTGGAGGCAAGAGAAGAGGCTGGGAGAAGGAGTCTAGTGAACGGTTGTCCCCAACTGTCATGATCCCTGTTCCAATGTTCCACAGCATTATAACAGTGAGCATGCATGAAAGAGTTAACAGGGAATGAGGCCAGACCCACATTCCTAGATGAAGTGTCTGCCAGCCTGGTGGAGCAAGGTCACAGGAGTGTGTGAAGAAATGAAACTGGAGAAGATCTGCGGATGGCCTGAAAGTGGGGAAGGGATGTGGGGGATATTATCAAAGGAGAAAGCCCACACTTTCTTCAGATGCAACTTTCTTCTGTATGCAGTAACTTAGCAGTAAATTAGTTTTCCAAGAATTTCCTTGTGAGACTCGTTTGTTGCTGCAGAGGTTCTGCAGTCATTACATTAAGTTGCATCTCCTTTCTGTAAGCATTATTCTCTACCTGGGTGGAATTACTCCAGAGAGAGAGGGGATACTGGAAGAATGTCTGCTAAGGAAACACAGCCAGGGCTTCTCGAGTGGAAAGCGGAACAGGAGGCTGTCCTGAGTGAAGAAGAGGAAGAAGAGAAGCCAGAGCCAAGAGGGGTGGCTGGAGGGTCCTCACCGAAAGAGGCTGGGGCTGCATTGCCAGTGGATGAAAGTTTGATCACTCTAGATTACGTGCAAATGTCGAGAGAGGCAGATGTAGAATCGTGGGAGACCATGGTGGAAGAGGACCGGGGGCTGGGGACCAGGAGTCCCAGCAGGGACAGACCGAGCAGCGAGTCGTGGAGACCAGAAGGAGGGATGAGGCCTCAATGATCCCGAGGAGCGAGGCCCAAAGAGATGAGAGACAGTGAAGAAGACAGTGAAGTCACCCCACAACGGATGAGGGCCATGGAGTCACGCATGATGTCGATGGAAATGATATTGCAGAACCTGTCGCTCACACTGACTCAAATGAGGGAAGGGCCGTTCAAACCAGGTTTGTCACAAGCTTCCTCTAGGAAGCCGACACCTGAGCCGGAGTTAACAACCCCATCTCCACCCCCTCCTCCTGCAGCAAGTCGCAAGAAAGCCCCAGTCCGTCAGTTTCCTGGGTGCAGCCTCCTGTGAGTACCATAAACCCTACCCAGCCAAAAGGGGGATTGAGGGAGCTTTGTGTTAAGTTTAATGGGAACCCGCAACAGCTGTCCTACTTCATAACAAATGTGAAGTTATACATGGCAGAGTTTGGAGGAGTTTTTCCCTCCAAGGTTTCAAAAGTGAACTTAGTGGGGTCTAGGCTAAAGGGAGCCGCAGCTGATTGGCTGGTACAGCTACACGACGCGGTAGCTCCAGAGTTGCAAGACTTGGAGGAGTTCCTTAGGGGTTTGAAGAAATGCTTCCAAGACTCATTAGCAAAGTTGAAAGCAAAGACTGAGTTACAGCAACTACAGCAAGGGTCTAAGACCGTGTCAGATTATGCTTTGGAGTTTAAAGCCATTGCAGGGAAAATTCCCGATTGGTCAGAGACCAAGAAAGTGGAATATTTTAAAGGGGGTCTTAGTCCGGAGGTGCTGAACTTGGCACTGGGGCGAGGGGACCCTGATAATGTGGAGGACTGGATCTGTTTAGCTGGGGAGGTGGAGAACACCCGATATCAGGTGAAGAGGAGAGCAAGGGCTCTGGACTTGGGAAGGAATACCGCCACACCCGGACAAGCGATGGCAACTTTCCAAAGGGTGCCAAAGCCTAAAGCGGAAGAGAGAGACCAGCGTGCACAGAAGGGACTCTGTTTCAAATGTGGGAAGCTGGGTCACCAATCCATAGAGTGTTTGGGTGCTACTCCGGCCAGAAAGGCGACAGCGAAACTGGGGAAAACCACGTCAGGGAAATACAAGGGGAGCGCCAATGTGGCCACCGTTACCGAGCACTGCAGGATGGAGAGAGACCTGTTGTCATCTAAGGACTCAGAGACTGAGGCACCCCAGCCGGCGGAAAATTAATCACGCCTGCCCTAAGTAGCACCCATAGGCAGACAGGAGACTCTAGAGGCGCCAAGCAGCCGGTGAGTAGAGACTGTACCGTTTTATTAGTGGGGGTGCAATTGCATAATTCCAGGACAAATTGCAAAGCAGATTTAAAAGCAATGGTGGATACGGGCTGTACCAAGTGCTTAATTCACCCAGCTATAGTAACGGGATTGGACTTAAAAGTTATAAAATTGAAACAACCAATAATATTTACCCAATTGGACGGCTCAGAAGCTCACAGGGGTCCCATGGAGCACTACACCGAAGCCGTTGGCATGAGAATTGGGGGGCATAAAGAGACTTTGAGTTTTATTGTGGCCCCTATAGCCCATTACTCAGTAATCCTGGGGCTGCCATGGCTAAAAAGTGCAAAGCCAGAGATTGACTGGGAAACAAGAGTTTTTAAGTTTTCAGATAGGACATATAAACCAAAAGGGCCCCTTGAGCCCACACCTGCGGCAAATTGGGCTGGAGTAATGCTAGAGGAGGGGTTTTCCCCTGAGGGGTTGAAGCCAGGGAAAGGAGTGCCCAAAAGATACCACAGTTTCACAAATGTTTTTGATGAGAAAGAAGCAGATCAATTGCCAGACAGCAATACATTGGACTGCTCTATAACCATTGACCCAAATGCCAAATTGCCAAAGCCAAAATTGTATGCCATGTCTGAAAAGGAGAAGGAGGTGCTGAGAGAATTCATTGATAAGAATTTGGCGCGTGGGTTCATTAAGCCCACCAATTCGCCAATGGCAGCACCCGTCTTGTTTCGCACCAAGAAGGACGGGACGCTCTGCCTCTGCACAGATTATAGGGGATTGAATGCCATCTCCACTGCCAACCAGTACCCCTTGCCTCTAATAAAAGACATGCTCTCCCATCTGTCGAAGGGGAAGATATTTACTAAACTAGACTTGAGAGAGGCTTATTTTAGAATTCGCATCAAACCAGGAGATGAGTGGAAGTGTCATAAAAATTATAGAAGACAGCCTTCAATTGCCCACTGGGTTCCTATCAGTACAAAGTGCTCCTGTTCAGATTGGCTGGAGCACCTGAAGTATTTATGCAGCATATATATGAAGTTCTGCATGAATATTTATACAAGGGAATGCTAGTGTACCTCAATGACATTTTGATATTCAGCCAGAATGAAAAAGAACATGAAATTTTGGTCAAGAAAGTGCTTCTAAAGCTTAGGGAAGCCAAGCTGTATGCAAAACTATCTAAGTGTGAGTTTCACAAAACTGAACTAGACTACCTGGGGTATAGGATCTCCAGTGAGGGGATTGGAATGGACCCTGCCAAAGTCCAAGACGTGGTGGCCTGGGAGCCCCCCCGCACTTGGAAACAGCTGCAGAGTTTCTTAGGATTTTCGAATTACTACAGGCAGTTCATAAACCAATTTGCCCAAATTGCCTTACCACTCACAGACTTGTTGAAGACAAAAGGGAAGGGGGAGTCCAAGAAAACGCCACAGCCGGGGGCAAGGCTAAATTGGACGGCAGAATGTCAAAATGCCTTTGATGAACTAAAGTTGTTGTTTACTGCCTATCCGGCACTAAAACACCCTGACCCTGAGATTCCCTTTGTTGTACACTCTGACGCATCAGACACCGCGATTGGTGCCATCTTGTTTCAAAAATATTCTCTAGATAAATTACAACCGTGCGTGTATCTATCCAGGAAGTTTACAGAGGCTGAAAGGCGATGGCATGTGTGGGAAAAGGAGGCATACGCTGTAAAGTGTGCACTAATGACCTGCGGCATCTCCTAGAGGGCGCCAAGCACCCTTTTGAAGTTTGGACAGATCATAAAAACTTGCAAGCACTCCGCACCCCCCAGAAATTAAATGCAAAACAGCTAAGGTGGGCACAGGTTTTCAGCAGATTTAACTTCACCCTTCGGTATTTTGCTGGGAAACGGAACTTCATGGCGGATGCCTTGTCCCGCATGCCCCAGCATGATAGCCAATGTGAGGAAATTGTAGATACTGTGTTTTCCCAACAACATTTAGGCCTGGCAGTCGCCACCCGAAGGCAAGCCAGAGAGCAAAGTAACTGACCGCCAGCACCTACAGTACATGCCAGGAATGAATGGGAGGAAAGCCTCCACTCAGCTCTTTGCAAGCAAAGAGAACCAATCGACCCTACAAAACAAAAACCATAACTGGTACTTTGCTGAAAGACTTTACATTCCAGAGTCAATGCACAAAGAAATTCTAAACAATGCGCACAAACTTAAAACTGCTGGACACTTCAGATTCACCAAAACTTTGCATTTGGTCTGCAGGCAGTTTTGGTGGCCATCTCTACGTAAAGACATAAAAAACTATGTTAATGAATGCACCTCTTGTGCCCAAGCAAAGCATAAAGGAGGGAAGCAGCAAGGGTTATTGCAGAGCGTGGCAAAACCAACTCGCCCCTGGGAGCAGATTGCAGTGGACTTTGTAGTGGAATTAACGGAAAGTAAAGGAAAGACAGTAATTTGGACTTTCATGGACTTATTTTCCAAACAAGCTCATTTTGTACCTTGCCGCAAGGTGCCTACAGCAAAGCAATTGGCCAAGTTGTTTATTCAACATGTCTATTGACCCCGTGGGGCATGGTGGCTCAGCAGGTAAGACGCCAGGCTTGTCGATTGGAAGATCGCAAGTTCGGAGGTTCGAGACCCGAGCGCCGCGTGACAGAGTGAACTCCCGCACTAGCCCCAGCTCTTGCCAACCTAGCAATTCGAAAGCATGCAAATGCAAGTAAATGAATAGGTACCACTGCGGTGGATGGTAACAGCGTTCCACGTGCGTCATGCCGGCCACATGACCATGGAAGCATCTTCGGACAACGCTGGCTCTTCGGCTAACAAGCAGAGATGAGCACCGGCCCCTAGAGTCGGACACGACTGCACAAATGTGCGGGGGGAACCTTTACCTTTACCTATCGACCCCACAGATGTCCCGAATGCTTGATCTCTGATAGAGGCAGTCAATTTACCGCCAAGTTTTGGAAGGCGTTTTTGAAATTGTTGGGCACCACACGGGTACTCAGCTCATCAAACCACCCGGAGACTGATGGAGCTTCTGAGAGGGTCCAAGCCACTTTAGAACAATATATTCGCTGCTACCTCAATTATCAACAAGATAACTGGGTGGATTTACTTCCATTTGCAGAGGCTGCCTACAACAATGCAGTGCATAGCTCCACTGGCTTGTCACCAATCACTCCAACAGGCCCAAAACACATATAAGCAGTTCTCTGATCGTAAACGGAGGCCAGAATGGAATATGAAAGTTGGAGACCAAGTCTACTTGTCCACCAAGTTTCTGAGAACTACTCAGCCTTGTAAAAAAATTGGCTTTGAAATTCATTGGTCCTTTTCCAATACTCAAGTTTATTAACCCAGTGTTAGTCAAGCTACAGTTACCTGAGAATCTGAAGCGACTTCACCCGGTGTTTCACTGCAGCCAATTAAAACCCTATGTGCCCTCCCACAAGTGGCACCCAGTGAAACCACCACCAAACCCAATTATGATTGATGGTCAGAAACATTTTGATCTCAAAGAAACTCTGGACTCTAGATTCCATCAAAAAAAAATTACAATATCTGGTCTGATGGAAACATTTCCCCAACCCTGAATGGGTCTCCGCTGTTAACATTAGAGCTCCTCAATTGCTTTCCCAATTTCACCTCAAATACCTTCTTAAACCCTCTTAAACTTTCGTAGCTTTTTACTAATTTTATTTAGTCTTTTTCAGGTGGGGCAGTAATGTCATGATCCCTGTTCCAATGTTCCACAGCATTGTAACAGTGAGCATGCATGAAAGAGTTAACGGGGAATGAGGCCGGACCCGCATTCCTGGATGAAGTGTCTGCCAACCTGGTGGAGCAAGGTCACAGGAGTGTGTGAAGAAATGAAACTGGAGCTTTCACTTCCAGGCGTTGATTGGAGCACAGCGAAGAACCTAGGCTCTTAGCCTCGATTCCGCAGTTAGCTGTCTGCGGCGGTTTGGAAGAAGAAAATCGACGAAAAATTGCCCTCGAAGAGAGGATGATCAGAAGATAAACCACGAGCTGCTCTCCCCCGACCCCCGTATTTCCACCACGGGGGAAGGGAGATTGAAGCGGTGAAAGGAGACTGGAAGAGAAACGAAGCTCTACAGCAGCCATGAATCTGAATAAGATAAGTAGCTACCCGATCAACCTTTTAGACACACTTTTTTACTTTTAAATATTATTTTTCCTATTAAGTGCTAAGATTTGTCTCTGGACTTGGTTTATATTTGCTGGTGTTTTATTCTCTTCTTGTTAAAGGAAGATTAAACGGTGGGAAAAGAAAGTTAATTAACTTTGCCATAAGTGAAAGTGACTTTCGTTATTATCTTCAGTTTGGTTTGAGTTTCCTACCTATGGACAATTATTGGTATTTTTCTTTTCGTTTTGTGGAAATATTATACTAGAGCTTGGATATAAATGGAGTGATTAATACTTTATTTTTTAAGACTTCTATGTTGGGACTGCTGCCTGAAAGAAAAAAACCTTATTACTTTTTTTATATATATAAGTTCCTCTTTTTTCTCTGAACTTTGAATTCTGTTTGGATTTGCTCTTTTGGAAAAAGTCAAGCTGTTTAACGTTCAATTTGGATTATTATATGGAATGTAGAGGGTTTTTTATATGTTTCTAGTAACATTTTTCCTTTTTGACTTGTGGTTGGATTGAAGAATTACAAGTGAGAAGGTGAAACCCTGGGAATATCTACTATTCTTATCTTTGATTTTGACTTCAGGAGAACAAAAAGTCCCTACTGGCTTTTTATCTTGGGTGTCTGAAATACTGTGGATTTATATATATAAGGGATTATAAATGAACTAAGAGGAAAAAATTTTAAAGGAGCTTCCTTGTTTGTTTGTTTTTTGTTTTTTTTCCTTTTCCTTTTATTGTTTTTTTAATTTTTAATTTTTTAAAAAATTTTCCCCTTTTTTAAACAATTATTGTTGTATTGTGTTTTTGTTTCCCTTTTTCTCCCTTTTTTCTTCTTTTTTGCAGGGCTACGGCGTCTTTGGGAACGAGACAGAGGGAGAAAGAGAAGAAGAAGGAGACTGGAGGACCACCTATTGATTCTGCTTCACCTGCTACATCTGCCTCAGAAACCTTATTACCAGAAATGAAAAAGATACTAGAAGCTGTCACAGCACTAAATAAGAAAATGGATGACTCCACGAAGCAGATGGAAGATCAAATTATATCATTAGACAAAAAGATGGATGAGATGAAGAAAGAAATAACCCAAGAGATTAAGCAAGATTTCAGAAAAGAAATTCAAACAGTTAAGGAAGTGGTGAATTCTCTGTCAGGAGAATTTAAGATACGCAAAATCAGATGCAAAAATTAGAAGTTAAATCAGAATATGCCATTAAAGAGATTGAACATAATTTAGATATCACAGCCTTAGCAGAAATGAGAGAGAAAGAGCACATTTTGAGGCTTAGAGCAGTTCCAGAACAAGTAGTTGAAGATGTGAGACAAAGGATGATTTTTGAATTGGCTAAATTTTTGGAGATAAGAGAACAAGACTTAGATTTGGAGATAGACAAGGTATTTAGAGTAAACTCATGTTATGCCAAGGAAAGAAAAGTTCCTAGAGACATATTGATATATTTTGTAAGAAAAGTGACAAAAGAGCAAATTCTGAGGAAACATTATAATACTAGATTAAATATAGATGGGAAGGAAATAATTGTATTAAAAGAAATCCCCTTGAGAATATTAAGGAAAAGAAAAGACTATTTTTTCCTTATAGATAAACTAAAGCAACATAGTATTACATTTAGATGGGAAAAATTGGAAGGCGTATCGTTTACGTTCAAAGGGCAGAGATTCAGAATAACTTCCATTTTAAAAGCAAAAGCTTTTTTAGAGAAATATAAGAAAGAAATGGGTTTACCAAATGGAGAATTGGCAGAAGGAGGAGAAACATCGAAAGATAAAGAGAAGGCTGAAGACTTATCTGAGAAGGGAGCTACAGGTGTGGACTTGACAAAGGGATTTTAAAGAATAAAATGTCAATGGAGTACAAATATTTGACATGGAACATCAATGTAGATAATTCCCCACAGAAAAGAAGAAAGATATTTCAATTTTTGAAAAAATTGAAATTGGATATAAGTTGTCTACAAGAGACTCATATTTGCAAAAAAGACACTAAATATTTGATTCAAAAACAGCTTGGAGAAGAATTTATTTCGGCTGGATATAAAAAAACTAAGGGGGTAGTTCTATATGTACAACCAAAGTTAAATCCAAAATTGATACTAGCTGATGAAGAGGGTCGATATATTGTAGTAGAAATTAACATACAAGGAATTAAAACATTGATAGTTGGACTTTATGCACCAAATATGGATAAAGCAGTATTTTACAAAAATGTGATGGATAAACTCTTGGACTTAACTTATGACAATTGGTGTTTTATGGGGGACTGGAATGGGGTAATTTACCCCAGATTGGATAGACAGTCACAAAAAGAAAAAAACAAGCACAGGGAAAATTGCCGCAAACATTTTTTGACCTGAAAGAGATGTTGGACTTACAAGACATTTGGAGATCCATGAATGGGACTTCCAGAGAATTCACATATTATTCAGAGAGATTTAAATCGCATTCTAGAATAGACATGATTTTGATATCTAAAAACTTGATGATGGATATTAGCAAAGTTGATATATTACCTAAGACTCTCTCAGATCATAATCCAGTAATGTTGACTCTTAAAGGGAAACGGAATGTATTTAGATGGAGAATGAATGAGTCATTACTTCGGAATAATGATGTAGTTGCTGTATGTAAAAAAAAGTTAAGAGAATATTTTCAATTTAATTTGAACAAAGGTACTAATATTCAAACTGTATGGGAAGCCAGTAAAGCATATATGAGGGGTTACTTTATTCAATACAATGCTCAAATGAGGAAGAAGAAACAAAAAAGAATTCAACTGATTTTAGATGAAATTAAGAGTAAAGAGATAGGTTTAAGAGACAACAAATGGATGATACTTTGTTCACTCAAATTAAATTTTTACAAAAGCAAGTATCAATGATATTAACTCAAGAGATAGAGACTCAAATGAAATTTACAAAACAAAAATATTTTGAACATGCAAATAAACCATGTAGATGGCTAGCTTACAAATTGAGGAAACAAAGACAAAAGAATTTGATTACTAATATTCAACATGAAGGAAAAACTTTGGTGAACAATATGGACATTCAAAAAGCCTTTCATGACTACTATTCTAAATTATATAAAAAACAAGATGTCAATTTAGATGATATTGAAGAATATTTGAGTAAACAAAAACTAACTGTTCTTAATGATCAACAAAGATTGACACTAAACAATGCTATAACAAAAGAAGAATTGGTAAAGGCTTTCAAGAAAATTAGTAGTGGAAAAGCTCCTGGACCGGATGGATTGTCAGCAGCCTACTATAAATGCTTTGAGGACGATTTATGCCTACCTTTGCAGAAGACCATGAATTCTATCTTGGAAACAGGAACCATGCCAGAAACTTGGAAAGAAGCACACATAACACTGATCCCCAAAGAACAACAGGATTTGACATTAACTAAGAATTACAGACCAATATCTTTATTGAATAATGACTACAAGATATTTACAAGGATACTAGCAGAAAGAATGAAAAATATTCTTAAGAATTATATTCATCAAGACCAAGCTGGATTTTTGCCCAAGAGGCAAATCCGTGACAATGTCCGAAATATATTAGATGTAATTGAATATTTGGAACAACATTATGATAAACAAGCTGCCTTGATATTTATTGATGCTGAAAAAGCCTTTGACAACTTAAATTGGCCTTTTATGTTCAAAGTACTGGAAAACATGAATTTTGGAGGAAATTTTATAAAATGGATTAAATCAATATATACTCCACAATTTGCCAAAATAATTGTTAATGGAGAATTTAGTAAGCCAGGTGAAATTCAAACAGGTACTAGACAAGGTTGTCCATTATCTCCACTTTTGTTTATATTGGTATTAGAAGTTTTACTTAGAGATATTAGACAGGATGATGGTATCCATGGTATCAAAGTTAAAAAAGAAGTTTATAAACTAAGAGCCTTTGCAGACAACCTAGTCATTACTTTGGAGAATCCACTAGATGGAATGGAAATTTTAATACAGAAATTAAAAGACTTTGGGTCGCTAACAGGGTTCAAAGTGAATTTACAGAAGACAAAAGTTTTGACTAAAAATATGGACCATCATCAACAAGAGAAATTGAAAGAAATAACAGGATATTCAATGGAAGAAAAAGTAAAATATTTGGGAGTATATTTAACAGCCAAAAATGTTAAGTTGTTTAAGAATAACTATATTCCACTTTGGATGGATATTAAAAAAGATTTGGACCATTGGGAAAAATTGCAATTATCATTATTAGGTAGAATTTCAGCAATTAAAATGAATGTTTTGCCAAGAATTTTATATCTTTTTCAAACACTACCTATATTGGCATCAGAAGAACCTTTTAAACAATGGCAGTGAGATATTTCCAAGTTCATTTGGCAAGGGAAAAAACCAAGAGTAAAATATAAAGTTTTGCAAGATTCTAAAGAAAGAGGAGGACTAGGTCTGCCAGATTTGAAATTATATTATGCTGCTTGTTGCTTGGTTTGGATTAAAGAATGGATAGTTTTGAAAAATGAAAAATTATTGAATTTGGAGGGACATGAACTAAGATATGGATGGCATGGGTATTTGTGGTATGATAAAGTTAAACTTAATGTAGACTTTAAAAATCATTATATTCATCATTGGCGATCACTCGTAGCCGAGTAAGATTGTCTTCCAAAGGTAAAATTTTAACAGTGGATCCGTAAGTGGCTTATAAACAAGGTGTATAATCATAGCGATGAAGATAGCGAATAAGGTTGGAGCAATAACACATCCCTGTTTAACGCTGGATTCCACTTTAAATGGATCGCTTTGAGAGCCATTGTTATTCAGGATTGTTGCCATCATGTCGTCATGGAGTAACCGCAAGATGTTCACAAATTTATCAGGGCATCCGATTTTCAGAAGGATGGTCCAGAGAGCAGTACGATTTACAGTATCAAAAGCTTTAGTCAGATCAATAAACGCCATGTACAGAGGGCGGTTTTGCTCCTTGCATTTTTCTTGAAGCTGTCGTGCAGTGAAGATCATATCCACTGTTCCCCTGGAAGGTTTATAATAATTATATTAGAAGATCCTTGTTAAGAATTTGGAATAAATATAAACTAATTTTATGTTATAAAAGACCTTTATGGATCTCTACGCAAGAAGCATTCTATAGAACAGAAGTAAGAATTAAAGATAAATGGTTAACCTATAAAGATTTTTTAAAGAAAGAACAAGGACAATATATAATCAAATCAATAGAAGAATTGGCATCAGAGGGATATACTTTTCAATGGCTTTCATATATGCAACTTGTAGAGAAATTTAAATCAGATAAGAAAGACTTTGAATTTGAACAAACCAAATCAGAATTTGAGATATAATTATGTGAAGCTGATGATCATCTAATTGCAAAAATGTATAAACTATTGTTAAAAGGTGAAATGGTAGAGGAACAAGTTAAAGATTGTATGATTAAATGGGCTAAAATATTGGTTATAATATTCAAATGCAACAATGGGAAGATATGTGGACTAAAGGACTAAAATTTACTTTGTGCTATAATTTAAAAGAAAATTTTTATAAGATGATGTACAGATGGTATATGACTCCACAAAAACTCTCTAAAATGTATGGGAATGTTTCCAACTAATGTTGGAAATGTAAAAAAAAAGAGGGGTCTTTTTACCATATTTATTTATTATTATTTATTTATTTATTACATTTATATCCCGCCCATCTCCCCCACAAGGAGACATTTCACCATATGTGGTGGACATGTGAGATTGCAAAGAAATTTTGGACTCAAATACATTCATTGATGCAAAACATATTACAAATTCGAGTTCCATTTAAACCAGAATTTTTTTTGTTGGGAATAATTGATGGACAACTTGGGAAGCAATTTACAAGAATTATGCAATACATGATTACAGCGGCAAGACTTATATATACACAAAATTGGAAAAACCAGGTCTTGCCTACGATACAAGATTGGATGTTAAAATTGATGGATATGGCAGAGAATGATAAATTGACATGTTTATTAAAAGAAAATTCAAATTATTATTTTCTTAAAGAGTAGAAACCATTAACTGACTATTTACAAGATGCAGGAGGAGCAAAGCTTATATGGGGATTTGAAGATTAATATATATATATATATATATATATATATATATATATATATATATATATATATTGATATAATAGACAAGAAATGTTTTTTAATGTTTTATATAGACCTAGCATGTAAGATAAAATTGTTAAGTTACTATGACCAGAGACAAATCGGAAGTTGACTAATTTCTATGTTTCATCTTTTATCTTTTTGCTTTTTGCTTTACTACACTTTTTTACTCTCTTTCTTTCTTTGATTTGTATTTCCATTTTCTTTTCTGTTTCAAACTTTTATCTATGTAAATTTAAAACCTAATAAAATTTATATAAAAACAAGAAAAGAAATGAAACTGGAGAAGATCTGCGGATGGCCTGAAAGGGGGGAGGGGATGTGGGGGATATTATCAAAGGAGAAAGCCCACGCTTTCTTCAGATGCAACTTTCTTCTGTATGCAGTAACTTAGCAGTAAATTAGTTTTCCAAGAATTTCCTTGTGAGACTCGTTTGTTGCTGCAGAGGTTCTGCAGTCATTACACCGACAACCCATTCCTCCTTTGGCCGTCTTTTTTTCTTCTTTTCTTCGCACCATTTTGGTTTAGAAGCCAATCAGCTTGCTTTCCGTTTGTCACCCTTTTTTGCCCTTCTTTCTACAGCGCTGATAGGTGGTAGCGGCTCCACCCTTTGATCACCGCCCATAAGCTGTTCTTGGTTTTCCTGCTCTGGGTTTCCCGCTGCATTGAGCTCTGTATCAATTTTCCTGCCATTGCTGCTGAGCTCCCCCTCCTTCAACTCTGGGTCAGACTCTATTCTGACAGCACCTTTGCTGAGTAAAAATGCATAGACTCAGAGGTTTCTCCTTACGTTCACGTGACACACCTACACACTGCAGCCGACACACTAATGTGTCGCGACACACAGTTTGGAAAGCTCTGCACTAGACCAATAATGTTACATCTAGGAGAAAAACATACTGATATGCCGAAAGAGGCCAGACAAAGGCCAGCATACAGAAGGCAGAAAGAATGCTCAATCAGTTGGTTAAAGAGAAGGCTGAACAGTTTAGTTACTGTAATTTTAACAAAGTGTTTATAAAACAATACAATTAACATATGAATATGCTGATATGTACAGTATTGAAATTCTGTGTAATTCACGGACATAGCAAGGTTAAGTGACCCTTGGGGAAGTGGATATGGGTCTCCACTTGGGGTCTTCAGAAAAATTCCATGTTCACCTGGGTGGGGACAGTCTTGGCATGCCCTTTTCCCTCTTGGGTCCAATGCAAATAATATAAATTTGCTGCACTCTGATCAGCAAACCAACTGCCATTGCAGTAGTTGCACTTTTCCTGTGTAAATTACCAGGTAGTATTGAAACACAGCATTACAACACTGAAGCAGTAGTTGAAGGGTGGAAAATACAGTCAGGTCACTACAATGGGAAGGAAGAGACCTAATCCTCAAAATAGCCAATGAGGTTCACAGCAACTACAGACATTTACCTCACCTTGTAATATACAGATGGGAACGTTACAGAACCTGAAATCCCAACAGAATGAAATAAATATGCCTTACACATTTCTGGAGTATCTTGAACAAAGAAGGTATTTCATTTTGGATACAAAAAGGTCTCCTGGAGGTTCAACAATGGAATGGTTCATTTGAGAAATCAAAGCAGGTATTCAGGAATCAAATTAGATACTGTTCAAAGAGACAATTTCATTCAACAAAAGTAATGAAAAATACAATCAGGAGTGTTAGTGACTTCAGTTAAGTGCAGGGAGGTGTCCTGTGATAATGCTGCTAAAATGGCAAGAAGATATAAAGGCATGCAACAAAAGCTTCTAGAAAAAGTATATATATTCATACATATGTACGTACAAATGTACAAATACACACACACACACACACACACACCATGTGCTGGACGTTCACTAAATCATGTTAGCCGCACTGCGGTGGATTGCTGCCTAGGTACAGAAAATAATATTTTGCTGTTGTGCAATAAATATATGCATTCTTCTTTGCCTCTACAAAATGCTCAAGTATTTTTGGATCTAAATGCTACAGTACTGAAACATTTCCCTGACGCTAGGAACGGACCACATGCAAAGTTTACTTCTGCCACAGCTGAGAATTATGATTCAAGTATTGATGTTCTTAATCATATCAGTATTAGCAGATACAACGAGAGAATCTGGCATTCTTCAGGATAAAATCAGGGAATTAGTGTTGATGCTAGAACAGTTCCAGTCAGATCAATTCCATAAAACTAGCAAGGCCCTATAAGATCTACAGATAGACCTCGGTATATGTTCAAGTCTTTATATGTTACTCACTTCTTGAAAGAAATTCAAGAAAGCCTTGATGTAACTGAACTGGTAGCAAAACAAAAACTCCCAAATATAAACTACAAGAATGTGACTTTAAAAAAAAGGATAAGAAAAAGCCCAAGGCACTGCTGGCAACAGACTTGATGCTGATGAAATGCTTTCATCCAGAGACAACTTTCAAGTGAAATGCTTTCTTTCTGTAAGGGATGTGCTTGAAACCAACATAAAAGGCCAATTATCAATGAACACGTTGTGCAACCCTTTCCTTTTTCGTTGATTTAGATGCCACAGTTTGCTTTTTGTTTGTGGTATTTATTTATCACCAGACTCCCCAAAAAACTATCAGTTGTTTACAATATAACTGATAAAAATCATAAAAACCACTACATATTATAAAATCCATAAACTGTCTACCTGAAGTGTCCCCGACCAGCAGCAACTTTATGGTTAAAACTACAGATTAAAAGCTCTGTGAAACAGCTCTGCCTTGACCGCCTCCCTAAATGCCATCAGGAAGAGTACCTTGAGATATCCAGGGATGGAACCATAATAGAAAAGCATTCTCTTCTGCACCCTTGTCTTGAACTTCACAGAAAGGAGAAGACCCTCAACATCCATATTTGAGACAAATATACCAGATGGATCCATTCTACTTGAAGAAGATGGCCCTGGAAACATACAGGCAGCAAGTCTTTATAGGTTAATATCAGTACTATGAATTGTACTCAGAAGCCTACTGGTAGCCAGTGCAACACCCACAAAATTAGTGTTACATGGCTGTAATGACTCCCAGTCATCAGCAAGCAAGTTGCTTTTTTTTATACCAGTTTGTCGATGAAGTTTCTGAGTTTTCATTTTATACCAGTTGTAATTTCCAGAGAGCCTTTAAAGGCAACCCCAAGTAGGGTGCATTGCAGTAGTCTCTCCTAGAAGTGAAAAGGGTGTGAGGTAATGTTATCAGGGCCTCCCACTCCAGGATGGGCCACAACTGGAATACAAGCTGAAACTGGACAGGAACTCTCCACCTGTTTATCAGGCAGTAGCCATGTGTTTAGGAGAACCTCAAGTCATGGGCTTGTTCCTTCTGGGGGAATGCTCCCCCATCCAGAGTCACAACCAGAACTGCTAGAAAGCCAGGTGGTTTCTGGAGAAACAGCAACTCCACTTTGCAGAAATGTAACTTTGTTGTACATTACTTATTCCTTCTCATCTAGTCCTTTACAGCCTCCAGATATGGGATCAGAACAATGCCTTACCTTGAACCAGAGGTGTCATGTAGATGCTGAAGAGCAGAGGAGAGAAAGATGAAGCCTGAGGTATCTCACAAATAACCAACTGCCAAACCAACCTCTCCTCTTCCCAACCGCTAACTGGAACTGCCTACTCAGGAAAGGTATGGAACCACTGCAATACAAAGTCCGCTATTTCCAACTATCCTAGGCAGTCCAGAAAGATACCATGATTAATTGTATTGAAGGCCACTGAAAAGTCTAAAAGGACAAGGAGTGGTACACTCCCCCCATTCAGCTCCAAATGAAGGTCATCAATGATTGGTCAATGAAGTTTCCATCCCATCCCTAAGTGGATTAAATCAATATATACTCCCCAATTTGCAAAAATATTTGGGAGTATATTTAACAGCTAAAAATGTTAAGTTGTTTAAGAATAACTATATTCCACTTTGGATGCATATTAAAAAAGATTTGGACCATTGGAAAAAATTGCAATTATCATTATTAGGTAGAATTTCAGCAATTAAAATGAATGTTTTGCCAAGAATTTTATATCTTTTTCAAACACTACCTATATTTATAGATGCTGAAAAAGCTTTTGATAATTTAAATTGGCCTTTTATGTTTAAAGTATTGGAAAATATGAATTTTGGAGGAAATTTTACTAAGTGGATTAAATCAATATATACTCCCCAATTTGCAAAAATAATTGTTAATGGAGAATTTAGCAAACCATGTGAAATCCAAAAAGGCACAAGACAAGGTTGTCCATTATCTCCACTTTTGTTTATATTGGTACTAGAGGTGTTACTTAGAGACATTAGACAAGATGATGGTATTCATGGTATTAGAGTTAAAAAAGAAGTTTATAAATTAAGAGCCTTTGCTGATGACTTAGTCATTACTTTGGAGAATCCATTAGATGGAATTGAATTATTGATACAGAAATTAAAGGACTTTGGGTCGTTAGCAGGGTTTAAAGTGAATTTACAGAAAACAAAAGTTTTGACTAAAAACATGGATCACCATCAACAAGAGAAATTGAAAGAAATAACGGGATATTCAATGGAAGAAAAAGTAAAATATTTGGGAGTATATTTAACATCTAAAAATGTTAAGTTGCTTAAGAATAATTATATTCCACTTTGGATAGATATTAAAAAAGATTTGGATCAATGGAAAAAATTACAACTATCATTGTTAGGTAGAATTTCAGTAATTAAAATGAACATTTTGCCACGAATTTTATATCTTTTTCAAACATTACATATATTAGCATCAGAAGAACCTTTTAAACAATGGCAACGGGACATTTCTAAATTCATTTGGCAAGGAAAAAAACCAAGAATAAAATATAAAGTCTTGCAAGACTCAAAAGAAAGAGGCGGACTAGGTCTACCGGATTTGAAGTTATATTATGCTGCTTGTTGCTTGGTATGGATTAAAGAATGGATAGTTCTGAAAAATGAAAAATTATTGAATTTGGAGGGTCATGAATTAATATATGGATGGCATGGATATTTGTGGTACGACAAAGTTAAAGTTAATGTGGACTTTAAAAACCATTATATTAGAAGATCATTGTTAAGAATTTGGAGTAAATATAAACAAACTTTATGTTATAAAAGACCTTTATGGATTTCCACGCAAGAAGCATTTCATAGAACAGAAGTAAGAAATAAAGATAAATGGCTGACTTATAAGGACTTTTTAAAGAAACAAGGACAATATATAATTAAAACAAAAGAAGAACTTGCTCTAGAAGGATATACATTCCAATGGCTTTCATATATGCAACTTGTGGAAAAAATTTAAATTAGATTTAAAAAATTGAATTTGAACAAACTAAATCAGAATTTGAGATACAATTATGTGAGACAGATGATCATTTAATTGCTAAAATGTATAAATTATTGTTAAAAGGAGAAATGATAGAGGAACAAGTTAAAGATTGTATGATAAAATGAGCAAAAAATATTGGACATAATATACAAATGCAGCAATGGGAAGATATGTGGAACAAAGGGTTAAAATTTACTTTGTGCTATAATTTGAAGGAAAATTTTTATAAGATGATGTATAGATGGTATATGACCCCACAAAAACTTGCTAAAATGTATGGGAATGTTTCCAATTTATGTTGGAAATATAAAAAAAAAGAGGGGTCTTTTTACCATATGTGGTGGACATGTGAAATTGCAAAGAAATTTTGGACTCAGATACATTCATTGATGCAAAATATTTTACAAATGCGAGTCCCATTTAAACCGGAATTATTTTTATTGGGAATATCGGAAGAACAAATAGGAAAACAATTTGTAAGAATTATGCAATATATGATTACAGCAGCACGACTTGTATATGCCCAAAATTGGAAAAATCAGATTTTACCTACGATACAAGATTGGATGTTAAAACTGATGGATATGGCAGAAAATGACAAATTGACATGCTTATTAAAAGAAAATTCAAACTGTTACTTTCTTAAAGAATGGAAACCATTAATGGACTATTTGCAACATGCAGGTGGGGCGAAGCTTATCTGGGGTTTTGAAGACTAAGATATATATAAATTGATATATTAGACAGGAAATGTTTTTGTATGTTATATATAGAGCTAGCATGTAAGATAAAAAAAAATTTAAATTACTAAGACCAGAGATAAATCGGAAGTTGACCAATTCCTATGCTTTATCTTTTTCTTTTTTCTTTTTTTCTTTTCTTTTCTATACACTTTTACTTCTTTACTTGATTTGTATTTCCATTTCTTTTTCATTTTCATCTTTTAACTATGTATATTAAAAACTCTAATAAAATTTGGAAAAAAAACCAACATATTTGCTGCTCATTTAAAGTATCCTCTCCAATCTAATTCCCTCCAGATATATTGTAGTGAATGTCCCATAATTCCCAATTAGCACACAGCAGCTGAAGTCAGTATGTAAATCAGGGGTATCTGTGGGGGGAGGGAAGTCAAGATGGAAAGTGAAGATGGCAGCCATGATAAGCCCCACCCCTTTTAAGTGTAAGAAAGAGGCAGGGCCTCCATCAAGCAGCCCTGCCCCCGTGACTCTTTTGCCCTCCCCTCCAATGTCCTGGGTATGAATATTTGAACATTTTTATATATTGAAACAAATTCCTCTAGAACAATGCAGTTGCTATTCATCACAGTAACCATATTTTCTTAGAAAAAATAAAGGACAAACCTGAAAAAGGGGCAAATCTGAAAGCGGTTCATAAGGATTTAAAAAATTGTTTATGTTTATAACTCTGCTTTTCAAAGGAAAATGCAAGAGCAAAACCAAGAAAATAAATAATTAAATAAAATAAACCTAAAGGACAGCTTTCTGAAATAAAGGACTCTCCTTTATAATAAAGGACCCTATTCAGTCATGTACCTTAGTGACATGAAAGAATGGAAACTATCTCAATTTGCTTAATTTCTTTAGAGTTCCATAGAGTTCAGCTTTTTTGTGTGCAGATTTTGAAGCCTGAGGACATTACATTCTTACTGCTACAGTAGAGAATACACAGCATTTTGAAATATCTGACACTGATGCATTTAACAGCAACATCTGGAAAGCTCTCTGCAGAAGGAATAAAACTATATAAATAAATAAAACTAGTTTACTAGGCCTTTCCTAGGGATGGTATGAGCCATATTCAAGGCTTTGCTGCCATCATGTGGTCATTGGTTTAATTCCAGAGCAGGAGTTTCTCAGTTCAGAATCGCAATAACAAAAGTTATATGGTGCCTTAAAGATAAATAGATTTGGGTTTTACAATATATTTCTCTGTCCTTCATATGCATATGTGAGAGACCCCATGCATTCATTTTAAACTCAAAAACGGGTCATAGCTTATACTGAGTAGCAGAATCAAAAGGAGGGTTATGCAAAGGATTGCTCGTTGACAGGTCTTTCTGCAAGACTGCATTATCAATTCACAAATTTTAATGTGTAAAAATATAACAACATTTGAGAAGGAAAACATAGCTAATCAAGCATAGATAGAGGTAACTAGGGTAATAACACATGCCCTTGTCACCTCCTGATTGGACTACTGTAACTGTTACAGTAACACTCTACATGGGGTTGCCTTTGAAGATCTACAATTGGTCCAAAATGCAGCAACCCACATGTTAGCAAGTGACCACTGCCCCAGCGTATTACATTTGTGTTTCTGGTACTACACTGCTTACCAACAAGGTATCCATGTGCAATTCTAGGGCTGACTTTAACCTATAAGGCCCTATATGGCTTGGGGCCTAAGTACCTGCAAGTCTGGCTTCTCCCCATAGCAGGGTTTCTCAATCTTGGCAACTTTAAGGTGTGTGGATTTCAACTCCCAGAATTCCCCAGCCAGCATGCTGGCTGGGGAATTATGGGGATTGAAGTCCACACACCTTAAAGTTGCTAAGGTTGGGAAATACTGCCCTACAAAGTCAACCTGTGTGATGTATGCACCCTGACAAAATCTAGTAGGGGTCCCTCTTTACCAGGAAGTGAAGGGGACTGGGGCTTAATAATTTTCTGTTGTGGCCCCTATATTTGGGGACAGACTCCCCTTAAGGCTAGGTTAACACCTATCCTGATGGCCTTTCAGAAGTAGGTAAAATTTAGTTGTTCTGGAGAGTATTGGGGAACTAATCAGTGTAAGATTATCTGTCTTCGCACCATATATTTGGTCTTTTCTTATAGTAATTTTATTAAGGATTATAATTACAACAATAAAAACTAATACAAACTAAAACTTCCCCAGAAGTCCCCCACCATATATTTGATCTATCTAATGGGTTTGGTTTTAATTTTGTTTTTTATTTTGATTTTAACCCTTGTAGATTATGGTAGTATTTAAACAAACAGGTATGTTTAAAAAAAGTGAGGAAATATTGTAACTGCCCCCAGAATGGCAGCCAATTCCCAGAAAGAAAACCTCTGCACCCTTAAACAAACCTCCAAGTGCTGAGAGAAAAATCTGAGTTACCTAATTGCATAATCATTTGCTAATGTACTACTCCATCCCAGACTGAACCCAAAATTCTACGAGTACCCAGTTTCTTGAAGTTATGCCTTCAGGATCCCTAAATTTTTTTAGTCTAGAGGGTATGTTCAGATTTTTGAGAGCATATTGCGAGCTCTCTCACAAAATGATGATTATGTTGGCCATGCCCAAAATAGCCTTTTAGTAGAAAACAAACTCTTGAACCTGCTCTTTGCCACTCCTTCTAGCCCCCAGGATGGATGTTCTCTTGTACCTGTGCTGGCTCGCCTCCAGAACAGATTGGAGAGTCTTGGCAGTCAGCCCGAGGGAAGGAATGCAGCCCAAGGTTTCTTTGCAAGACTGGCCGAGAGATAGAGAAACCAGCGTGTGCCAATAATCAGAGTAGTGAAGCAAAGGAGTAGTCAATAATCCAAACCGGGTCAAGGGTTCCAGAAGTCCGAGCCACGATAATCCAAGCCAGGTCCAGGGGTCCAGCAGGCAGAGTAAGATAGTCCAAACAGGGTCAGGAACGCAGGAAACAGGATACCAGAGTGGTCGCGAAGCCAAAGTGCAACGTTGCTCCCACAAATCCCTCACTGTGTCGTTGGTGATTTATCAGGAGCTCAGAAGCTGTCCTCTGGGTCCTGCAAAGACTCTCCCTGCCCTCTGCGTAACTCCCTAGCAGCCAGCCAAGCACTTTTCCTTCTGTCCTTTAAGGCGAGGCGCACACGCCTCCGCCTCTGCCCTTTGGGGGATTCAGGAGAGCTGGGAGGCTGATGGGATCCAGCTGGCTGCTGGCTAAAGGGTGGGGACAAACCGCAATCCCCAGCTTGCTCCGCTGTAGCCTCGGTTGCTGGCTGCTGGCTAGAGGGTGGGGCCAAACCACCATCCCCAGCTTGCTCTCCTGCAGCCTCAGGTATTGCTGCCTCCTGCGGTGCTGGGTCATCGTCTGGGCCCGTGTCCGCATCTGGGGCTTCGCCTGGCTCAATCCCCTGGGGGTTTGCCAGGGGCAGCTCGTCCTCTGACTCATCGCTGAGGCCCTGGGGCAGAGGCTGAACCCGGACACTATCCCCCCCCCTCAGGGCCCCCTCCCCGAGAAGCTACGGGTCCCGGCTTGCGAGGATAAGCCCGGTGGAAGTCCTGGACCAAGGCGGGGGCATGGACCTGAGCCGCGGGCTCCCAGGAGCGGTCTTCCGGCCCGTACCCTTTCCAGTCAACCAGATATTGGAGGCGCCCCCTCCGCATGCGGGAGTCCAAGATACGGGCCACCTCAAACTCCTCCTGGCCATCCACCATCACCGGTGGCGGGGGTGGCACCGAGGGATGATGGGGATCCGGAGGGACGGCAGGCACCAGGAGGGACCGGTGGAACACGGGGTGGATCCGGAGAGATGGGGGCAGGTCCAGGCGGAAAGCCACGGGGTTGACGCGTTCCACCACCGGATACGGCCCGATAAAGCGGGCGTCCAGCTTCCTGGAGGGCCTCGAGCTGGGGAGATACCTGGTGGACAGCCACACCCGGTCACCTACTTGCAGGTCCTGGCCTGGCTGCCGCCGCCGGTCCACATTGGCCTTATAGGCCCGTTTAGCCTGCTCGAGGTGTTCCTTGAGCACGGAGTGCTGAGCCCGAAGTTCCTGGACGAAGGCCTCCGCTGCCGGAACTGTGGTACTGGGAAGGACGGGCGGGAAGAAACGGGGGTGGTAGCCGTAGAGGGTCAGGAAAGGGGTCTGCCGGGTTGAAGAATGCAGGGAGTTATTGTAGGCGAACTCCGCCAGAGGGAGCAGGTCTGCCCAGTCATCCTGCTGATGGCCCACGTAGCACCGTAGGTACTGCTCCAGCACCCCGTTCACCCTCTCGGTCTGGCCGTCCGACTGGGGGTGGTGCGACGAGGAGAGATGCACCTCCGTGCCGAGCAGGGTGTGTAGCGCCTTCCAAAAACGGGAGGAGAACTGGGAGCCCCGGTCGCTCACCACCTGCTCCGGGAGGCCGTGTAGCCGAAAGATGTGCTGCACAAACAGCTGCGCCGTCTCCCTAGCCGTCGGGAGGCCAGCACACGGGATGAAGTGTCCCATTTTACTGAGGAGATCCACCACCACCAAGATGCAGGAATAGGAGCCGGCCCTGGGGAGGTCAGTGATGAAGTCCATGGATATGGTGTGCCAGGGGCGTGGTGGAGTGGGCAGAGGGTGCAGGAGTCCTGAGGGTTTGCCCGGCTGATTCTTCGCTCGGCGGCACACTTCGCAGGTCTGCACATAGCGTGCCACGTCCGCCTGGACCCGGGGCCACCAGAACTCTCGGGTCAGCAGGTGCAAAGTCTTAAAGCGCCCGAAATGTCCAGCCGGGCGCGTGTCATGGCACAAGGCGAGAACTTCCCCCCGTAGGGGCCCAGCCGGTATACACAAGCGGCCCTGGTGCGTTAGGAACCCGTCAGCAACCGCGTAGTCTGAAGGGCCCGGTGCACGGGCTTGCTGCAGGCGGCCCAGCTGCTCCCGGGCCCAGGGGTCCCTGGCCTGCTGCTCTCGGAGCCGGTCCCGAAATGTGGGGTGGGGAACGGTGGACGCGAACACCTCTGGGGCCAGTACGGTGGTCGGGGAGGCAGTCAGGTCTGCCGTGGGCGTGTACTCCGGCTTCCGAGATAATGCGTCGGCCCGCTTGTTTTGAGCGCTCGGAATGTACTCGATCCGGAAATTGAAGCGGGTGAAGAAGAGCGACCAACGGATCTGCCGCTGGTTCAAGCATCAGGCCGTCTGCAGATGCTCCAGGTTCCGGTGGTCTGTCCGGACGACCACTGGATGTCGGGCACCCTCCAAATGATGCCTCCATGCCTCGAAGGCCGTCTTTATGGCTAGCAGCTCCCGCTCCCAAATGGTGTAGTTACGCTCTGCAGGGGTGAGCTGGCGGGAATAGTAGGCACAGGGACGCAGTGGCTCCGTAGGGGTGGCCTGCTGCGAAAGGACCGCCCCGATGGCATAGCTGGAGGCGTCCGCCTCCACGACGAACGGGAGCTGGGGGTCTGGGTGTCGCAGCACCGGTTCCGTGGCGAAGCGGCTCTTTAGGTGTTGGAACGCCTGCTCTGCCTCTGCAGTCCACCGGAACGTCTCACGGGGTTTCAGTAGCCGGGTGAGCGGCACCGCCAGAGCGGCATAGCCCTCAATAAATTGCCTGTAATAGTTCGCGAACCCCAGGAACTGTTGGAGCTCCTTTCGGTTCCTGGGAGCTTGCCATTGCGTCACCGAGGTGACCTTGGCTGGGTCCATGGCTATACCTTCGGGAGTAAGGCGGTGGCCCAGGAAGTCCACTTCCCGGACATGGAACTCGCACTTCTCCAGTTTCGCGTAAAGCCGGTGCTCCCGGAGCCGCTGCAGAACTGTACGGACATGCTCCACATGCCGGGTGGGGTCCCTGGAGTAGATCAGGATGTCATCGAGATAGACCACTACAAACCGGCCCAACAGGTCCCGAAACACATCGTTAATAAAGCGCTGGAAGACGGCGGGCGCATTACAAAGTCCGAAAGGCATGACCAGGTACTCGTACTGCCCATAGCGCGTCCCAAAGGCCGTCTTCCATTCATCCCCCTCCCGGATCCTGACCAGGTTGTAGGCGCCGCGCAGGTCCAGCTTGGTGAACAGCTGGGCCTGGCGCACCCGATCCAGTAGTTCTGGTATCAAGGGGAGTGGGTACAGGTCCCGAATGGTTATCCGGTTCAGCGCCCGATAGTCGTTGCAAAGCCTCAGCTCCCCGCACTTCTTTTTCACAAAGAGCATGGGGGCTGAGGTCGGGGATCTGGAGGGCCGAATGAAACCCCTCTGCCGGTTCTTGGCTAAAAAGTCCCGGAGGGTGGCCTGTTCCGGCTCCGACAAAGAGTACAGCCGGCCTGCGGGCAGGGGAACATCAGGCTTGAGGTTGATCCCGCAATCGTAGGGCCGATGGGGCGGTAACCGGTCTGCCCCCTTCTCTTCAAAGACATCCCCAAACTCCTGGTATTCCGGGGGAAGGGCAGGAGTCCCCTCGGCGCTGGCGGCCCCCAGGAGTGCCTTGACAGCCAGGTGCGGGCAAGGTTCCCGGAACTGGAGTCGCTGACGCGCCCAGTCTATCATGGGGTTGTGCCGCTCCAGCCAATCTATCCCCAGCACCAGCGGGAACCGGGGCATCTTGGTAATGTCCATGCGCAGCCGCTCCTGGTGCTGGCCCACAACCATGGTGAGGAGCGCCGTCTCCTGGCTCACCGGGCCCGACTGCAGCAGCCGCCCGTCAATGGCTTCCACGGACATGGGCACCTTTTTTGCGCGGAGCGGGACCTGCTGCTGGGCTGCAAAGTCACTGTCCATATAGGAGCGGGAGGCCCCTGAGTCCACTAAGGCATGGGCCAGGAGCCACTGCCCTGCCCGCAGCCGCAGCTTGACCGGCAGCAGCAGGTGCTGGAGTTCCTCTCCTGTTGGCCTGTGGGCAGAGGCTGCACGCCCCAGGTCACTCGGCCGGCACTGACCTGGGGCTGCCAGTTTCCCGGCACTGACTGCTTTTCGGGGCATGAGCTGGCATAATGCCCCGGCCCGCCACAGTAGAGGCAAAGGTTGGCCCGGTGCCTCCTCTCCTTTTCCTCCCGAGTAAGCCGGGGTCGAGCAGCCCCCAGCTGCATTGGCTCTGGCGCGGTCGGGCTGTGGCCCCCAGGGGGCCAGGGAGCCGGAGGTGCGGGAGGCACAACTGGATGGTTTGCTCCAGGGTGGTAGGGCGTTCCACCCAGGCTACCTCGTCCAACACGGCCTCAGACAGTCCCTCTAGATACTGGTCCCGCAGGGCAGCCTCATTCCAGTCCAAATCCTGGGCACAGAGCTGAAACTCGGCTGTGTAGTCTGCCACCGACCCTTTGCCCTGTTGCAGCCGCCTGATCCGCCGGTTGGCTCTGGCCAGGGCTTGAGGCTCCTCAAAGACGCTCCTGAATTGTGCCAGGAAGGCAGGGTAGTTGTTCAGGAGTGGAGAGTCAGCCACCAGGAACGGGGTGGCCCATTTAGCCGCACGGCCCTTTAAGAGGCTGATAAGGAAGCAGACCTTGGTTTGGTCTGACACAAACTCCCTCTCCCGTACCTTCATGTATAACGTGCATTGTCCCAAGAAGGCAGGAAAGTCCTCAGGCTTGCCCTCATATTTCTCAGGAGGGCTCACTGGACACTTTCTGGGCACGGCAGCCACCGTGGCCAGCTGCAGTTGTAGCTGGCTCACAAGCCCCGTAAGCTGGTCTACTTGTGTGGCCAGCGTCTGATTCTGAGCGGCCAAATTGGCCATAGCCTCGGCAGCTGGGTTAGTCATGCTGCTAACAAACCGTCCTCCTCTCTCCCAGCGTTTGTTGGTGGTGGGAGCAAACTGTGCTGGCTCGCCTCCAGAACAGATTGGAGAGTCTTGGCAGTCAGCCCGAGGGAAGGAATGCAGCCCAAGGTTTCTTTGCAAGACTGGCCGAGAGATAGAGAAACCAGCGTGTGCCAATAATCAGAGTAGTGAAGCAAAGGAGTAGTCAATAATCCAAACCGGGTCAAGGGTTCCAGAAGTCCGAGCCACGATAATCCAAGCCAGGTCCAGGGGTCCAGCAGGCAGAGTAAGATAGTCCAAACAGGGTCAGGAACGCAGGAAACAGGATACCAGAGTGGTCGCGAAGCCAAAGTGCAACGTTGCTCCCACAAATCCCTCACTGTGTCGTTGGTGATTTATCAGGAGCTCAGAAGCTGTCCTCTGGGTCCTGCAAAGACTCTCCCTGCCCTCTGCGTAACTCCCTAGCAGCCAGCCAAGCACTTTTCCTTCTGTCCTTTAAGGCGAGGCACACACGCCTCCACCTCTGCCCTTTGGGGGATTCAGGAGAGCTGGGAGGCTGATGGGATCCAGCTGGCTGCTGGCTAAAGGGTGGGGACAAACCGCAATCCCCAGCTTGCTCCGCTGTAGCCTCGGTTGCTGGCTGCTGGCTAGAGGGTGGGGCCAAACCACCATCCCCAGCTTGCTCTCCTGCAGCCTCAGGTATTGCTGCCTCCTGCGGTGCTGGGTCGTCTGGGCCCGTGTCCGCATCTGGGGCTTCGCCTGGCTCAATCCCCTGGGGGTTTGCCAGGGGCAGCTCGTCCTCTGACTCATCGCTGAGGCCCTGGGGCAGAGGCTGAACCCGGACAGTACCTCTTCTTACATTTCCCTTGTGGGAGACAGGTGGGCATCTTAGAAATCGGGTTTCAACCAAGCACATCTCACACACAGACAGCCTCTGCTGTAACCTGATCTTGCTTGCTGTGTGTGGGAGGGGCTGAATCCCGGTTTCCTGTTTCCTGTTCCCTTCTCTTCCCTCTTTTTTTTTTTTTTTTTTTGCTGCTTGGATCTCCTACCAAAGAGCATGGAAGCCATGGCTGCTGCCTCACGTTGATCATACTTCCATCCAGGTGGGCCGCATTGGAAGCATGTGGTTCACGTCAGAACATTCTTGCTCGCACGCATGGACCGTTTCTACTAAGGAACTGTGAGTTACAATAAAATTGTAAACTCTTTTTTATGTAACTTTACATTAACGTGTGAAGTGTGTTTATTTTGTGTTTTGAACTTATTAAGCCTTGTGCAAGTTTATGGGAACGCTTCTACCCTGCTACATAATAAGAACCTGTGTGGAGTTCTGGTACTACCATCCTAGAATTCCTACATTGGGTTATGGGCCCAGTACATTTGGTTATCGGGCTCCAGTACATTCCAGAGTCAAACTGCAAACCAGTGCAGCTTGGCAGACTATTTTTGAAAAAGGGTTTCTTTTGGCCTTACAGCCAAGAAACTGCTTGCACAAATTCAAAAGGTTTAGTTCAGATTTTTTCTCTCTCTCCTTAAACAATGGAGCAGAGAAGGGGGGGAGCTTCCCCCGCTTCCAATGCTAAATGAAGAAAATTTCTCAGCATGGCTGTATAGATTAAGACTAACTTTCCAAGGCAGCATAGATTGCCTAGATACTGACCCACTTCAGCCAGAAGATTCTGATGAAGCCAAGAAGTCATGGGATCAGAAAAATAACCTAGCCATGATTTTGATCTCTAGTTCATTGCCTGACCACAGGCTGGCAGAAATAAAAGGTCTTGCCACTGCTAAAGAAATGCTTCAGAATCTACAACTTTTATATTCAGAAGAAGATGACCAAAAGGTTGTTTATTTTTTATTAAGAGAATTAATGGAATCCAGACTTCCAGAACATGGAAATATTAGTAATCATTTATTAAGAATGCAGTCAATATTTGACATACTAAATTCATTGGAGAACGTTATGAGTGAAAGAACAAAAATGTCTTTCTTACTAAGTTCCCTGCCTGATAAATTTTTCCATTTTGTAGCAAGCCAAAATCTAAATGGGACAAATCTTTCTCAGTTGTTTGGGAAGATTTGAGCAGAGGCCCGAAGGCATGAAAATTTACATTTGAAAGTAGCCCAGCAAAAGACAATGGCTATCTTGCAGCAAGGGAGAGGTGTGATCAGAAACCATTACCTGATCATCTCCAAGGCCTGGCAGCAAGGGGGAGAGGTGAGCAGCCTACTCAACATAACAAAAGACCCATAGTCTGCCACAACTGCAAGAGGCCTGGGCACATTGCAAGATTTTGTGAAGGCAAGGAGAAAAATGATTTTTCTGGAGAACAGCATTCCAAGAAAAATTTAGGTCTGCATACAGTTTTTAGGGCAGAAAGTGCTCTTGAGGCTAATTTTAATGAAAGCAAAGAATGATGGATCCTGGATTCAGGAGCAAGCAGACATCTTTGCAAGAACAGAGAATATTTCAGTGAGCTACTTGAAGAACCACAAGGAAATATTTCTCTTGCTGATGGAAATTCCATCTCAATTCAGGGAAAGGGAAAAATACCCATAAGGTGTTTTAATAGAGGTACATACAAAGACCTCACAATAACAGAAGCATATTATGTGCTTCAGTTATCTACTAACTTAATGAGTGTCTCAACACTGACCAGCAAAGGATACAACATAATATTTAAAGCAAATGGCACGTGTGAAGTAACACATGGAAGAGAAGTTTTTGTTACAGGCTTTAAGAAGGATGGAGTCTACCAGGTGAACTGCAAGCAATCACCACCAGATGTCAGCCTCACCTGCCAGCAGCAACAGCAGCAAAGAGAGGACAACAGTGCCACCATGTGGCACAGGCATTTTGCACACAGGGACTTTGATGCAATTTACAGGATGAAGAATGAAAATATGGTAAGGGACTTTGAACTAAGCAATCGGGAAAGGTGCCAACCAAGGTGTGTAGTATGCATCAAAGGCAAAGCCACCAGACCAGCCATACCCAAGCAAAGGGAAAGACGGGCAACCAAGCCACCTGAGCTTATCCACACTGATTTGTGTGGACCTCTTAAAGCATCAGCTGGTGGAAGTAAATACAAAATGTGTTTTGTAGATGATTTTTCCAGATACTGTGTAACATACCTTCTGAAGGAGAAATCCCAGGCACCAGACATGTTGAAGGCGTATGTAGCCATGGTGAGGAACAAGTTCAACAGGACCCCTCAGGCCCTCCAGAGTGATCAGGGAGGTGAGTTCCTATCTAACACCATGCAAACATACCTGACACAATTAGGCATAGAGCACATGCTGACCACTCCTTACACGCCAGAGTGTAATGGAGTTGCTGAGACAAATAACAGATCATTAATGGACATGGTAAGGTGTATGCTGTTAGAGACCTGAGAAATACTGGGCAGATGCTGTGATGACAGCTACCTATTTGCAAAACAGACTGCCAACCAGAGCCAATAAGGTAACACCTTTTGAGCTATGGCATGGGCGCAAACCAAGCATCAAACATTTAAGAGTGTTTGGATCAAAGGCTTATGCCCACACACCAAAAGAGAAAAGATCCAAACTAGATCCCAGAGCTGAAGAAGGGGTCATGATTGGCTACGCTCCAGGGAGCAAGGGATACAGAGTCCTGAATCGAAAGACAGGAACAGTAAAAGTATGCAGGGTGGTGTACTTTGATGAGAGAGATAGAGGCTGCCACACTCAAGCAGATGATGACTGTGTACCAAGCACCAGTAGCAGTTACAAGCCTGAGATGTTCAGCCTGATGCCAGATGACATCATCGCCACACCGACCCAGAGGGAGATGGAGGACCAGATGGAGTCTCCACCAGAGTCTGATTATGAGGCCGAGGGTGCAGAAGGGGGTGAACCACCAAATGCCGCTCCTGGACCTGCTCTGAGACGCTCATCACGACCCAACAGGGGAGTTCCAGCCCAAGACTGTCCTACCTGGCAACGTCATCGCAACCACAAGAACCTGCATCGTGGAACGAGGTGCTGCACATGCTTGCAGATGAAGGATGGAAGTGGAACAAAGCAGCACAGGAGGAGCTAGATGCTCTACACAAGAATAAAACACGAACTTTGACAAAGCTATCAAAAGGCAGGGAAGTCAAAAGCAAAAGATATTAGAACTGTTGGAAAGCCTAGGACTGCAGGATGCTAATCCTATGCCTACACCAATGGAAACGGCTTTCCACAAACAACATGAACCCAGCAATCTCCTACCAGAGAACAATGACTACAGGAGTGCCATAGGCAAGCTGTTGTATCTAGCTACCAACGCTAGGCCGGACATAGCTGCTGCAGTGGGCATTCTGTGTAGGAAAACCAGCACATCCACACAAAGAGACTGGACTGGTGTCAAGGGGGTGGGAAGGTACCTAAAAGGGACCATGCACCTAAAACTAAAACTGCCAGCCACTTAGAATCCTAGACTAGTGGGATTCACAGATGCGGACTGGGCAGAAGATATTGTTGATCGCAAGTCCACCAGTGGATATGTGTTTTTCTATGGGGGTGGTGCAGTAAGCTGGGGTAGCCACAAACAAGGCACAGTTGCTCAGTCATCCACTGAGGCAGAATACGTTGCAGCCACTGAAACATGCAACGAGGTAAAATGGCTCAAGCTTCTGCTTGCAGACATGGGGATAGAGGAATCAGTCCCTATCAAAATTCTTGAGGATAATCAAAGTTGCATTAGACTCTCACAGTCAGAGAAGATTGGTGGGAGAACCAAGCACATTGATGTAAAGCATCATGTGGTGAGGGAGCTGTAACACCAAGGGTTGGTCAAACTAGACTACTGTCCCACAGGGAACATGATGGCGGACATCTTCACGAAGCCGTTATCTAGAGTCAGTTGCCAGGAACTGAGAGGGAAATTGAATCTTGTGGGACATTGAGACATGCATAGGTTGAAAAGAAGGGGATGTTAGAGATCGGGTTTCAACCAAGCACGTCTCACACACAGACAGCCTCTGCTGTAACCTGATCTTGCTTGCTGTGTGTGGGAGGGGCTGAATCCCGGTTTCCTGTTTCCTGTTCCCTTCTCTTCCCTCTTTTTTTTTCTGCTTGGATCTCCTACCAAGGAGCATGGCAGCCATGGCTGCTGCCTCACGTTGATCATACTTCCATCTAGGTGGGCTGCATTGGAAGCATGTGGTTCACGTCAGAACCTTCTTGCTCACATGCATGGACCGTTTCTACTAAGGAACTGTGAGTTACAATAAAATTGTAAACTCTTTTTTATGTAACTTTACATTAACGTGTGAAGTGTGTTTATTTTGTGTTTTGAACTGATTAAGCCTTGTGCAAGTTTATGGGAACGCTTCTACTCTGCTACATAATAAGAAGCTGCGTGGAGTTCTGGTCCTACCATCCCAGAATTCCTACAGGGCACACTTCCAAACAAGTCACAGGGCACTATTTTTATTTTCTAAGAATGCCACGGGAGGGGTGTATATGGGACCCAAAGTCATTCTTTAAGGGAAAGGGAAAGAGAGATGACTTAAATTCCACATTTCCATTTAATTTTGTTTATAACGAAAATATTTATTTTAAGAAAGGGCCAGGGATCATATTGAGGAGCCATTTCACAATCTGGGCCTGATAAGCTTTGGGGGTGGGGGGGAGTGTTAGGGGATAGTTATCTTTTTCTTAATTGATTATTTAAAACTTCTATTTGGTCTAAGTACAATTTTTTAAATCAGCTCACCGCATGTATATAAAAGACAATATCATTCGAAACTGGGTCTTTTTTGAACAATGTATTACTGTAAAACTTAACAACATGGAGTCATATTGATCAGTCTTTTGATGCATCTCTACAGGGCCAGTTCAAAGGCTGAACATATTTCTTCAATCCAAGATTTTATATCTGGCATTGTAGCTTCTTTCCACCTGCACATTATTATTTTCTTTGCTATAGCCTAAAACTGATATACCCAAAGTTCCTTCACAGATCAACAGATTCCAAATTACTGATACCTAATTTAATGTTACCTTCACATCTTTAATTCACTTCTCAATACCATATTAATAAAAACAGAGATATTAAACCAAAATGGGACAGTGAAAGAGCAGCTCCAAACCTTACATCTCAGTTCCTTCAAATTTATTATGGCTGCAACATAAAAAACTGATTAACCTTGGAGCTTTGGAACATGACACAAGGGAAAGGGGGAGGGAAGCGGAAACAAAATGCAAATAATTTCACCTGGGATTGGCCATGCTGGCGAATGATGAATCAACCCTGCAATTTATGTATTGGGAGGGACCAGGGTAAGGCTGCTAGTCATTATGACACTGGATATGATCCAGAATCTTCCATCTGATAAGCTATGTTGTGCTATGAGTCATGACACTACAAGTTCCACCTTTGACTTTGTTGTTTTGGTGACTATGGATTCTACGGCTGGTTGCAATTGAGAAATATTGTATTGCCTTTTATACATGGCGAGCCTGCTAGAGATTATGCATATATAGTTTTCTTTACCCACCATCTTGACCTACTTTGCTGTAGGCTCCAGTTCTGCTTTACAGTAAGACAAGGAAGAGGATAAGTGACTACTTGGTTGGCGCTCCCAACCAGCAAAAGCCACTGTAATATCTCCTGCTACCTCATCACTTTCAAAGGGAAATGAAATATCTTCAGGTTACAAACTGGCAATTCTAGTTCAGTCACTATTGCCTCTCTCCAAAGGAACTGCATCTGCAGAGTAAATTATGTCTGTCTTTCTTTCTTTCTTTCTTTCTTTCTTTCTTTCTTTCTTTCTTTCTTTCTTTCTTTCTTTCTTTCTTTCTCTTTCTTTCTTTCTTTCTTTCTTTCTTTCTTTCTTTCTTTCTTTCTCTTTCTTCATTCATTCATTCATTCATTCATTCATCATATTTATATAGCTGCCCAACTCACAATCAAGTGACTCGGGGTGGCATACAACAAAGTTAAAAACAAAATATACAAATTAATATTAAGATTATCACAATATTAATCATCACAATGAACATGCTAATCACGCTCATCAGCCACTCGTTAACATTTCAACACAACAAAAAACCCCACCTAATCTCCTATAATTTAGCTCTATAAATAGAACATTGCCACTCTACCTGGGCACAGAGATTTTGCTTCTATCTGTGCTCCTGCCCTCTGAAGATGCTGGCCACAGATGCTGGCGAAACGTTAGGAACCACAACTTCCAGAACATGGCCACACAGCCCGGAAGACCCACAACAGCCATTGAACTCCGGCCGTGAAAGCCTTCGACAATACATTAATATTAAGAACTTTAAAATTATAAAAAGCACAAAACTAAAAACAGGATAAAAAGGAGATTAGGCAAAGAGAATGTGTTAATTACCCAGGAGCCATCTCAATATTTCGCCAGTCCCCTGGGGTCCCCAGGCCTGCTGATACAACCAGGTCTTGAGGGACCTCCAGAAAGCTAAAAGGGATGAGGCCAGCCTCATTTCAGGGGGAAGAATGTTCCATAGAGCGGGGCCACAGCAGAAAAGGCCCGTCTCCTAGGACCCGCCAAATGAAACTCCCTAGTTGACGGGACTCGCAGCATGCCATCTCTGCTGGATCTGTGGGACACGCAGATGTAATCGGGGAGAGGCGGTCCCTCAAATAATCCTGACCATACAGTAATAAATAGGTTTCTTAAAAAATAATTGTTGAATGTACCCCAGGCCGATACTGATTTTAATTCTTGGAATTCAAAAAAACAATTTGCCTGATTTTTCTTTTTTTAATTTGTCTATTCCCCTTCAGTGGCCATCACCATATCTTCCGGCATCAGATTCCACAGTCTTGCTATGAGCTGTTTGAAGAACTACTTTTCTTTTGCCTGTCTTCTACTAAGTAGCTTCATTGGATGACAAACTCAAGTTTATGAGAATGAGAGATAAATCTTCCCTTCTACTTGGCCTGTACCATGCATTATTTTAAACATCATCATGCTGTGGGTATACCATGTCAAGAGTTGTATACCCCATCTCATTCTTTGATTGTCAGTTTTTACACATCTGACTATAAAAAGCACATATTAAATGCTACCTGCCACACAGCTATGTCATAAATGAAACTTTCTCTGGCATGCAAATAGGACTGGTGGAAAGTTGGACTAGTGAGATTTCTCTCTGCTGTATTAAAGGTACAGGACAAAAGGTACTTTTTAAGAAACATCAGTTCTATCCTGTGGACTACTTTTGAAATAATAATAATATTAATAATAATTAGACAAAGTGTAGCATTTTACCAGATGCTGCTTTCTACACAATGTTATTTGCTACCCAATATTTAGTTGCTATTACTAACTTAATTTTTGTTACAGATGCATTTCAATTATTGGGTTTCTTATAACAGAAAAGGTGGTTGTAATTAAATTATTATTGTTTTTTTAAAGTATAAATTACAAATTTAAAGTTTAATATTTTTCTATAATTTCTTTTACTTTTCCTTCTATCTCTTCCATTCACTCATGCCTTTTTTTAAGGGTGGTTTTGAGGTCAGAATATCTTGTGGTTGTGATAACAGCAAGCTACCTGCCTTAGGGGCAAGGTTAATGGCCCATTAAGATTAACAGGGCAGGTCATTTTTGCTGAACTCAAAAGAAGAATGCAAGATAAAGAGCAGAAATGGGCTGGATTCTCTTGGATCAGTATTTCTCAACCTTGGCGACTTGAAGATGTGTGGACTTCATGGCTGGCTGGGGAATTCTAGGAGTTGAAGTCCACACGTCTTCAAGTTGCCAAGGTTGAGAAACACTGTCTTGGATGAATTTCCTCTGGTCCCCAGGTCCTCATCATACAAAGCAATGAGTTCAAGGAACGGGTAAATCACCTTTGACCTGGTACTGCTCTGCATCTGGAATAGCTGCCCAGAGCGCTCCTCAGCAAAGTCGCCATACCTCTATCCACCCTGTCAGGGAATCTTGAAGCAATCAGCTGCTCTCAAAAATGAATTTTGGATCAAAAGATTGAAGTGGTCTCAGAATGATGAGCAAGTGTACATTTGGATATAGGGTCAATATGTATATGCACAGGTACCTGTCTATAATATTTTGCACATGCACTGTTTTCCTTTGGCACCTCTTTTCCATGGGTGCCACTTCCACTGAAATGGGGTCTGTGTACATACACTGAATATTTCTTATCTATGCTTAATTTCTTATTCCACTGTCTACTGTGGTGGCATTTATGGGGAATCTCAAATATATGTCACATACTGTATATAAATTAGAAATGCTTCTTTTTGTGTAAATAAATGCAAGTGACCAGATGAAAAGTACTATTTCATAAATTAAACATGCCCCTCAGATACAGTATAGTTGTGCCTATGTTATTTGCATTCACATGTGAGCATGTATTCACATGCTAAAAGGTGAATGTTAGCATGCGTTATTTGCATTCACCTTACCTTTTTAAAATAACTTAAAATATGGGGGAAATTCAAGGCAGCGTTAGGAGTTCTTATTTTATAATGTATTTTTATCATCTGTTCTCCATGCTTTGTCACACAATGGGTGGTTGCTCCTGTAACAGCATTCCTGTTTACTTTCCCCTCCCTGTGCCAGCCAATCTTTTCGCATTCCAACCACACCTATCCTTCAACCTAACCCTAGGCCACTATGGCCTATAATTGCTATGCTGAAGACTTTGATTTTAAGCAGTAGCAAGGACAGGAGACAAGCAGGAATGTGAGGGTGGAAAACTCCCCAGAAAGAAGAGGCATCTTCATGGCCCATTTTCTCGGATCATTCAGAAAGACTTTGCTGTAGTGTCTTGAGAGTTGGTAGAGATGCAAAGAAGTAAAGAGGCTCCGGGTCAGTCAGGGGCTGAACAGGAGACTAGAGGAATCACTGAGATCAAGCTAGTTGTAATAGGAGATGGAGGTTGTGGGAAAACGTCCATGCTCATGGTCTTTGCAAAAGGAGAATTCCCTAAGGTAAGTGTCTTTTATCCACAATATCAACCTCATCCTTCCTATCGGTACTTTGCCAAGATCTTTCCTATTCAAGACAAACTATTCAAATATAGTTTCTTCAAAACAGATCCTTTAAGCCTGTTTTTCTTAAAGTGAAGTTTACCCACGTTAAAGTCTTATAACAGATATAATAGAAACTTTATTCTTCTTTTGTCATGGAAGAATAGCTGATGCATTGTGGTACCAAATGTTTCTGGAGTTTTTCTGTGGATATAGACTCTGAAATACTCCCAAATGCTCTTTACTTAACTACTTAATTGCCAGTGATGTGCTAAGTACAGTAGAATAAGACTTGGATAGAACTGGAAATGTTTGACTGAAATCATCTTGAAATAAAATTGGTTTGGCATGTGCAAACAGATTTGGTTACTGTATTGTAGAAACAAAAAAGAAAGAAAATCAAGTTGGATGTATTGTATTTATGAATGGACTTAGAACCTTTGGGCAAATAGATTAACCTGTAATATTTAAAGGTAGACTTTGCATTTGTTACATAAAAGAACTAAGAATCTCGTGGCACTTTAAAATTAATTCTCTTATAGCATAAGGTTTTATGGAGTAAAATCTATTTTATTAGGCACATGGACATATACAATATATGTACATGTGATGAGGAAATGGTAAGCACTCGGTTAGTTAGTCCCTGTCTTGTTCCAGATGTCATCTGACTCCTGAGACAGAGCTGCTTCCAAGTGTCAGAAGCAGGTTGAAGTGGCCTCTCCCTGGCACCTGGTTTTACCCACTCTACATGTTTCCCCAAAGAGAGAGGCACAGGGCAGGAAAATTTCCAGAAAGACTATACTTAAAAGCATGTCCAGCTTCACAACTGATGGCTCTATTTATTCTTACCATCCATCCACCTACCTTTCACCTGGTAAAGAGTGATCAAAGCCAATGCTTTGTAGGTTCTGGCAATTAGGAGGCAATTCCCTCCTGTTTCACACATCCCTTAATCTTCTCAAAGGGGAAAACCATAGGACAGGTGAAACCTTTCAGAAACACCTTACAGTTGTGGCTTCTTAGTTAGTGAGCAGAAGGGACTGAGGCATCAATGGGGGGGGGGTGCCTCACTTCAGAACCTGCCAGCAAAGTGGGATAACCTTGGAAGTGATATTTGGCCCAAGGGCCTGAATTCTATACCTTGGCATTAATATATGTAAATTGTCACACAATTAACTGTTAGCAACACTCTTTTTACACCCCACCCACCCACCCCTGTAGAAACCTATTCTATTGATGTAGGCTATAGAATTTAACACTGATAGGTTGTAATTTAACAGGTTCATGCTGGAGTCTCCCTTGAAAATCATTTGTTTAAAAATGGTCACCAAAAGAATCAGCATCTCCAACAGAAGTGAATATATGTAGCTCAGGGTTGAACTGTGGAGATCTTGGTGCTTTCTAAGCTTGGTTGTTTGCTTGCAGGTGTTTCATCACTGCACTGATGATGTTACCTAGTTGGGTAATGAAATGTCTGCAAGCAAACAACCAAGCTCAGAGAGCACCAAGGACTCCACAAATCAGCATCTGCATGTGTAAGATGAAATGTTCTCATCTTGGTTGCCTTTACCTATATGTTGTATCGACAATAGATTCACTTTTGTTGCAAAAAACATGTATTGATGACATGCAACAGAGGAAAAAAAGAAGGAAAAGCAAAGAAATTACTTCCCTGTAGCTTTGTAGAATGAATTCACACTTATTTCCAAATATGTGCCCATATATCTCTGAGCATTTTGCTGTACCAGATGTAATCTAGAGTCAGATGAAAAATGGCTCCAGATTTTAAATATTAATTCAGCAGAAGTTGATAATATGCTTCCTCCCTCAGGATTGAGCCCTTCTAGTGGCAGGGAAGCCATGAGATATGGACCACTTACAGGTGCTCCTGAAGGCATCCTCCCATTATGAGGTATTCATCAGGTTGGGCCAACTGAGAATAGACCTTTTCATTGGTGCCCCTACCCAAATCTCCTCGCTATGTATTTATTACGTTTTTTGATTAGAGGAAAATACACTTCTATTTTCTCCAGCCTTTTTAATGCTAATTCTTTAGTCACACTCCAATGGAGCTTTTTAATTGATCTGGTTTCTTCTGTTTTTGTTGGCTACTGGCTGTTTTAATTATTTAACGTATTGTTTCAGTAGATGTGTTGTGTATTTGTTAGCTGTTTGGGGGATTTGTTTTCTGATGCTGTTAATGTTAGAATTTTGGGGGGAGGGCTTAGGTACCGTTTTTTCAAAATGTTTTGAAGACGTTGTAGGAAAACATTTGTTTGGAAACGCAGCCTACACATTCTTAAACAAATAAATAATGTGAAAGGAAATAGATGCAGTGGAAGAAAAATGTTTAGCCCTGCAGGGATGGTAGCAGACCAATCAATCCTACAACGATACTCAGTTAAGCAAAATTGTAACTTTCTTCTTCATCTTCTTCTAGGTTTATATCCCAACAGTTTTTGAGAAATACTTTGCCCCCTTTCACATCAGTGACAAGCAAGTCAACATCAGTCTTTGGGACACAGCAGGTAGGGCCTGTGTCAAAAAAGCAGCGTTATTCTTTAGGCAGACGCATTAGCAAAATGAAATTCTGCCAGGTGAGATTGCATTAGTAGAAGAATGAACAAGCTTTTGCAGATAGATAGATAGATAGATAGAGAGATAGAGAGATAGAGATAGAGATAGAGATAGAGAGATAGAGATAGAGATAGAGATAGAGATAGAGATAGAGATAGAGATAGAGATAGAGATAGAGATAGAGATAGAGATAGAGATATCATCTTCCAGAAGGAAGTTAAATGCAACTGAGGTTTGCCAACAAATTTTGGCTACTGAATGAACACCAGCTACTCAGACAGAATTATTTGCTTACAGAAGCAGCAACCTAAAACATAGAGATGTGGGGGTGATGAGAAGAATTTAGATTTGTTTAAAGAATTACCTTTCACTGTGTTGCTTATTTTGATACAGAACAATATTCAAATGTGGTTGCTTTCTTGGGGAGTATGTAAAACACATCACACAATACACTTTATCCACATATGGACAGAAATTGCAGCCCGTGGGCAAAAAGCTTTCTGCTCTGGTTGGGAATGTAGTATCACCTGGTCTCTTTTTGCATCACAACCTTTTACCAAGAGGGAAAAGAGTAAGTCTTGTGGTAATCCACCATAAGATGAACACTTTGCCTTCCCAAAGCTGGTGTCCCTCAAGTGTACTGGGCTTCACTTCCTACATGCTGACTACCGATTATGAGAATGAGTCTAACACATCTGTTGAAACGGGCTGCCCTGAAGTTCTTCTGCATGGATAGAGCAAACATTTTGGCTCTTACAGCTAAGGGAGGCCAGTCAGGATATCCTATAACCTTCCCTTCTAAGCTCACCGCACAACAAGCAAATAACTTTTTATACATTTTACAGCTTGTTGAGGGAGCCCAGTCCTGGTTGCCACCACTCCCCCTGCTGACCAATCTATCGGCAGTACTGAGATCTCACTATAGGAACTGTATTTCAGAGGCAGACAAGTGTGCTCCTGTAACAAAAAGCCCCTTTCCATGCTTCCTTTCATTAAAATATACAAGAATGGACAACGCTGGAGGAGAGGCAAATGTTAAAACCTCCCTTACAGAGAATATTATCAGACAGTCTCTCAGAGTTCAAAGTGGCCATTCCTAGAGCCTTGAAATTTCCCTATAATATCAGTCCAATGATACTGGATGTTATTTTCTAGAGATGAAAGAAATACTTATAACAGATCTCTGTATCTCTAGAAAAAAGATCTACCACTTCCATACCTTGAATCCTGGGGATTGTGTTGCAGAGAAAACAAAAGATTGGACAGTACAGGTCAACAGTTGTAGTTTGCAGTTGTAGTTTCTCCTAGATTAGGGGAGAAGAAATAAGAGAAAGAGTGGCTTTTCTGCCACTTTCTGAGTTTCTAAAAAAGAAATCTAAGTAAAGGCCTGGTAAAGATAGAATGTCTCCTACTGGTTTTATCATAGCCAGTCTACTGAAGAATCCACACATGTGCATGTGTTCATCTGGGTTATAATGATTTGAAGATAACAGGATGATTCTTTCCTCTCTTTCCCCCAACGCCCCTATACACACATAAAGCATATTAGGAATGCTAAGGCTGAACGTACACATTCTTTACAAGTCCCTGAAAATCACACTGCAACCAACAAATATATAAAATCACAATCCTTCACTCACTTAACAAGAAGCACGCTCCACTGAATGGACTGAGAAAACAATACGTATTAGATTGTACTATAAACTGCTTAGGGATTATACAGGTGGGAGATACATCACCTTATATATTAATACGGCTATTTGTGGCTTTTATGGGCAGTGAAATGTGCTAAGGGACTGGGAGGAAGCCCTCGAATAAACACTTTTGCATATATTGCAAACAATGTTTGTGTATAAAATATTGGTTGATGCAGATGTACTGTATGTTACTTTATTCCATACAGGACAGGAAGATTATGACAGGCTCCGCCCTCTCTCCTATAACGGGGCTCATGCAATTATCATGTGTTATGATGTCACCAATCCCACCAGCTTCAACAACATTCTCACAAAGGTAACAAGACCACCAGTACCTCAACATAATCTGTGAGCTCAATGAAAATCGCTTGCTCTGGCATCTGTTGAAAAGGTGTGATATCTTACAGTAAATGAAATAGTCAAATTGGCATACCAAAATAACTTGCAGTTCTTCCAAGGACACCCATGCAACTTTTTGGTTCGCTTCCTTTTCTTCTATTTCACTCCACCTTGCCATGCATAATTACTTTTTTCTAGTCCATCATCTGCTTGTATCACATGCCCAAAGTATGTGAGTTTCTGTTTGCTGAATAGTGGAACAGGCAGGCTTTATTTGGTCCAGAATTCAGACTGATTAGTTATTCTTGCAGTCCATGGTACTCTTAGCAACCATCTCCAAATCCAGAATTTGAAAGTGTCTATTTTCTTTCTCTTGTTCTTTCTGTGTGTCCAGCTTTCACAGCTGTACATTCCCACTGAAAGATCATTGATGACAACTCCTTGAGTCAGAACTGTTTCATTCTAGATGTGCATTTTTATAGAACAGAGCTTTCCAAAGTGCCGCCACTGGCGACACACCAGCGGCGGCGGCGGTGGCAGTGTGGCGGCGGCACGCGCGCACGGCGGCAGCACAGGGGGCGTGCAGTGGCGCGGGGGGCATGCAGCGGTGCGCGCATGCACGGCGGCGGCAGCCTCCGCTAAAACGCGGAAGCACTGATCCCGCGCTGCTGCTGCTGCCGCCGTGCACGCGCGCGCCACCGCTTCCGGGTGGTGTGGCGACACACTTTTGTGTTGCGACACACATTTTGGAAAGCTCTGTTATAGAAAGTTGCTGGTTGCTAGTTTTCAGAGATGTAGTAAAAAAGAAAGCAGATCCTATATGCCTGAAATCTGTCCACTCTTGATGTTTCTTTCACCCTGTCTATCTCTCATTTTAGTGGTATCCTGAAGCAAACCATTTCTGCAAAGGAATTCCAATTTTGCTTGTTGGCTGCAAAACAGACCTAAGGAAGGACAAAGTTCTACTAAGGAAGTTACATCAAGACCAACTGGAACCCATCACATACCAGAAGGTAGTACAATCAGACAGCCAGTGTTCTGTATACAGTAGTCATGGTGAACTATCCAACCACAATCTACACTTGCTAAAATGAATTGCACATATATACTTTACCCAGGGCTGCAACTAGGGGGGAGGGCAAGCGGGGCATGTGCCCCGGGCACCGCGCTGGGGGGGGTGCCAAAATAGTATTTGTATACTGACTGTTTCCTGGCACCTGAATACCATGTGTTGTGTTGACGGTGGTGATTGGCTGCGGGGCAGCATGGAGACAGGCCGGCTGGCCCGCTCCCTGCCCTGAGGAGGCCAAGCGGCTCTCACGCACGCTCGCCATTCGCCAAGGCCGCAACCAATCTGCGTCCGCCAAGCACTGCCCTCAATCCCAGCCTGCCTCTGCCCAGGCGCGCCCCGGCAGCCGAGCTGAGCGCTTCTGCAGAGGTGCCTCTTCCCGCCCGCCACGCTTGATTCACCAGCACTCACCACGGAGGGAGGGAGGCGCAGGGTGGTCCCGCTGCTCCGATGCTCCAGAGGGGCCGCCACCGTTGCCCGGAGCGGCCCCTGAGCCTCTGGGCTGCGCAGTGGGCCAGCGGGGGCACTCCCGGGGGAAGGCAGCATTTCTCGGCTGCGCCAGGGCTGCCCCTGGCACCCCCCATCTGTGCCGGCCGGCAGGAGCCCCGGGGATCGGAAGGGTACCCTTCCTCCCCCACATCCCGCTGCACTGCTGTTCCCCGCGGGGGACGAGGGACTCGACGTTGCGGAGGGGTGCGTAATCCATGGGGGGGGCGCGTAATCGATGTTTGCCCTGAGTGACACAGACCCTAGTTGCGGGCCTGACTTTACCTCCATAAAACATGAGGTGACATTTTGTATACATTCATTCCTACCAATGCTTACAAAAAGTGATAATAATAGTACGGCTGAACAATACTTCAGAAATAATACAGAAAATACGCTTTGGAATGTATGAAAGTGCAAAAATAGCACATGTCTGCAACTCCTTAAAGCTGCCTCTTCTTGTCCCATGACTGCATGGCTGCCATCTGCAGCTGCCACATGATCCCAAGAAAAGGTGCAGCTACTTTAAAAAATTGTAGACATATGCCCCTGCGTGCTCTGAAGCACCTTTTTGGAACCAAATCCAAAGCACTACTCTGCCCTAATACTCAGTCAGATCTCATCAAGTTGGGCTTGATAGCTGGAAACTACATAGAAAAATGGTTACCATCTCATCCTCATCTTGAAATACCATCTGTGCTTTGTTATAGCACAGTATTTTAAGTATGTTGCTCTTTACCCATTCTACCCATTTCTTAAATCAGGAATGAGCAGCATAGGGTCCTCTAGAAGTTGTTGAATTCCAACTCTTATCACCTCTGATCAGAATGGTCAGTGGTACAAGATGATGGGAGTTGCAGTCCAAGGCCTAGAAGGCCACACATTGCCTACCCTGCCCTAACTTTAAGAAGGTATAATGTCAAATTTGTTCTTTTTTCCCCTGCTTTTTTTCCTTTTAGGGAGATGCCTTGGCTCGGAATCTTCATGCAGTTGCATATTTTGAGTGCTCAGCCCTCTATCATGAAAATATTATTGACATATTCACAGAGGCTTCAAGAGCAGCTTTGAGCAATATGAAGAAAAAACAGCACAGGCAGAGACTCAAAAGGACCTGTCTCCTTAGCTGAACATCCTCTGAATGACTCCAGGGAATTTCCAAAGGTTCATCTCTACTCAGTGAGATGAAATCTCTTAGAAATGTGGGGGGAAATAAAGATAATGGGAGATTTCCCTAACTGGGGTGGACCAATATGCAGATGGATAGAACAAGATTGCATGGAATGAATATCAAGCCTCCTGGATCTAATGGTTCAATATTCCACTTACAGCTGTTCACTTTCAGAGGTGAAGAAGATCAGAAGATCATTCTGATATTTTAATCAAAATGGAATACTGTCATTGACCATGTAAAAAACTCTTCAGATATTCAAACATTGATTATGCCAGGCCTACACCATGTAAAATTCACAATACTTAAGGCTAACTACAAGCTCCGTAGCACTCCTTTATTTTGCTGACTAGGATTGCAAAAATAGTATTTATTAAGTACCTGGTAATCCACTGAGGATGGGTAGCAGTTGTCTTCAACTTGTTGAATCAGACTCTTAGGGTTGCTCAACCCTAATGCTAGACTATTTAAATTCCTTCTCCTTTTATGTAGTTTCAGAAAATAAACATTTTTTTCTATGTCAGACAATAACCAATGCGTATGCAAGTTGTCTGCCCACAGTGCCTTCTTAAGTACTCTACTTGCCCTTGTTATTGTTCATCAGCACTATCCTTTCTCAAAAACTGTTTCCTAAGAAGCTGCAGTAATAGATATGAATTGCTCAAAGCAGTTCTAATATATTTCTGGGACATTATTTTGTTTCAAAATTTAGGGTGGCTCCTAAAAGCATTATTGCAGCTCTTCCAAATTTTCCTTCTTATACCACACAAAAGGAAAAATCCAGAACCACTATATTTTGGATCAGATGAATAGAAAAGTTAGAAGAAACCCTCAGAGTAAACTAACGAAGGAAGGAAGAGGAATGTTGGTGTTTTTTGAGCAAAGATCATAACCGGTATTATCCTGCAGCCAGAAATTATGTTGGAGATGTTCAAATTGGATCTTCATTCCTATGTATTGAATATATATAGTCAACATGTTCCAATGGCATTTACAGTAGTGGTATATTGATCATACTGTGCAATATACATTATTATTACTTCATATTCACAACAGCTGCAACATAGACTGACTTTTCAATCTTATTTGGCCATTAAATGTTGTATATATGACTGCTCAGTCTTTTAAGGATAGAGCAATTTGCTAGTAGATAATTCTACCCACATATGTAAACTGGATGGCCTCCCAAAATGCTATTCTGAACGTATACCTATCATAAATTCTCTCCATTCTAGAAAGTATGTTGTAGTTGTTGTTATATTTCTGAATTCATCAGAGCACCCAAAACAATGTACAATTTAATGATGAAAAATTACCTGTTAACTAAGATTCTTTAACTCAAAACAGAATATTAAAGGCTTGATGGGCAGGGTTGTTGTTTTTACTGCCTGTCTAAAACTCAGTTGAGGTAGTTGTTGTTGTTGTTGTTGTTCAGTCGTTTAGTCGTGTCCGACTCTTCGTGACCTCATGGACCATAGCACGCCAGGCCTTCCTGTCCTCCACTGTCTCCCGGAGTTTACTCAAATTCATGTTCGTTACATCGGTGATGCTATCTAACCATCTCATCCTCTGCCGTCCCCTTCTCCTTTTGCCTTCAGTCTTTCCCAGCATCAGGGTCTTTTCCAGTGAGTCCTCTCTTCTCATTAGGTGGCCAAAGTATTTGAGCTTCAGCTTCTGTATCTGTCCTTCCAATGAGCAGTCAGGGTTGATTTCCTTTAGGATTGACTGATTTTACTTCCTTGCAGTCCAAGGGACTCTTAAGAGTCTTCTCCAGCACCACAGTTCGAAAGCATCAATTCTTCGGCGCTCAGCCTTCCTTATGGTCCAACTCTCACAGCCATACATTACTACTGGAAAAACCATAGCTTTAACTATACGGACCTTTGTCGGCAAGGTGATGTCTCTGCTTTTTAATATGCTGTCTAGGTTTGCCATAGCTTTCCTCCCAAGGAGCAAGTGTCTTTTAATTTCATGGCTGCAGTCACCGTCTGCGGTGATCTTGGAGCCCAAGAAAATAAAATCTGTCATTGCTTCCATTTCTTCCCCTTCTATTTGCCAGGAAGTGATGGGACCAGATGCCATGATCTGAGTTTTTTTAATGTTGAGTTTCAAGCCAGCTTTTGCACTCTCCTCTTTCACCCTCATCAAGAGGCTCTTTAGTTCCTCTTCACTTTCTGCCATTAGGGTGGTATCGTCTGCATATCTGAGGTTGTTGATATTTCTCCCGGCAATCTTAACTCCGGCTTGTGATTCATCCAGCCCGGCATTTCTCATGATGTACTCTGCATATAAGTTAAATAAGCAGGGTGATAATATACAGCCTTGTCGTACTCCTTTCCCAATTTTGAACCAATCGGTTGTTCCATGTCCGGTTCTAACTGTTGCTTCTTGACCCGCGTACAGGTTTCTCAGGAGACAGGTAAGGTGGTCTGGTACTCCCATCTCTTTAAGAATTTGCCACAGTTTGTTGTGATCCACACAATCAAAGGCTTTAGCGTAGTCAATGAAGCAGAAGTAGATGTTTTTCTGGAACTCTCTTGCTTTTTCCATGATCCAGCGAATGTTGGCAATCTGATCTCTAGTTCCTCTGCCTCTTCGAAACCCAGCTTGCACTTCTGGTAGTTCTCGGTTCACATGCTGCTGAAGCCTAGCTTGTAGGATTTTGAGCATACAGTAACCTTGCTAGCATGTGAAATGAGCGCAATTGTACGGTAGTTTGAACATTCTTTGGCATTGCCCTTCTTTGGAATTGGAACGTAAACTGACCTTTTCCAATCCTGTGGCCACTGTTGTTTTCCAAATTTGTTGGCATATTGAGTGCAGCACTTTAACAGCATCATCTTTTAGGATTTTAAATAGCTCAGCTGGGATACTGTCTTCTCCACTAGCTTTGTTGTTAGTAATGCTTCCTAAGGCGCACTTGACTTCACTCTCCAGGATGTCCAGCTCAAGGTCAGTGACCACACCATCATATTTATCAGAGATATTAAGATCTTTCTTGTATAGTTCTTCTGTGTATTCTTGCCACCTCTTCTTAATCTCTTCTGCTTCTGTTAGGTCCCTGCCTTTTTTGTCCTTTATCATACCCATCTTTGCACAAAACGTTCCCTTGATATCTCCGATTTTCTTGAAGAGATCTCTAGTCTTCCCCATTCTATTGTTTTCCTCGATTTCTTTGCATTGTTCATTTAAGAAGGCCTTCTTATCTCTCCTTGCTATTCTCTGGAAATCTGCATTCAGTTGGTTATATCTTTCCCTTTCTCCCTTGCCTTTTGCTTCCCTTCTTTCCTCAGCTATTTGTAAAGCTTCATCAGTCAGCCACTTTGCTTTCTTGCATTTCTTTTTCTTTGGGATGGTTTTAGTTGCTGCCTCCTGTACAATGTTATGAACCTCCATCCATAGTTCTTCAGGCACTCTGTCTACCAGATCTAATCCTTTAAATCTATTCCTCACCTCCACTGTATATTCATAAGGGATATGATTTAGGTCATACCTGAGTGGTCTAGTGGTTTTCTCTACGTTCTTCAATTTAAGCCTAAATTTTGCGATAAGAAGCTCATGATCTGAGCCACAGTCAGCTCCAGGTCTTGTTTTTGCTGATTGTATAGAGCTTCTCCATCTTTGGCTGCAAAGTATACAATCAATCTGATTTCGGTATTGACCATCTGGTGATGGTCAATAGAGTCGTCTCTTGTGTTGTTGGAAAAGAGTGTTTGCTATGACCAGAGTGTTCTCTTGACAAAACTCTATTAGCCTTTGCCCTGCTTCATTTTGTACTCCGAGGCCGAACTTGCCTGTTATTCCAGTTATTTTTTGACTTCCTACTTTAGCATTCCAGTCCCCTATGATGAAAAGGACATCTTTTTTTGGTGTTAGTTCTAGATGGTGTTGTAGGTCTTCATAGAACCGGTCAACTTCAGCTTCTTCGGCATCAGTGGTTGGGGCATAGATTTGGATTACTGTGATGTTGAATGGTTTGCCTTGGATTCGAACTGAAAGCATTCTGTTGAGGTAGTATATAGTTGTAAATATTATTCATGTTGAAAGTCCATATGCATAAATTAAAATGCATGTTGATACAATTAGAAAAGATGAAATATAAGAATATAGCCAGGAGAGGAAGAAGAAATAGATTAATTGACTAAATTTTAGATGCAATAGAAGGGTACTTATAGCTACTTTTGTGTGGGAGCCTACTGAAGTTCTAACAAAAGGAATTCTGCAAACTTGGATACCGTATCAGAAAATACCGTCCTGTCTCACATCCCAGTCAGATGAACTTCTGATGGCAATAGGGTTCAGTGCAATGCCTCAGCGCAAAGCAAAAAAGGTTCATCTGGATGAAGAAAGTGATCCTTCAAAAATCTTGGATCGGAACAATTAGGGATTCATAGAGAATAATCAGCTCTTTGAACTAAGCTCAGACCCCAGCGGGAACAAAGTGCAGATTCAACAAAACCATCATAATCAAAACTCCAGGCAATACCGGGTTCACGTTTTCTAGGGCGGCTCACATAGAATCCATCGCAGGAATCAAATTTACCTATGACTAAGGAAGGTACGACAGGAACTAGATTTGCTTTTTCTAAGGACAAGCACAGCTCATGCACCCACAGATTACATCTGATAATCTAGGAAGAAAGCCAGGAGGAGGAACCCACCCAGCCTGCAAACCTGGTCCTTCAAGTGGAGTACTTTTCCATCCCAGCTGCACACCTAATCCTGGGGCAACTGGGCATACAGTATATCATGTTAGAAGCCTGTTTTATTACTGTGACTTTTAAAATACATTATTCTTTTCAGCAAAGAAATGCTGCTTCTTTTTAAGGAAGACAGAAACATTAAAAGAAGGCCTTCCAGAAAGCCCTGAAACCCATGGTTTAAAAGGATCTAGCTGCACCATTGTCCAGCATCCTCAAATTAATTGGTCTTAAATAAGTCTTTAAGATAAAACAGAATCACAGGGAAAGTCAGTTTTGGATGTGCCTGGGCATGTTATTTATTCACAGACATGCATTAACAGAGAGAAAGAAAATATTGTGTTGTGTACATAATCCAATTTATCTATAGGCCATTAGATTAGGGAAGACTGCCATAGGACAATGCCACCCGTCAGCACCATATGTCAAGATTTATTCCCTATGCAGAACTAGAAACAACGTAAATAGTATTTTTCGGGGGGGGGGGCAACAGCCCCAAGAATGCCAGAATCTAGAATTTCTATCTATTCAGTTACCAAAGAGGAGGATGGAGGGGTTGTGGGGAAATAGAAAGATTCACAGGGAAAGAAGGAGGCCCACCATCAGAATTTTCCTCAGCAAATAATTTCATTGTCATCAGCTCCCTACTGAGAAGAAAGGTATGTAGTGTAAACAGAAACACAGTGGAGGGCTCGTTCTGAGGTTCTGAGTGTTGATTGAATCCTAAAGCTTTCTTTTTCCAATACAATGTATTGGAAAACATGTAAAACAACAACAATTGGAAATGCAGTATTAAGGATTCCAGCCAAGCAAGCCTATTTCCAGAATAGCCCATTTCCTATCTTAGCCTCTCTCAGGACTTACACAAGTTTTTCTTCAAATAAAATCTACAGATCTTGGAGTTTGCCAAAACCAGTTGATCAATCATTCTCTTTCTCTCTCATCAGGAATTTGGCTACAAATGGATTAGCACTTGGAGAATGAGTTTGCCATTGGTAGGTAGGTAGGTAGGTAGATTAGGTGCCATCAAGTAACTGTCAACTCTTAGCAACCATAGATACAGACCTTCTCCAGGATGATCTGTCCCCAGTCTGACCCATCAGGTCTCCCAATATTGCACCCATCGCCACTGTAATCAAGTGCATCCACCTTGCTGCTAGTTGTCCTCTTTTTCTCTTTTTTTCCACCTTTCCTAGCATTATGGACTTCTCAAAGATAGTTGCTCTTCACTTAATGTATCCAAAATACTGTATGATAATTTGAGCCTGATCATTTGTGCCTTGAGTGAGAAATCTAGATTGATTTGTTGCATTTGTTTGTTTTCTTGGCTATCTATAGTATTCTCAGGAGTCTTCTCCAACAGCAAAGTTCATAACCATCAATACTCTTTCTATCCTCTTGCTTCTTCAAAGTCCAACATTCGCTTCCATAGAATGTCACAGGGAAAACCCCTGCCTGTACAATTCTACAATTCTAATAGTTGTATGTATAGACATGGCATGGCATCTGGTATCTGTTCAAAGACCTTTATTGCTATCCCACCAAATGGAAGTCATGTAATACCCCATACATGGGGACATGACATAATGTAATATCTGCACTTTCTGCTCTGATAGCTTAAAGGAAGGTGGAATGTATATACCATTCTGATATCTTCCATCAATTACAGTAGCCTTCGTTTAGTAATGACCATGGTGCAAATCTAACTTCATCTAATAGTACTAGAAATTCTTGTGAACAGGGATTTAAGGTATCTTGGATGTTGACATCCCTACTGTATAGCGTTTCAATATGCTTCCATCTTTGTTTGATCTTCTTTGAATCAGTTACTATCTGTTCATTGATGTCCTTTAGCATACCAATGGTTGAAACCCCCTTCTGAGTTTGGAGATCTTTTGAAAAACCATTTCAATTTGCTGATGCCCAAGAAGGGTAAATATGAGCCAGGGCAATTAGTGAAAAATCAGAATACCAAAAAGGTTATTGTTTGTAATGCTTGCAAGAAACCAGGATGAACAAGAGAAAGGCTACCATAGTCATGCTCATGATGACTGCGTAGAAACCAACAGCGGAAGTTACCAGCATGAGATGTTTAGCCCAACATCCAAAGACACAACCACCACACTGACCCAGAGGGAGATAAAAGCCCAGGCAGAAACTCCACCAGAGTCAGATGACGAGGCCGAGGATGCAGAAGGGGTTGAACCAGCAAGTGCCACTCCTAAACCTGCTCAAGATGTTCATCAAGACCCAACAAAGGAATTCCAGCCGAGAGACTCACCTACCTCGCAAGGTCGTCGTTACCGAAAAAAACTGCATCGTGGAACGAAGTGCAGCAAATGCCACCAGATGAAGCAAGTAGGTGGAAGAACGCAGCACAAGAAGAACTAGAAGCTCTACACAAGGACAAAACATGGACTTTGACAAAAGTACCAAAAGGCAAGAAAGCCATAGGATGCAAATGGGAGAAGTACAAAGATACAAAGCTAGACTAGTCGCAAAAGGCTATTTACAAAAATATGGACTCGATTACGATGAATGTTTTGCTCCTGTTGTAAAACATACCACAATCAGAATGCTCCTAAGTCTAGCAGCTTCCAGGAACATGAGCGTTGAGCACCTGGATGTAAAAACTGCATTTCTGCATGGAGAGATAAAGGAAGAACTGTACATGCTACAACCTCCAGGCTCCGCCGATCCTAAGACGCAGCAACTCGTTTGCAAACTTCAGAAGGGGATTTATGGCCTGAAGCAAGCAGCAAGAGCATGGAATAAGAAGTTGAACCAAGTACTTCTTAACCAAGGTTTTGTTCAAGGCCAAGCTGATCCCTGTCTCTACACAAGACACAGAAATGACAGAGAGGTGTACATTCTTTGTTATGTGGATGATTTGATGATCTGCCACAATAACAAAGGAGACTTTGATGAAATTGTGTCCAACCTGAACAAAGAAGTAGAAGTCAAGCATCTGGGCAATGCTAGCTACTACTTGGGGATACAGATTGAAAAGGAAAAAGATGGAAGCTTTCTTCTAAGCCAGAAGCAAAAGATCCTAGAACTGTTCGAAAGCTTAGGACTGCAAAATGCCAATCCTATGCCAACAACAATGGAAACAGGTTTCCACAAGCAACAGGAACCTAGTGAACTCTTACCAGAGAACAATGGCTATAAAAGTGCTATAGGTAAGCTATTGTATCTAGCCACTACCACTAGGCCAGACATAGCAGCTGCAGTAAACATTCTATGTAGAAAGACTAGCACACCCACACAGAGAGACTGGACTGGTGTTAAGTGGGTAGGAAGGTACCTGAAGGGGACTATACACCTAAAACTAAAGCTACCAGCCACAGACAATCCAAAACTAGTGGGGTTTACAGATGCGGATTGGGCAGAAGACATTACTGACCATAAATCCACTAGTGGGCATGTATTTTTCTATGGGGGTGGGGCAGTAAGCTGTGGAAGCCGTAAGCAAGATACAGTTGCACATTCATCCACAGAGGTGGAGTATGTGTCAGCAGCAGAAACATGCAGAGGTTTCATGGCTCAAGCTACTGCTTGAAGACATGGGGATAGAGGAATCTACCCCTATTCAGGTCTACGAAGACAACCAAAGTTGTATTAGGCTCTCACAGTCAGAAAGGATTAATGGGAGAACTAAACACATCCATGTTAAGTATCATGCAGTAAGAAACTTGAAAGAGCAAGGAATAGTCAGACTAGACTATTGTCCCACAAGGAACATGACTGCGGACATTCTCATGAAGCCGTTGCCAAGGAGCAGTTACCAAGAACTGCGGAAGAAGTTGAACCTTGTGGACTCTGAGACATGCTAACTTGAGAAGGGGTGTTGGGATTATCAGAAGTCAACTCAGCATTGTCTCATAAGCATAATAGGGGGCATTTCTAGTAAACGCATCTCTACTGTGCTTGTGAGATGTTACCTGGGTCACCTAATTTCCTCCTCCTCCTTCTTCTTGGTATGGGTGATTCTCGTTCTCCATTACGCTTTGGGCACACCTGCAAGCAGGAGGGCTGCACCATGCAGCTCTCGTCCATTCCATCTCGCTTGCACGCAGATCTACTATGAATCTACTCGTATCCAGATCTACTGAATAAATGTAAGCTATCTCTATTTTTCTTCGTCTAACTAATGTGTGAAGACTGAATTTATTTCTGAACGCAATTAAGCTTAAGGTGCAAGTTCCCTGCTGGTTCACGCTTCTACTCTGCAAGATTGTTGTTAGCTGCTTGGAGTTCTTTTATTAACCTTCAAGACTCCATCAGAAACAACCCCATCCCCCATCATGAGGCGGCAGTATAACAGGACCTCGGGGGTGGGTGGGGAGAAAGAGAATAGCAGTTTAGTTTGTCTGAATATGTGTAGAATGCCCAATTTTTCACAGGCAGTCCTGACTTGTAGGATAAAAAGGGAAAGCTTCCAAGTCAGAGAGTGCTAACAGCGACCTTTAAGTTCTATACTTTTTTTCTTTTCTATCCTTAAAAAAAAATTAAAGCACAATATATACTGTGTGATGTCAGTGACCTTCACAATATTTTTCTTCAGGAACAAGCTATTAGAGTTTGAGGTCAAAGAAAAGGGAAACATAAAAAATGAGTATGATTCTTCTATAGCCGAGTATCCTCTAACCTGATGCCTTCCTTGTGTCTTAATGTAAGTAGACATTCAAAACATCTAGAGGACCCCAGGTTTAAGAAGCTGGCCTGGCACAGTGGTTGAATATACCAGTACTAGAGAACAAAATATCATCTCCATCATGTCATGTAACATGGATTTGGCTGTGTCCACACCAGTGGCTTGGGATTCCAAAGGCAACCAAGAAAAGCAAACTCTGAAAACAAAAATTAAAAAACAAAACAAAAAACTGTTGGTGCGGCACTGATTGGCGGGGGTGCCGCTTCTTTTGGTTCCCCCATCAGTGCTTCCGGGTTTCTGCGCAACACAGCAGGACACCGCAGGCGACACAGTAGTGTGTCGCGACACACACTTTGGAAAGCTATGTACTACAGTATGTGGTCACTAAGAGTCGTCAACCACTTGATGGCACATAATCAATCAAATCTTGGGATAATGGTAACCCAGGTTGGTTGTTTATCATTTTAGTTGGGGTCTCCAGGCTTAGGGAGATAAATACCAAAGCAGAGATCACATTTTTTGCAGACGTTTTGCCTTGCGTTTCAGAAAGCCTTCCTCATGCAACAGTTCAGAAGTGGGGATCGCCTTGCAGTAGTTACTGTATAGTCTGTGTCAAATTTGAATTCTCTGGAGTTGGTTGGTGATTGGAGGCTTCTTGGTGGTTGGAATGGTGCCAGCTCTGTTTTCACTGGTCCATCTCATCAGTCAGTTGTGCATGGTTTGAATCAAGTGCTTTACTGGGTGATAGATAATATCTTTCTTTCAGATTCAGCAACTCTCGACTTTCTCTCTCTCTCTGTAGTTTGTGGCACGTTCACTGAGCAGAAGACTCAAAAGAAATAATGCAAAAGTAAAATTGTCCTTAATTAATATTGCTATTGTTCTGCAAAACAAACAAATGAACTACAAGGAGGAACAAATTAAGCAGGAAGCATCCTGATGCTGAGAAACTGCAGCACACTGCTATGTCCTGACAGACTTCTAAATAAGAAACTATAATTTTAAAATTATTTAAAGAAATGTGAAAAATTATTCTTTTAAGGATGATTATAGTTTAAATTTCCAGTTAAAGTTAACCACTGCAATATTATTCTACCATGAATGGGGACCCTTGTTTTCTAGGCACCAATGGTGTTCAGTTATTTAAATCCTGATCCTACATTCACATCACTTTCTTTCAACAGAACTGCACTGCTGATTGGGATTGAAATGGAAATAATAATTTTGTGTGACTGCATGTTGCATGAGTAATTTCAGCCTGAACAGAAATACACTTCCTAAAATGATTAAGTTTCATTCATTACAGTGAATTGTACACAGTATGCATATTGCTTCAACCCCTTGCACCTTACTCAGATTTTTAAAATAAATAATATACTGGTAAGCCTATTAAGGGGGTGTGGTGGCTCAGCGGGTAAGACGCCAGGCTTGTCAATCGGAAGATCGCAAGTTCGGAGGTTCGAATCCCTAGCCCTGCATGCGGAGTGAGCTCCCGCACTAGCTCCAGCTCTTGCCAACCTAGCAATTCGAAAGCATGCAAATGCAAGTAGATTAATAGGTACCACTTCGGTGGGTAGGTAACAGTGTTCCGCGTGCGTCATGCTGGCCACATGACCGTGGAAGCGTCTTTGGACAACGCTGGCTCTTCGGCTAACAAACGGAGATGAGCACCGGCCCCTAGAGTCGGACACGACTGCACAAATGCAGGCTTACCTTTACTAAGCCTATTTCATGCATGTTTATCTGCTCCCAAGGGCTTTATTTCTAATAAGACAGTCATAGGATCAGTCTGCTCATACAAAATTGGTTAAGTGATCTTTGCCTTTACTACCAAACTCTATTAATGCATAATTTGTTTCAAACTTGGAGACTATATCATGTTTTTAAAAAAACTTTCTAAAACGAACTTTGTCATCTTGAAAAGCCTGATTTCAATATAACTGAAATATTCCTCCGGAAGATTTTCTCAACTCTGCCTCAAAAAAAGATTAGGTTAACATCTCGCCTTTGACTGTAGCTTGAATCATGTCAACTGGATTTCTATTTTCTTAGTGGAAACGTTTCACTAAGAAAATAGAAATCCAGTTGACATGATTCAAGCTACAGACAATTCCACCTGGATGACTGAGAACCTTCATAGACATCTCGCCTTTGAAAAACTTAAAACATTAACTGACCTAAAGCAATTATGTACTGAAACAGCTATCATCAAGATCTAATTTGCTTTGTTAAGTAGGTGTCAGTCTTTTTTTTTTATCCATTTAATCGTATCCGATTCTCGGAGACTGCCTGGACAAGTCCCTGCAGTTTTCTTAGCAGTTTTTCAGAAGTGGTTTGCCACTGCCTCCTTTCTAGGGCTATATATTCTATATTTATATTTCCGCCCCTTAAAATGCTTTGTCTAGAGCAGAGCTTTCCAAACTGTGTGTCGCGACACGTTAGTGTGTCAGCTGCAGTGTCTGGGTGTGTCGCGGCTGCTGCTGCCTCCGAGCCCTGCCAGGATTCCACTCAGGTCCTAGTGCCTGCCTTGTGGCTGGCTGCCTCCAAACCTGCCCTGCCAGGATTCCACGCAGGTCCTAGTGCCTGCCTTGTGCCTGGCTGCCTCCAAACCTGCTGTGATTCCATGCAGGTCCTAGGGCCTGCCTTCTGCCCTGCTGTAAGAGTGTGTCGCGAAATGATGCCCTGCTGTAAGAGTGTATTGCAAAATGATGCATGTCTAAAAAGTGTGTCACCAACATGAAAAGTTTGGAAAACTCTGGTGTAGAGCTATATTCCCCCCTTAAAACACTTTATGTAAAGCTTTTGAAACACGAGCTATTCTTTTTTCCTGTATCGCAATACTTTTTTTAAAAAAATGACGGCTGCATAACTCGGAAAGAATATTATTGTTACAAATCCTGATGTAGTTACTTGTAAACCAAGGCTTATACGGACCGATCTAGAATTTGTATTTGCGTCTGTTAGCCCAAGTAGTAATATGTAAGGTTAAAACTTCAACTCTAGCTATGCTCTGATGAAATACGACTCCAAACCAAGGGTCCCCTCATTACACTCTCAATGCGATGCAGAATTGTGACAGAAAACTGGCTATGCCCGATAAGAATTGTTGGGGGAGGGAAGGGGTAGCGATTGCAAAATAGGCAAAACATTTTTTCCCCTTTATTTAGTAGCAAATCTCCAAATTGTCTTCTGGGGCTTAAATCGCTGCGGTGGAGTCGGTTGTTTTCCCCCCCCGCCATCCACCTCCCCTCTTGCACAAGGATGAGAGAAACACGCGGGGCTGTTCTGAGCAGGATTCGGTCCGAAATCCATTTATTGCTAAATAGGCCTAAAAATGGGTTTTATGCCCCACATCCCACTTCACTTGGTAACTGCACCAGATAAAGCTTCTCTGAGTAAAATAGACTGCGAGAGAATCAGCCTGCGGGCGTAATATGTAAAACAGAATCCTTAATTTTCCTACTCCGGATCAGTTCCACGGAGATCAATAAACCTAATCCAGAATAAACATCAGATCGAACGTTCTCTCCCTGCGGCTCTTCCCTCCGTGAAGACACAGGCGATCATTGCGCATGCCTCGGAAATTGTAATATTCTGATAGGTGCCGCAAGAGAAAACTACAGTTTTACGTAAAGCTCCGGCCAAATCAAAAGGATGGGGGAAAAGAGCGAGGAAGGGAGGGAGACAGATAGTTAGATAGATAAATAAATAAATACTGCTCATGCGTATCCACTGGTCGAGTCTAGGCCAAAATTAGATTCCGCTTTTGCGCGTGCGCAGTTAAAGAGGGTTCAACTCCAGGTGGGGAAAAGCGCGCGTGCGCATGCGCATGGGAAGGCCTTGCCTGTTGGGAGGGGTCAGAGAGGGAAGGGTACGCCGCGCAGGCGCAGTATGGCGGCCGAGTATGTGTGTATGTGAGAGTCTGACGGGTTCAAAATGGCGGCGGCTGCTGCTTCTATGTGAGGGAAAGAGTCTGGGGGCGGCGGGAAGGGAAGGAGGGCGAATGACGGTGGGGTTGAGTGATTAAGCGATGCGGTACTACCAGGCCCCGAGGACCGACGCGAGGGTGCCTAGTGGCCCTCTGTAGTGGGAGGCTCTGGTTGTGTCCCGGGGGGTGATAGAAGTGGAAGCGAAAAGGCTGAGGTTGGGGTGCGAATTCGGGGCCACGGTGAAGAGCCCAGGATGGGGCCGATAGTCTCGGGGGAAGGGGGCTGGGTTAGGCTCCGTAGAGGCATTTGAGATGAGCCAAGGCTACTGAGGTGAGAATCGGAGGGATGGGCAGAGGCTCGAAAGGCAAGTTGAGGGACTGGGAAGGCTGAAGGTGTGTGGGCGAGACTGGTCTTGAATGGGGGATTTCCAGGACTTGTGGGGCCAAATCGATGGGGGAAAGCTTATTTATCTTATGATCAGTGGGACGCGGGAGAGAGTTTATGTCGCGGCAGGGACTTTTTGGGAGTTTTTTTTTCTGCGACGAGTTACTGCTTCAGAGTTGGTCGTTTGGGAGCTAGGGTGAAGAGAGGTTATAGTTCTCAGGGCACCCTCCCCTCCAAGCTCGGCCTTGCGGAGAGGGGCCGGAGTATTGTATGTCCTCCAGGATCCACCTGGCAACCCCCACCCCCCAGAAGGAAGTTGGTTACCCTTTCTGTTTGAAGGCTTGCTGCCCTTTCTGGACAGGAAAGTTCTCAACCTTTGAAGACGATTGGGAATTGATTGATTTTCTTCCTTTTTCTTGCCCTAGAAAGGGGCAAAGGAAAATCAGAGACCTGGTAAGACCTAACTTTGTTTATATTCTGTAGCTTTGTAAACAGCGCTGTATTAATACTTCCTCTTCTCTATGGTGAAAACCAAGGTGTCTCACTGCATTAGTGTCACTGCAAATTATGTAATATTCTAGTGCTTAAAATCCAGACAATTTTTCTCCTCCCTAATTTCTGACTCTTTTTAGTAGTAGTATTCTGAACCATTTTAATGGCTCTGGGACCTTAGGGCAACAAGTGAGATTGGTGTTGGGGGCAAGTAGACATCTCTGAATTTCCTTTACCCCACCCAGTTCCTTCTTGCTATTTATACTTCAAATCACCCAGGCAGAAGAACTTCTCCTCCCTAATTTCTGACTCTTTTTAGTAGTAGTATTCTGAACCATTTTAATGGCTCTGGGACCTTAGGGCAACAAGTGAGATTGGTGTTGGGGGCAAGTAGACATCTCTGAATTTCCTTTACCCCACCCAGTTCCTTCTTGCTATTTATACTTCAAATCACCCAGGCAGAAGAACTTAGCTCTGTGTTGGTTTTCAAACTGTGACTAAAGCAAGTTATGCAGTCTGTCTTAACATGTATTTTTTATTTAAGCAATTTTTATATAATTGGTATTAGAGAGAGAGTTTCCAAAGACTGATTCCTGTGTTAGTTACTTGTACAATAATGAGTCCTCTCCTCATCCATCAGTTTAGTGGCTTATACGTTATTATTCTTACATAGGCTTTTAGTGTCAGGCAGCTGTAATATTATCAGACTTATCCTGCTGTATAAACTTTTAACTACAGGAGTCCTTGTATAATTATGCAGCAAAATTATGATTGTGGTACGCACACTTGACTATAGTGTTGTAAAGGAACAACAAATTGACAACACATATAATGCTTGAAATCATATATTGCAGCTAGCCTGTTAAAATCTTAAAGTATTGAAAGGGTTTTTGTTTGTTATTGTTTTTTTGCTGTAACTGTCTTCCAAATACATTACATCAGTATGGATTTAAAACATGCTTAGATAACATGTGGCTCTCTGAAATACAACTCCTAAGATCCCTCACCTTAGCCATGCTTTCAGGACTTGAAGGGCAACAGACTACTCACTTTTGATTTATGGTACAGTATAAGTCAATGGATCTCAAGCTTTGCATGGTAGCAACCCCATCAGAATGATACGGGAATTTGTGCAACATCCTCCTTATGGATAAAAATAATGATCACATTGATGATAGGGTTGGGCAAGAAATAAATATAATGCTTTTACTTATTACTTTAATCCATTATTATAGGGGTTCTCTAACTTTGCAGTTACTGCAGCTTCCCACTGTGAGGTTGTATAGACAAAATTAGGAGCAAAGCCCAGAGCAAGTTTTTACAGTATCCTCCTTTGCCTGAGCAAGCCTGATGAAGTTTTTTAAAGAACAAGACACCCCTCTAGGTTGCTTGTGATTCTCTGGGAGATCCTGACTCATAGTTTGAGGACACTTGATATTATATTATCAAACTGCTTTGTTAAATATTCTCGAGCTGAAAAAAGTTACTCTCCTATGTATTAAATCATTATAATGAAAAATAGATTATAAGTCAAATTGTAATTGTTTTAAAGTCAGACAGATAACATGGGAATTATGAGAACTTACTTTATAATCATAGCATTAGTGTTTTGAAATGCTTTCTATAAAAATATCTGAAAATATTTTTGAATTAAATTGAGCACGTTTGTTCTTAAATTGATTTTTCAACCCCACACTTGATCTTAGTAAAAGGCCGAGAACCCTTCAACCCATTTAAAAAACACAAGTTATTGTGTGTCACAGATCAACATACACATATACATTACTGTAGCACTGGACAAATTATGGAAGTCCCCTCAGAAGCTGCAGCTGGTCCAGAATGCAGTAGCACACGTAGAATGTAACGTCTCTGTTTCATGAGCTGCACTGGTTGCCAGCAAGCTTCTGGGTGCAATTCAAAGTGTTGATGGCACTTATAAACCTCTTCATGATATAGGGCTTGGGAATCTCAGAACCATCTGTCTCTAGTCATTTCTGCCCCTCCTGTACAATTGGACAGAGTTGACGTGCTCTGAGTTCCCATTGATCAGTGTCACCTGATGGAAAGCAGGCTTTCTCTGTCACAGCACCTGCTACAAAATTCATATGGTCCTTACCCTGCCTTTATTCAAATGGTGGTTGTTATTATCATTTATTAAATTTATATGCAGCCAGATTCCCAGCGACTCTGGGTGGTTATAAACATGGCTATTCCCCTAGGCCTTGGACTATAGTAGGTGGTGGACCTATATGGTAGATTGGTATGTTTTGTTGCTGTGTCCAGACAGTACTTTTCTTTATTGTTTTTCATACCATTTTTAGTGTTGTATGCTGCCCAGAATCATGGTGGAGTTGCATGGCCTTATAAATTTAATAAATAAAATAAATATATTGATATGCTTCTCTCATGCAATTGCCAGATCATACTTGAATTGCAAATGCTCTATTTATCTGAATGAAATCTACTAAAATATTTTCTGATCAATATGGGTGATGAGAACTGAAGTTCAAAACATCTGAAGGTGTGACAAATTTTGGAAGCCTGAAAGAAAGTATTGGGGAATCTCTGATATACTGCTTCTTTTCTCTGGTCTCAAGGAGGAAGAGGAAGAAGATAGCAGTTCTGATATATCCTTCTCACTCTCATCAGAAGAGTCTGAGATGGAGCCTGAAGAAGAACGGATCCGTTATAGCAAAAGACTGGTTAGTGTGCACTCTTTTTATGTTTCACTTCAACCATGTATATGGTTTTATGTTTCACTTCAACCATGTATAAACATATATACACTCTGATGTACATCTACATTCACTTTCAAATGTGGCTTTATAGCTGCTAGAGATTGGTCCGGTCACTTTAACATAACTTGCACTCTACTTACCAAAATAAGTGGTATATGTACTGTATGCCTTTTGAAGAAGAATACAGGCAGCGTTTGGTAGAGTGTGAGGAAAAAGTAAAAATATAGACACAGTGCATGATGCTTACTTTTCTCAACTTTCATCAGTATAGTCTCTAATGTATCATTATTCAGAACTTTGGAAAAGTTGCAATAGAAGGAACACTTAACTGATCTTGAAAAATCTAAGCATAGTTGTGTCTGTTCATATTTCAAAGAGAGACTACCAGGAAATCTCAGGGCTTTAGACGGGGAAGTCAAAAAAGCCTGCTAGGAGAAGGCAGTTGCAAGCCGCTTCTATATTGTTGCCAGGAAAAGAACATGGATATGTTTGTGTAGTTACTGGAAATTAAACCCAATTCAAAGGAAATTTACTCCTTAGAAGTTTGTTTATTTATTTATTTATTTGTCAAATTTATCACCGCCCGTCTCTACAAAGTAGACTCTGGGCGGTTTACAATAAAATATTAAAACTAAAAACCTATAAATCTTAAATTTTACAGTTGATTGTGATAGTGTTCAGAATAATTTGACTCCATCTGATGAGTCTTGATGCTATACTTTGAGTGTGCAGTGATCTGGATTCAAAAGAGTAGAGGTGATTTAGAGCACGCATGGTGTTTGCTTAACACTTGTTGGTAACTTCTTTAAGAAATTGTGTCTTTCCTCTGCAGTCCCAAGGAAAGACACAGTTGATTTAAGAAGTTGTCAAAAGGTGCTATATGTGCGCCCCCACTCTTCCCCTTTGAATTTGATCACTGTCCAGCCCTGCTAGATTACTCTACCATGCTTTTGAACCTGAAAATTATTCAGAAGCTTTCCAACTGATTTGGTATGCAGCATTTTATCTTCTTGACTGGAATATGTTGCAGAGAGCATGCTGTACTTACATGTGTTGGCTCCACTATCTTCTAGGAATAATGTACTGCTTTAAACTCTTAAGATCTTAAAAGTTGTGCACTGTTCCTCTACATTCCATTATTTTTTTAAATAATTCAAATGACTTCTCGTGATTATACTTTTACAGACCAAAGGCATGCTTAGTGGATACTCCACTATCTGTGAAATGTCCTTTCACTGGAGTTTAATCAAAGTTCAGGTCCAGCTTACATTCTTAAAAGCAGAAAGGCTGTGCATACTAGAGTTACAAAAGGATAGAGTAACCTACATTCTGATAAAGCATTTCTAATACATAATTAGTTAAGGAGAATTGAATGTTAGCTTTTCTGAGTTCTTGGGATAGGGGTGCTGGTGTAACACCTTAATAAAGGAACTTATCTACAGAAATGTTAAAATAGATAGTATGAGTTCAGTAAACAGATAAGATACCAGATGGATTTGTGATTATTGCTTGTCACATTAAGATTGTGGTATTTTAGAAGCAAAGTGAAGACATGAATTTGTGTACTCTAAACTGAATATGACTTGAAAATTTATATTTATATATTTTCAGACAAGAGGTTAATGGATAAAGTAGTGGTAATAGTAATTATTTACCATGTTATAGTATGCATTGGATTGTAATTATGCTTATCTGTGAGGCAACATTTATATTCCTTTTCTTGAATCTTTGTTATGACTCTTTATCCACTAATTTGCAGAGGGGTGGAAGTTCAGCTCTATCCACAAGTGCTGTAAGAGTTTACTCATAAATAACTTATTTTAGAGTGGTTATGTATAGCAGGGGTACCCAACCTTTTTGGCATGAGGGACCGGTTTCGTGGAAGACAATATTTCCACGGACCGGGGGGCGGGGTTTGCAGGCGGGAGCCAATCGCGCGGACCAGGGGGCGGGGTTTGCAGGCGAGAGCCAATTGTGCGGACTTTGGGTGGGATTTGCAGGTGGGAGCCAGTCACGTGGACCGGGGGGCGGGGTTTGCAGGCGGGAGCCAATTGCGTGGACCAGGGGGTGGGGTTCGGAGACCGGCATGGCGGCCCGGTTCCTAACAGGCCATGGACTAGTACCGGTCTGGGGGTTGGGGACCCCTGATGTATAGAATTGTAGAATGCAAGCTGGAAGGCTCCTTGCTAGACCAATCCCTTGCCCAGTGAAGGAAAACATTACAACAGCATCCCCAATGGATGGCCCTGCAGTCTGTTTAAACAGTGAAGGAGAGTCTACTGTTCTTCTATTTTAATTATCAGTATGTGTCATTGCATAGTAATTTGCAGTTATAAGCAAATAATCTTAAGGGCAAAGTTGGAATACATATTTCAAGATATGATGTGTTCAACTTGAGCTTTCAACAAATAGGTGTATGTACTTGAAGTTAAGCTGAGGGTTGCCAAACTACAGAAAAGTAGTTTTGTTATATGCTACTTATTTTGAATAACTTAAGGACTGAATGATTAATAATTGCTATTCTGTTCCTGAAAAAAAATGTGGATGGATTAGTGTTGAGCTATGTATGCTGGCCCTGCTTGGCTGCTACTAACTATCAGTTTCATCACATTTTAAAATTGGTAGGAACCTTGTCTTTTCTTGTAGGTACTAAAGGTAGAAGATTAATGTTTAAAACAGAGCCCTGTGTTGTGATTGGGTTTTCTAATAACCTCTTACTACAAGTGTTCTGACTAATTTTATTATTTGTACATCCATTGTGGCTGCATTTATACAGATGTAAGTCAAGATTTTTAGAATGTGGACTTCAGTTGGTGTGCTGGGAGCTACCTACCAGCAACTAGCTTGAATCAAAAACTTAATTTAAGCTTAAATATAATTAGAATTCACATTTGTATATTGCACATATTTAATAATTTCCATCTTCTGTCACTTTTAAAAATAAGTTTTATGACAACTTTTGAACTGGCATTCAGAGGACATACTCAAGACTTTGAAATATCACAACTGTATACTCTGGTTATATGTAATGTCACTATGTATTAAACACAGCTGGAGTATTAAAGCTCTGAGATCATAAGAAATTAGGAAATTAGCCCTACAGTTCTGTGTGAATATTTTGTAATACTCAACTGTTTCTGTCCTCCCAGAAAGAGAATTACTTATAGCTATTTCATCAAACTTCACACATTCTGTTATGTGCTATCAGAATATAGGATGGTTATTCATCCCCAAGGATGGTAGAATGAAGGAAGAAATATAAAGGGGGAGGAAGAATACTTGCTACTGAAAATAATTTGTTTTTTAGAGGAATCAGTTACTACTGAAGTATAAAGAACTAGAGTTCCAAAACAAGTTGAAAAGCGCCCTTTGGCTGCAGTTCTGTGTCCCTGAGAGCATGTCTCAGGAATGTTAGGATACTTCAGATCTCCCCATGGGAGGACAACAAGAGAGAGAAGTCTGTTCTTGGAGATGATCCAACTTGGTTTGCCCTTCCCAATTCCCAAGCATGCTCATAGCCCTGCAGTTGGTATACCTAATTTTCCTGCAGTTGGAGAGGAATAGCAGCCTCCTGTGGCGCAGAGTGGTAGGTGGCAGTATTGCAACCAAAACTCTCCCCACGACCTGAGTTCAATCCCAGCGGAAGCTGGTTCTCAGGTAGCCGGCTCAGGTCGACTCAGCCTTCCATTATTAGTGTTAACTCTAAAGTAAAAGGTAAAGGTTCCCCCACACAGTCATGTCCGACTCTAGGGGCCGGTGCTCATCTCCGTTTGTTAGCTGAAGAGCCAGCGTTGTCTGAAGACGCTTCTGCAGTCATGTGGCCAGCATGACACCTGCGGAACGCTGTTACCATCCCACCAAAGTGGTACCTATTTATCTACTTGCATTTGCATGCTTTCAAATTGCTAGGTTGGCAAGAGCTGGGGCGAGTGCAGGAGCTCACTCCGTCACGCGGGGCTAGGGATTCGAACCTCCGAACTTGCGACCTTCCGATCGACAAGCCTGGCGTCTTAACCGCTGAGCCATCGCGCCCCCAGTGTTAACTCTTTGTTGTTTATTCGTTCAGTCACTTCTGACTCTTCGTGACTTCATGGACCAGCCCATGCCAGAGCTTCCTGTCGGCTGTTGCCATCCCCAGTTCCCCCACAGTCGAGTCCGTCACCTCCAGAATAACATCCATCCATCTTGCCCTTGGTCGGCCCCTCTTCCTTTTGCCTTCCACTTTCCCTAGCATCAGCATCTTCTCCAGGGTATCCTGTCTTCTCATTATGTGGCCAAAGTACTTCAGTTTTGCCTTTAATATCATTCCCTCAAGTGAGCAGTCTGGCTTTATTTCCTGGAGTATGGACTGGTTTGATCTTCTTGCAGTCCAAGGCACTCTCAGAATTTTCCTCCAACACCACAGTTCAAAAGCATCTATCTTCCTTCGCTCAGCCTTCCTTATGGTCCAGCTCTCGCAGCCATAGGTTACTACGGGGAATACCATTGCTTTGACTATGTGGACCTTTGTTGTCAGTGTGATGTCTCTGCTCTTAACTATTTTATCAAGATTTGTCATTGCTCTCCTCCCAAGAAGTAGACGTCTTCTGATTTCCTGGCTGCAGTCAGCATCAGCAGTAATCTTTGCGCCTAGAAATACAAAGTCTGTCACTGCCTCCACTTTTTCTCCCTCTATTTGCCAGTTATCAATCAAGCTGGTTGCCATAATCTTGGTTTTTTTGAGGTTTAACTGCAACCCAGCTTTTGCACTTTCTTCTTTCACCTTCATCAAAAGGGTCCTCAGCTCCTCCTCGCTTTCAGCCATCAAAGTGGTATCATATGCATATCTGAGATTGTTAATGTTTCTACCAGCGATTTTAACTCCAGCCTTGGATTCATCAAGTCCAGCACGTCGCATGATGTGTTCTGCGTACAGGTTGAATAGGTAGGGTGAGAGTATACAGCCCTACCGTACTCCTTTCCCAATCTTAAACCAGTCCGTTGTTCCGTGGTCTGTTCTTACTTTTGCTACTTGATCATTATACAGATTCCTCAGGAGGCAGACAAGATGACTTGGTATCCCCATACCACCAAGAACTTGCCACAATTTGTTATGATCCACACAGTCAAAGGCTTTAGAGTAGTCAATAAAACAGAAATAGATGTTTTTCTGAAACTCCCTGGCTTTCTCCATTATCCAGCAGATATTGGCAATTTGGTCTCTAGTTCCTCTGCCTTTTCTAAACCCAGCTTGTACTTCTGGCAATTCTCGCTCCATGAATTGCTGGAGTCTACCTTGCAAGATCTTGAGCATTACCTTACTGGCATGTGAAAAAAGTGCCACTTTTCGATAGTTTGAACATTCTTTAGTGTTTCCCTTTTTTGTTATGGGGATATAAGTTGATTTTTTCCAATCTGATGGCCATTCTTGTGTTTTCCAAATTTGCTGGCATATGGCATGCATCACCTTGACAGCATCATCTTGCAAGATTTTAAACAGTTCAGCTGGGATTCCATTGTCTCCTGCTGCCTTGTTATTAGCAATGCTTCTTAAGGCCCATTTAGGCTCACTCTTCAGGATGTCTGGCTCTAACTCACTGACCACACCGTCAAAGCTATCCCCGATATTATTATCCTTCCTGTACAGATCTTCTGTATAATCTTGCCACCTTTTCTTGATCTCTTCTGCTTCTGTTAGGTCCTTGCCATCTTTGTTTTTGATCATACCCATTTTTGCCTGGAATTTACCTCCGATGTTTCTAATTTTCTGGAAGAGGTCTCTTGTCCTTCCTATTCTATTATCTTCTTCCACTTCCGCACATTGTTTGTTTAAAAATAATTCCTTATCTCTTCTGGCTAACCTCTGGAATTTTGCATTTAATTAGGCATATCTCCCCCTATCACTGTTGCCTTTTGCTTTCCTTCTTTCTTGGGCTACTTCCAGTGTCTCAGCAGACAGCCATCTTGCCTTCTTGGTTTTCTTTTTCTTTGGGATGTTTTTTGTTGCCGCCTCCTGAACAATGTTGTGAACTTCTGTCCATAGTTTTTCCGGGACCCTATCTACTAAATCTAGTCCCTTAAATCTATTCTTCACCTCCACTGCATATTCCTTAGGAATATTAGTGAGCTCATATCTAACTGATCTGTGGGTCTTCTCTATTCTCTTTAGTCTGCTTCTAAATTGTGCAATAAGAAGTTCGTGATCTGAACTACAGTCAGCTCCAGGTCTTGTTTTTACCGACTGTATAGATGTCCGCCACCTTTGGCTACAAAGGATGTAGTCAATCTGATTTCGGTGTCGACCATCTGGTGAAGTCCATGTATAAAGTCGTCTTTTAGGTTGCTGGAAGAGAGTGTTTGTTATGCACAGTGAATTGTCTTGGCAAAATTCTATCAGCCTATGACCCGCTTCGTTTTGTTCTCCTAGACCATGCTTGCCTGTAATTCCAGGTGTCGTTTGACTACCCACCTTAGCATTCCAGTCTCCTGTAATGAAAATAACATCTCTTTTTGGCATATTATCCAGTAGGTGCTGCAGATCCTCATAGAACTGATCTACTTCTGCTTCTTCAGCATCTGTGGTTGGGGCGTATATTTGGATCACTGTGATGTTAAATGGCTTCCCCTGAATTCGAATTGAGATCATTCTATCGTTTTTTGGATTGTATCCAAGCACTGCTTTAGCCACTTTATTATTAATTATGAAGGCTACTCCATTTCTTCTGTGGTCCTCTTGTCCACAGTAGTAGATCTGGTGGTCATCTGATGTGAAGTGGCCCATTCCAGTCCATTTCAGTTCACTGACATCCAAAATGTCTATCTTTAATCTTGTCATCTCACCAATAACCACATCCAATTTGCCCTGGCTCATAGATCTTACATTCCAGGTTCCTATGGTGTGTTGATCTTTAGAACATTGGATTCGTCGTTCACCACCAGCACCGTCGGCCGCTAGCCGTCCTTTCGGCTTTGAGCTAGCTGCGTCATCACATCTGGGGCTAGTTGAACTTATCCTCTGTTCCTCCCCAGTAGCGTTTTGACCATCTTCCGACCTGGGAGTCCCATCTTCCGATGGTATACCGACATATCTCTGGTTGTACTGATCCATTTAGTTTTCATGGCAAGAATACTGGGGTGGGTTGCCATTACCTTCCCCAGGGATCGTATTTAGTCTGACCTCTCTTCCATGACCTTCCTGTCTTGGGTGTCCCTTCACGGTTTAGCTCATGGTGCTCGTTGAGGTGCTCAAGCTCCAGCACCACGACAAGGTAACGATCTCCTTTGCTGGAGGTGTTAACTCTACAACAAAATAAATAGACCTAGTACCTAATATGGTAGTGGACCGAGATGGGGAGAATCTTACAGAAAATATATAATCACAAGGCAAGCAACTCAGCAAAGAAAATTTATGTTTATTTTTATCTAGAACAAAACCAATTCAAACAGGATTAGAGAATGTAGTAAAATCTCTATTTAACATTGAAGTTGAGTGTATGTAAAATGTATTAAATCATATATAAATTTATGTAAACTGCTTTGCCAAATAATGGACTTCTCCCTGGGGGGAAGGCTGTAGTCAAATTTTATCTGTTGCATTTGATGTCCACTGATTGGAGTTCTGTAAAAATCAAGATTTTACTATACATATATGTTTTTCACTGGTGCAAATGAGCAGAGTCGTTTTGCAATATAATATAATAATTTACTTACCTGCACACTTATACTCCAAGCACATAACTGTGAATGCGTACACACATTGCACTTAGCCATAAAGTAGTTTCACTGTTTCTGGTTTATTGCTTATTCAGCAAACATATGAACAAATCATAGGTTAGTTCATTATGTGAACACAACCATTATTTAAGTGGTACGTATAAAGAGCATAGAGAAGAAGAGATCATACATATTTAAAGGGGCTCTAATGTTTGAAGTCCTTGTATAATTCACATGGCGTGGTTTCTCTCATTAGCTGTAGTCACCCACACAAATTGTAGCCTATTATAAATTTGACATTACCTTTTGGCTATTTGGTAGAGCTGACTTCTACAACACAATACTCTTCATATGTATTAGAATACAACTTATGTCATGAGCCATAGCGACTGCAAATGATGAGAGCTTTATCCCAATGTATCTGTATTTATTGACAACTACATATACAGAAGATTGGCAGTATGCAAAACTTTGTGGGCAGGGAAGGTTTGTCTATTAGTAATCTTATTGAAGAATCCTTTACAACAGGAGGAAGCAATTTTTATTTACCAAAGGACTGCATTATATCTTTTTTATTGTTATTGTGGCCTCCTGGAGGGAGGAATGAATTGATAACACAATTATGTCATAGGCAGTGGAGCTGAAAATATTAGATTTGTTTTCCTGGGGGAGGGGGCATTTGAGTGCTAAATTTGTTTGTTAAGCCTTTTCTTAATTTGCATGTTTTAATACAAAAACAAAATGAAAAAGCACATTGTTGAACTTTGATGGTGCAATGGGGATTACAGAATGGTTACCAAGGTGTTACGAAGCCTACAGGCCTCACACTACCCACTTGCTGGAATCGTCTGGGAACCTACAGAATTTTATGGAATACAGTCTGAAAAACAAAATATTGGGTTGATTTGAACAGAAATACACATGCTTCCAAAAACAGTGGTGGCATAAAACTTCTTTTTTCAAGGCAACCCTGTTTTTTTTAGAAAGCTTGAGTAGCTAGAATGTAAGTAGTATTCTTCAATAGAAAATAGTCTTGTCTCTTGGTTGGCTATAACTAAGTTACTCTTCTAGTATGTGGGGGTGCTGCATGTATGAACCTGTTTTTATGTGCTTTGTCTGGAAAAAGGAAAAAGAAGTAGTTAACTTTGAACCTGGCCAGTTAACTGGGATTATTTTCATTAACTGTGTTGCTAAATCTATTGAATTCACCTCTCAGACTAAGCTATTTGTATAATTAATTAATTAATTTATCAATCAATCAGTATGGCTGCCCATCTCTCAACAGCAACTCTGGGTGGCTAACGAAGTAAAAAATCAATGGTTTACTTAACTATGAATTGAGAAATAAACCGTACAGTAACTAGCTGAGTTTGTACAACACTAACCATGAACAATGGTTTAAGGACCAGAGAGGATAAGTTCACAACATACATTAAGCCACAACAAATAAATAATTTTGAGTTAGCAAGTTTTTGAACCCAGTCTATGAAACAGGAAATTCTCTATTGCAAATGTCTTGCTGCCCAGTGTCACAGGTGGGTGAGTGGATAGGTAGGTAGATAGGAAGAGAGCCAGTTTGGTCTAGTGGTTAAGGCAACGGGCTAGAAACCAGGAGGCTGAGAGTTCTAGTCCCGCCTTAGGCATGAAAGCTGGCTGGGTGACCTTGGGCCAGTCACTCTCTCTCAGCCCAACTCACCTCACAGGGTTGCTGTTGTGGGGAAAATAGGAGGAAGGAATATTAGGTATGTTAGCCACCTTGAGTTATTTATAAAAATAATAAAGGCAGGATAAAAATTAAATAAATAAAGATAGATGCTATCTTCCAATAGCTTGGGCTCTCTAAGATGGAGATTAAGGGTCAAGTACTGAGTCTCTGAGAGGGGCGTGGTGGCTCAGCGGGTAAGACGCCAGGCTTGTCGATCGGAAGATTGCAAGTTCGGAGGTTTGAATCCCTAGCCCTGCGTGCGGAGTGAGCTCCCGCACTCGCCCCAGCTCTTGCCAACCTAGCAATTCGAAAGCATGCAAATGCAAGTAGATGAATAGGTACCACTTCGGTGGGTAGGTAACAGCGTTCCACGTGCGTCATGCAGCCACATGACCGTGGAAGCGTCTTCGGACAACGCTGGCTCTTCGGCTAACAAACGGAGATGAGCACCGGCCCCTAGAGTCGGACACAACTGCACAAATGTGCGGGGGGAACCTTTACCTTTACCTTTTACTGAGCCTCTGAGAGTCCACTTATTTGGAAACTAGTAACCCCAGTTAATGTGTCTCAAGCTCGTTTTGTGCAAATGTGGATTTGAGACCCAATTGCCAATAAGGCATGATAGCTATCAAGGTAAAATGAGTTTAGTAGGCTTTTGTGGAAGATAGAGGAAACAGATGGAATTTATTCCTTTGTATTTCACTGACAACTGCACTGAAAATTGTTTACATGTCTAATACACTTTCTTACCATAAATATAATTCACAGACTTTCCTTTGTCACAAGTACCAATTCAGTATGCTTTTAACTCTGGTCATAGATATCTCTGTTTGAAAAATCTAATTGCTATGGGGGGGATGTCTGCCTATTCCACAACTGCTTTTGTTGGTGTAAATATAGATAATTTAGTTTTTTATTCACTTGTTGATGTCCTTGATTTCTTCAGGCATTTTTTTTGGCTTACAAACCATAGGGCTTGTAAATGTTATTGCTGACTGTCCTGCATTGTCCTATTTTGAAAATGTCAATATCGGCTACTATGCTCTGTCAGTCTGGCTGTTTCATAATAGCTTGACAGTGCTGTCTCTCAAGATGCAGTAGAAGGAAAATGATATTTTTGCACCCATGAAGAATTTCTTCACTAAAATATGCTAGGCATCTTATTATTTTAATTTCACATTTTTGTTGCTATTTTGAAGTTTAACCTCTTTCAATATTGAATAGTAACCATGTATTTGTCTTGTAGAAAGCCAAAAATCAGACACTGTATTTCATTTCAATACATGTTAGAGGGCTTGGTGGAAAAGTCAGGTAGATACGCATTATATCATTGAACAGGAATTAGTTTAAATATCACATGAATACTTTTAAAGTATATTATTGTTGTTTATCCTAAATTTTTGAGGAGGTAACTTCCTATAGTTTCTATCAGTCCATCTCTGATTTCAGATGTTTGGCAGGGCATGACTATTATGGACAAACAGTTAAAACATACAAACAGCTATCTTTTGTCTGGGAAGACATAGTGACAAATAATGTTAATGTTGCTGCTGAGTCAAGTTCTGTGGCAAAAATAATCAGAATGATATTGGCTGTTGGAATGCTTTAAGGTTTCCTAAGAAAGTGATTCTCTAAGACAAAAGCTTCTTAGGGAGAAGAGGAATGAGGAAGTCAATATAAAATTTGGGGAATGAAAGAGCTTTTTATTTCTTTGTCCACTCCAAATTAAAAATGGGACTGTGGGTGAGAGAAGTATCTTGGAACTGTGCAAATGTATGTTTTGAAGTTCAAGGAAGATTCTTAAGCAGAAGTTTTAACAATTTGTATTACAAACCACAGTGCCCTGTATACATAGTTTCTAGTTATTAAATTATGTATATGTGCACATGTTTCAGTCTGTCACACAAACATTTGTATTTTGGACAGTATAACAACAGAACAATTTACTGTAAAAACAAGCCCTATATGTTTAATTACAAGTGAAATATGGATTATTAAATTCATTAAAATACATTACATTTTTGTTTTGATAATACTATGAGGATTGTTTTACTTTGCAGTTGTCTGCAATTATATTTTCTTAACAGAGATTTTTCCTAATTTCTTCTATTTTTGCAAAATGTAGCTGGTTATGGGTATAGAGTAATGAGCAGCAAGGCATGTCTTTTGTTTCTTTGTTCCAGGAATGAAATTTACACTGAAAATAAGTTTGGGCTGATCTGTTTTGCAAAGCTGTTTTAGTCAAGTCCAACATTGTCCATTTTGAGGGCTGTTTAATATTCAGTATATAAGGTTCTCTGATGCAGATAGATAGCTTTCTCTGAGAGGGAAACTTCTCTCCAGCTACATCCTTGTATCAGAGCGGTCTAGATAATCCACATTTTTCTCTTCCTTTGAATTTTCAGCTCTGGAAATTATTGTAAATAGCTGTAACTTTCTGTTAATATTTCAGGGTATAATTTGTATTCATATGATCTGTGTCCCCTTTTCTGAAGCCAAGTTCTGCCAGCATAGAAAACATCATTATTAGGGGGGGAAATGTATTAAGAACTATAGCACTTTGTGAGATTTCTACATAGGGCTATCATTTAAAATCTGATAACTTCTCCACATGTTGTCAGATTTCCAAATGTGCCAATTGGGCTCCAGAAATTGAGGGCTTATAAGGTATATTAAAGCAGGAAATCATTTGTTTGTTTGTTTTCTTATTTTAAAAGCTTGATGAAATAAATATTTTTTAGATTGACTCTAAAAGAGCGGAATCAGTTCCCTGTCCCAGGATGGGCCATTCCACAGTTTGCAACAACCACTGAATCTCTTGTCTCTTGGATTTCTTATTATCATTAGTTGACTTCTAAGTTTACAAATCTTGAATGAGCTCATTTGAAGCATTTAGAGCTTTAAAAATTATGTACAGTGGGGCAAAAAAGTATTTAGTCAGCCACCAATTGTGCAAGTTCTCCCACTTAAAAAGATGAGAGAGGCCTGTAATTGACATCATAGGTAGACCTCAACTATGAGAGACAAAATGAGAAAACAAATCCAGACAATCACATTGATTTGGAAAGAATTTATTTGCAAATTATGGTGGAAAATAAGTATTTGGTCACCTACAAACAAGCAAGATTTCTGGCTCTCACAGACCTGTAACAACTTCTTTAAGAGGCTCCTCTGTCCTCCACTCATTACCTGTAGTAATGGCACCTGTTTGAACTTGTTATCAGTATAAAAGACACCTGTCCACAACCTCAAACAGTCACACTCCAAACTCCACTATGGTGAAGACCAAAGAGCTGTTGAAGGACACCAGAAACAAAATTGTAGACCTGCACCAGGCTGGGAAGACTGAATCTGCAATAGGCAAGCAGCTTGGTGTGAAGAAATCAACTGTGGGAGCAATAATTAGAAAATGGAAGACATACAAGACCACTGATAATCTCCCTCGATCTGGGGCTCCACGCAAGATCTCACCCCGTGGGGTCAAAATGATCACAAGAACGGTGAGCAAAAATCCCAGAACCACACGGGGGGACCTAGTGAATGACCTGCAGAGAGCTGGGACCAACGTAACAAAGGCTACCACCAGTAACACACTACGCCGCCAGGGACTCAGATCCTGCAGTGCCAGACGTGTCCCCCTGCTTAAGCCAGTACATGTCCGGGCCCGCCTGAAGTTTGCTAGAGAGCATTTGGATGATCCAGAAGAGGATTGGGAGAATGTCATATGGTCAGATGAAACCAAAGTAGAACTGTTTGGTAGAAACACAACTCGTCGTGTTTGGAGGAGAGAGAATGCTGAGTTGCATCCAAAGAACACCATACCTACTGTGAAGCATGGGGGTGGCAACATCATGCTTTGGGGCTGTTTCTCTGCAAAGGGACCAGGACGACTGTTCCGTGTACAGGAAAGAATGAATGGGGCCATGTATCGTGAGATTTTGAGTGCAAACCTCCTTCCATCAGCAAGGGCATTGAAGATGAAACGTGGCTGGCTCTTTCAGCATGACAATGATCCCAAACACACCGCCCGGGCAATGAAGGAGTGGCTTCGTAAGAAGCATTTCAAGGTCCTGGAGTGGCCTAGCCAGTCTCCAGATCTCAACCCCATAGAAAACCTTTGGAGGGAGTTGAAAGTCCGTGTTGCCCAGCGACAGCCCCAAAACATCACTGCTCTAGAGGAGATCTGCATGGAGGAATGGGCCAACATACCAGCAACAGTGTGTGCCAACCTTGTGAAGACTTACAGAAAACGTTTGACCTCTGTCATTGCCAACAAAGGATATATAACAAAGTATTGAGATGAACTTTTGATATTGACCAAATACTTATTTTCCACCATAATTTGCAAATAAATTCTTTCCGAATCAGACAATGTGATTGTCTGGATTTGTTTTCTCATTTTGTCTCTCATAGTTGAGGTCTACCTATGATGTCAATTACAGGCCTCTCTCATCTTTTTAAGTGGGAGAACTTGCACAATTGGTGGCTGACTAAATACTTTTTTGCCCCACTGTACATATTAAGACCACCTTGGAGCATGTATGCAATCCAGTGATTTTTAATGTAGGGAACTATCTAAGAATAAGGTGAATGAAGTCAAATAGTCTTTGGTCTTTTGAGCTGGATGCTGAGGCTTTTTCAGATTTTATTTTGAAAGCAGAGCTTAGTTAGAGATAATGTATCTTTGAAGTCCTTGGTGCTCTCTGAGCCTTGTTGTTTTCTTGCAGACGTTTCATTGCCAGGCTAGGCAACATCTTCAGTGCGAAAAGGGAGTGGAACTTGCTCTCTGTTTATATACCTTGGCTTGTCCTGCTTGTGTTGGTGGGGGTGTTGTCCTCTCCTTGGTAGTTCCTTGATTTGGCTGTTTGCTACTTGGTTGATTGACTGAGTTAATAGTTCCTTGATTAGGGTATATTGTGCTGTTTGATTGTTCCTCTGGTGCTAATCCTGGTGTTAAACTTTGCATATCTGGGTGTTGATTGCTGGCAAGGAGGTGGTCTGGTCTTCTGGCTTTTCTATTGTCTCTTATGAATGGTATGTAAATGTTGTTTACCTCTATGTGTCTGTTGATGGCTGCTTTGTCTGAGTGCCAGGCTTCCAGGAATTCTCTAGCATTTTTGGATTTGGCTTGGTTTAAGATGCTCACAGTTTCCCAGTTGAAAGTATGGTTGAGTCTGTCCGTGTGTTGTGAGATTAAGGAGTTTTCATTGTGTCTTCTGACTGCTAGTTGGTGTTCGTGGATGCGTTCTGCTAGTCTTCTGCTGGTCTGTCCTACATAGTGACTGCTACAGTCCTTACACTGTATGTTGTAGATAACTCCTGTTTTTCCTTCTTGGGCTACTGGGTCTTTTGGTTTACTTACGATGTTCTGAAGGGTTTTGGTTGGTTTGTGTGCTACGGTGATGCCGTGTGGTTGTAACAGTCTATTACAGAGCTTTCCAAACTGTGTGTCGCAACACAAAAGTGTGTCGCCACACACAGCGTGGTGTGTCGCCACACCACCTGGAAGCAGCGGCGCACGCACGGTTGGTTCGGCCAAGGCCTTAGTCGCAGCTTGGAATGAGCTTGCGATGGGAGCCCTGGATCAGATTCCGCCTCTATGGACTCTGCGATCATGGATCCTGCAGAGCACCCTGGTTTACAGAGGAGCTCTGGGAGACGAAGTGACATAAGAGGCACTTAGAGCCCGCTGGAGAAAGATGAAGGGTGAGGCCAACTGGGCACAGGTAAGAGCCTTTATTAGGACTTAACTTGTGACAATAAGAGCAGCAAAGTGAGCTCCGCCCGCGCGCCTCGCCCAGACATGCCGGCAGCAGCAGCAGCTCCCAAGGCACGCCGGTCCCTCCTCCGTCGAAGGGAGCGGCAGAGAGCCCCGCGGGCTGTGCGCGAGGTGTGGGCGGCTGCGGGTGGCCCCGGCCTTGGAGAGCGAGAGCGCGTAAGAGCGTAAGAGTTTGGGGGCGGGATCCAATTGCGTGGAAGGGGCGGGGGTGAGTTCAGCTGCGGAAGAGCCACGCTCAAGGGGCCAAAGAGCCGCATGTGGCTCGCGAGCCGCAGTTTCCGACCCTTGGGTTAGGGTATGAATGGAGTTCAAAGGATGTATGGTGCAAATGTGTGGTGGAAGTGCTGTTATTGGGGCGCTGTGGGGTATAGTGTTGTGTTGTTTTCTATGTTTGACTGGTTTTGCTGTGAGCTACACAGGGTTATTGTATATAAGATGGGCATCCATATAAGTATTATTAATAAATAAAATTGTGGAATCTGACCATTTTTGAGAAATATTGGTTATTTTGGGCATGGGGTGGAAATGGGGAATAACTAAGATAATTATATTGTGAGATTGGAAAAGTAGTGTTACCCTGAATATCAAAGACTGGAATCAAAAAATATGTAATTTACTCATTTTTGAAATGGCTGGGTTTTTTTAGTAATCAAGAACTGACACAATGTGTTTGGCCTAAATTCATAATATTTTACAAGAAAATACATTTGTAATGCATAACTTGATAAATTATTGTTAAATGAATATATGATATATTTAGGTGATTTATATCAATTTAGCTTGTTTATTTTAGGGATATTTCTGTTTGTTTTACTTTGTGTGTCTGTGTGTTTTGATATTGCAATTGCATTACTAATTAATTTGCTGGATATTAGTGTTTTAATTTGTTTTTGTATATTGTTTTATCTTTGTTTCTTTTTAAAAAATAATTAAAATGTGTGCAGCTTATCTTGGGAACTACCTAGCTACTAGATTCTTGACTATGGTTCATCCTATTCTTATAGTTTGTAATTGCTTCTACAGCGTGGTGCTATGAGACGACGTTATGAGGATGATGGCATCTCAGATGATGAAATTGAAGGCAAGCGAACATTTGACCTTGAAGAAAAACTTTCTACCAACAAATTTAATGCCAACTTTGTAGTGTTCATGGAAGGCAAAGGTGAGTGGCCTTTCTACCATGCTACCTTTCCAAGGTGCAGATACATATGAGCATTTTCCCAGCTGCTACGACAAAGCACTCACGTATATTACTCCCTGATGCTATTAGGCACAATGAATATTAGAATTCTAAAAACTCCAGCTCCTTTCTTAGAAACTTAATTGATGTTTCTTATAATAGTAGAGGATTTGAAAATACTAATGAAAATTATAGGAAAAATGGTACAGCATCACAAATAAATGAAAGAAACACAGATTTTCATCTGTAAGATTATATATAATTTTGGTAGTTTAGCATTTACTAAATAAATATAAAGTACTGGCACAATATGGTGGGATTGGCAGTCTAAGAAAACATTTTCTCCCCCCCGCCCCATGCTGATTTATGTTTCTGCTATGTAAACAGTATTCAAAACACTATACATGAACTTTCAGCATGTCGTTGTTGTTTTATATATAGTTGTAGTTTTATGTAGTGTTGTTCTTTTAACTTTGTGAAGCCTCCCAGAGTAATTTTGGAGTTGGGTGGCCTGGAAATGTAACATAGTTGGGTTTCCATATTCACTGTGGATTCTGTTTTCACCGTGACAATCACGACATTTATCATACTAAAAATTTGGCTGCTGCTCACTGCATTCACCCTAAGTCAGGGGTCGGCAAACTTTTTATGCCGGGAGCCATTTTGACATGCTCGTGCACATTTTGAAATGCTCGAGAGCCAGGGGGCGGGGTTTGCAGGCGGGGGCCAATCGCGTGGAAGGGGGCGGGGTTTGGGGGCGGGATCCAATCGCGTGGAAGGGCTGCGCTGCACTTGGCTGGCCGCCCCGGCCCTCACCTTCCATGGCCGGCAACGCTCCCGTCCCGCTGCACCCCAGCTCTCCAAGGCCGGGGCCACCAGCAGCCGCCCACACCTCGCTCACAGCCCGCGGGGCTCTCTGCCGCTCCCTTCGACGGAGGAGAGACCGGCGTGCCTTGGGAGCTGCTGCTGGCGGCATGTCTGGGCGAGGCACGCGGGTGGAGCTGCCCGTCTGGCACTTGGGCGCTCCCGAGCCTCTTCCCTTCTCCCTCGCCACGTTCGGGCGTTGAGGCCAGGCAAAGCCGGGCGGTCGCGCAGGGGCGAGGCGAGGAGTCCCGCTCCTGCACCTACCGCCACATCCGTCCGTTCCCGGACTCTCTCCCCATGTCCGGCGGGTGCCCATGCCAGAATCCCCGCGACCCGGAGGCAGCGACTGCTCAGAGGGCCCCAGCGAGAAGAGGCGCGTGATCCCCGGTGGATCCCTTCGAGGGGCCGCGGGGCTTCCCCGCTTTCCTCCCAAGGAGGCCTCGACGGCGCACCCTCTCGCCCCATCAATCCCCCCACCCCGCCGTTCGGCGTCAGAGGCTGAAAGGATGTGGCAGGAACGGCCCTGGAAAGCGGGGCCTGCGGAGCGCCACCTTTGGGGAGGAGGGTCCAGCCGGCGAGCAATGGCGGCACCGAAGTTTTCGCCGGAGCGGCTGGCGCGCTGGCTGGCCAAGGCATCCAGGCGCTGGGCAAGAGCGCGGGCCCAGGACGCGAGCAACCCGCCTTGGCGCTCCTGGAGAAGCGGCCGCGGGAGGCCCGCCGGGTGCACCCTCCCGCCCATTCAATCCCCCCACCCCGCCGTTCGGCATCATCTCCCCCCGCTAACCCGAGCCTTGCGGTGGCCGGGGGAGCCAAGCGAGGCTCCGTTCCGGCGGGGCGACTGTAGCGACCGGAGGCGGCCAAGGGGAGAGCAGGCGGCTCTTCGCCCTCAGCGCGCCGCTGGGCCCCGCTGCACCCCCGCCTGGCTCGGCTTCCCCCGGCCGCCGCAGGGCTCGGGTTAGCGGGGGGAGAGGACGGCGAGCGGGCGGGGCTGCCACATCTCCTTCTTTCCCGCCGGAGGAGGAGGAGGCCCGGGCCGCCCGCCCACCCGCCCGCTCGCTTACCTGCCTGCTTGCCTCCCTCCGCGAGGCCCCCCGCTGCCTTCCCGGGATCCAAGCTGGAGAGAAAGGGCGGCGGCGGGGCCGCGCTACCGGGTGGGTCCTTCCCCTGAAGCGCGCCGCTTGTCGTCGCCGCCCGCCTCGTTTATCGCCCCCCATCATTTCCTTGGCTCGACGCGGGCGGGCGGAAGCGGCAGCCCCGCCCGCGCCGAGTGGCGGGCTTTCCCGGGAAGGTAGCGGGGGCCTCGCGGAGGGAGGCAAGCAGGCAGGTAAGCGAGCTGGCGGCCGGGCGGGGCGGGGCGGGGCGGGCGGCCCGGGCCTCCTCCTCCTCCTACAGCGGGAGAGAAGGAGGAGCGGCTGCCCGCCTGCCTCCGCCCGCCCTGAGGGGACCCACCCGGCGGCGACGGCCCGAGTGCCAGGCAGGCAGCTCCGCCCGCGCGCCTTCCACGCGATCGGCCTGCGAGGACCGGCCAGGGAAGGCGCGCGGGCAGAGCTCCCATCCCGCTGCACCCCAGCCGGAGCACCCGAGTGCCAGGTTTCCTGCCCTTCGCGCACGGAACCTCCTCGCTGAGGTGGCGCGCGGAATAAGCGCGCGGCCCCTTTAAGGCGGCGGCATTCCGGGGAAGCGGAAGTGGCAGGAGATACTCCGCGTTCGGAGCCGAACGTTGGGGCGCAGGCGGCGCGCTGTCATTGGTCGAGCGCGGCGGGGCGGGGGGGCTTTCGGCAGCGTTCCATCGCCGGTCACGGCCCTGTGTCTACGCACCGCCGGGCAGGTGAGGGTCGGCGAGCGGCGGCCCCGGAGGTGGTTTCCGGTAGGAGTTTGGGGGCGGGATCCAATTGCGTGGAAGGGGTGGGAGTGAGTTCGGCTGCGGAGCCAGACTCAAGGGGCCAAAGAGCCGCATCTGGCTCGCGAGCCGCCATTTCTGACCCTTGCCCTAAGTGATGGTGAGGTATGTGCATCTTCAGTCTCACAGAAAGCATCATCCAAATAGGATGGCTTGTGACCTTTGTGTTGTGTTTGTCTGCATTAGATACTCTAACTTGACCTTAGGTGTATGTGTAAGTGTTTAAGCATGCTTAGAAAACATTTGGGGCTATTTGGGCAAGAGGACAGATTTTCACAGAATTTCACATTTTTTTCAGGAAGTGTTGATACATAACCCCTGCAAATACTGAAACCCAACTGTAAATAAATAAATTTTGACTATTCAATATATTCTGAAGAAAAGATACTGAGTTCCTTTCAGTGTATGTGTGCACCATTTCCACCCACAATGCAAGTAGTTTTGAAATCCTAGCCCGATCTAAAAAACTTAATTAGAATGTAATAAGGGGAAACTAGTGCTTTCAGAAGGGGCGTGGTGGCTCAGTGGGTAAGACGCCAGGCTTGTCGATCGGAAGATTGCAAGTTTGGAGGTTCGTATCCCTAGCCCTGCATGCGGAATGAGCTCCCGCACTAGCTCCAGCTCTTGCCAACCTAGCAATTCGAAAGCATGCAAATGCAAGTAGATGAATAGGTACCACTTCGGTGGGTAGGTAACAGCGTTCCGCGTGTGTCATGCGGCCACATGACCGTGGAAGCGTCTTCAGACAACGCTGGCTCTTTGGCTAACAAACGGAGATGAGCACCGGCCCCTAGAGTCGGACACGACTGCACAAATGTGCGGGGGGTACCTTTACCTTTACTTTACCTAGTGCTTTCAGAAGACGTCTAATTCTTGGGAGGAGAGCAATGGCAAATCTTGATAAAATAGTTAAGAGCAAAGACATCACACTGACAACAAAGGTCCGCATAGTTAAAGCAATGGTACTCCCTGTAGTAACTTATGGCTGCGAGAGCTGAACCATAAGGAAGGCTGAGCGAAGGAAGATAGATGCTTTTGAACTGTGGTGTTGGAGGGAAATTCTGAGAGTGCCTTGGACTGCAAGAAGATCAAACCAGTCCATACTCCAGGAAATAAAGCCAGACTGCTCACTTGAGGGAATGATATTAAAGGCAAAACTGAAGTACTTTGGCCACATAATGAGAAGACAGGATACCCTGGAGAAGATGCTGATGCTAGGGAAAGTGGAAGGCAAAAGGAAGAGGGGCAAGATGGATAGTTGTTATTCTGGAGGTGACAGACTCAACCATGGGGGAGCTGGGGATGGTGACGGCCGACAGGAAGCTCTGGCGTGGGCTGGTCCATGAAGTCACGAAGAGTCGGAAGCGACTGAACAAATAAACAACAAAGTGCTTTCTTGGTTAATGGTATATGTTGTGCCCACCATTGAAATATAGGATTGGGAAATTAATATAGGTAGTCCTTGACTTATGACCACAATTGGGACTGGAACTTCTGTTGCTAAGCGAGGCAGTTAAGTGACTCACACCTGATTTTACGACCTTTTTTGCCATGGCCATTAAGCAAATCACCGCAGTCGTTAAGCAAATTACTATGGTCAGAAGCCGGTGGGAAGGTTGCAATTGGCGATCACGTGATACCAGAATGCTGCAACCATCGTAAGTGCGAGCTGGTTGCCAAGCACCTGAATTTTGACCATGTGACTGTAGGGACGCTGCGATGGTCGTAAGTGCAAGGACCGGTCGCAAGTCAATTTTTTCAGTGCCGTCGTAACTTCGAACGGTCGCTAAATGAACAGTCATAAGTCAAGGACTACCTGTACTGACAAACATTATATATCGTCGTACTAGTTCCTTTGGGCAACATCAATTTATGATGGGCCCAGTAACATCACACTTTCAGATGCTAAAATTGGATGGTATTCTCATGCTTATAAACCAGTCAGTAAATGCTGGCCTTTGGAAAGGCTATCAAGAGCTGTCTCTTTCCTTGGCCTTTGGGTCTTGGTCTGCTGGAGTGCTGACTGGATGATGATGATGTTGTTGTTGGATTGCCATTTTATTGTTTGATTATGGATTGTAAGTTTTATATTCTTTTTGTTAGGTTTTGTTGAATTTTTTTGTGCACTGCCCGGAGTAACCTTGGTTAAGTTGGGTGGCTATATAAATGTTTTAAACGAACAGACAAATAAAGGGTCACTCACAGACAAGTGAGGCAATTGTATTAGTGCTCTAGACAGCTGATTGAAGGTTAAGTGATTGTGAAACTCTTTGCTAAGCCCAGATTTTGGCAGTCATATAGTATTTACTAATTGTTAAACTCCCTGATCGATTCCTCATGGGCCCCCAACTTGTGCCTTATTTGACAATTTTAGTGTTTTTTGTTGGACTTATTTTGTAAGGCTTTGCATGCCTTGAAAATGATTCAGAGGTACAGGAATATGAAAAAAACTGGTTTAATGGATAGCCAAGAGGTGCTATGCATGCATGAAGTCCAAAGCACTTCTGAATAATTCTTGAAGTATGCATAACCCTAGTATTTGTAGCTTAAGTGTAACCGTTTATTTTTAAAAACAATTGGGATATACAGATCAGAAGAGAGTGTTGTAAAGGGGCCTCCTAACAAGGCAGTGGTGGGGCCCCCCTATTTTGGTGATGCATTTTATTATCAGTATTCAAACATTCCTCTTCTCCATATTAGCTTCATTTGTATGGGCATGGCATAAGTAACCACAACAGCCTTTTTAACAGAAGAAATTAACATTCCTGGGGCAAATATTATTAGGACATGATTAATTAAGTGGAGGAGATTGGAATAGTAACGGTAGTTCATTGATAGCTTGACTTTAGTAATGTTAATATGTGATCTTTGGAATGACATTATTTGGGCCAGTAGAAGAAGGAAATGAAGAGTTGTTAAACTAAAAATTATCTAGTGGAAGTGGATGAAATGATGAGTTAAACTAAAAGTTATCTAGTGGAAGTGGAAATAAGTCTTTGAAATTATAAAAATATCTCAGAAAGTAATTGCAGACCTCATTTCTGATACCTAAATAAACTAGTAGTAAAATGATGTACCTCTCTTCTGAATCTTGCTTGAATTAACATTTCCACATTTATGGATTGATTTTTATTGATTTTACTCAATTTATATGGCCATCGATCTCAAAGTGACTAGCAATAATTAAAAATAACATATCAACACCAAAAAAATAGATAGCTGGCAGCTGAGATAAATCAGCAAACAACCCTCAATACAACCACCTCATGGGTTCCAACTGACATTCCAACCTCAATGCCTGGGAATACATCTGTGTTTTCAAGACCTTGCAAACGGCCAACCGGGTCAGGGCCAATCTAATATTGGGGGGCATGATGTACCATAGGGCTTCTTCCTGAGTCCTGCCCTTTGGCACTCTATAAATCAGCAGGACCTATGGCATGCCTCTACTGCAGTATCTGATGGAATGGGTAGACACAATCGGGGAGAGGCAGCCCCACAAACAACCTTTCCCCCCTTTTCTCAGTATATGAAGTCTTCAGCAGTCTTTTCACAACTTCCAGGAAACATGTGCAGTTGCAAGGAAGGAGGCATTTTATAAGGAAGAGGTTTTTTTAATAAGAATTTTATTAAGTTTCAAGCAACAATAAAAGCTACAGAAAAACAACTGCAAAGAAAAAAAACTAAAAAAGTGTAGAAACAAAAGAGATTTTTTTTCAAAATTACAAAAAGAGATGACTTCTGACTTTTAACAGCAAGGATATACAAAAATTTTCCATAATCAATCCCTTACTTTATATTAAACCAAAATCACATTATTTCTATAAATCATTCTATTGGCATATTATAAAAATCACTAAATACAGTTGCTCCCTCCCCTTATATTAAAAGATAGATAGATAGATAGATAGATAGATAGATAGATAGATAGATAGATAGATGGATATCCTAATCAACTTCCCCCCGCAAAGATGACATTTATTTAATTATTTCCTTCCTACTACTATTCTATACATTCCTGTCTACTATAATAAAGATCAAACTAAAAAACCTATAAATTGTCTGCCATTGTACTTGATAATACAACAATTTTAATAATCTTAATCATATTGAACCCAAAACCAGACATTTATTTTTTATTATACCTTAATAATCTTAATCCAAATCGTTAAAGTTAAATGAAATCAGCCAAACCCTAAAAGCAATCCAGATAAATATTCTTGAACCCTTATCCCACTTCAAAATAAACCAGAGGTTTACATATCCCCACAATGCGCACAGAGCTTTTTTCTTAAAAAAATTGAACAGCCCAGCTGCCTCCCTCAAAAACTCCGACTTCTCTTCAGAAAACCTCCCACACACAATAACCCCTTCTTTTCCATGGTGTTCCATCAGAAGATCAATTTCACTTGTGGCTTGCAACTCAATCTCTCCCTTTAATTTCTTCAACTTGACTATCCGATCTTCATCAAGCATTTCAACAGAAGTCCCGATCTCATTCTTAGAAGAGACCTTTTTGTCGCTGATAAATTCCTCAGTTTCATCCACGACATCCCCAACCAGATGACACATTTTAGACCTCATATTTTCCACAATGTCCTGAATGCCTTGCATAAAAACTTGGTAGGAATCAGAAAGAATCTGTTTAAAATCTTGTTGGAAGTCAGAGAAAGTCTGTTTAAAATCCTCCTTGTCTCAAGCAGTAGATTATGGCGCCCCCTAGGAGCTTAACCAGCAAAAGTTGAAGATATGAAAGAATTCTGAAATGTGTTTACATAAGCGAAAGTGAGATATGCAGACAGTTCCCCAGGGAAAGTAGAAGCAGAAAACTGAAAGCTCAAAGCAGCCAATTCAGCGTGTAGGAGAATGCTAATATCTTCAAATTTAGTACAAAAATAGTAACAGGGACACAATTATTTACTCTCAATCCTCAATATTTGGATTGAAAACAAAGTCCAAAACTTTAAAACAGTTATTTTTAAAAAATTGATCCCAAAAATAATGATAAGCACCAAGAGAACCCGCTTCTCCTTGCTGTAGAAAGCCTCTCTTAGGGTACGCGTACTTAAAAGAAATATAAATTGGGTGATTTAGAAATGGGGTGGCCAGTCTTAGTGTCCCTTTAAGACTACAGCGCGACTTGGAAATGGTGACGTCCCAGCCTCCCGGCTGCTCTTACCAGTACAGCGTGAATGCTGTTTGTGATCTTCTGGCTGCAAGCAGCCATCTGGAGGACAAATGGGGTGATTCCTGGTGTTTTCCTTTTTCCGGAAAAACACTCCTGGGTTTCAGGAAAAACCTGCCTGAGCCCGAAAAAACTGCCGCGTTGTCAGTTCTGTCTGCTGAGCCTGCAGGCACAGCTGTTCAGTCCGCCATGTCCCCACCGGAAGTCCTATAAGGAAGAGTTTTTGTTTGGCTTGTTTTTGTTTTGTTCTTGTTTGGATCCTTAGCCATTGGAAAGAATCCTTAGCCAATGGATCTTAGCCTTTGGAAGAATTAAAATACCCCTAAAACTACTACTAGTACTACACAATTATGAAAGTAACTTATTCAGTTTATGTTGAAGAAATTGGAGGAAAGAAGTGAAAGATTGGAGTTTTGTTTTGCTCTTCAAATCTCATATTACAGTTAAAAATCCTGTTTGAAAAAGTAATGAAAAACTGTAATGAATAGGAAAAAGTAATGAAAAACTGTAATAGGTCATTTTCATGTGGTCTTTGAGTGGTGCACTGGAGGCTGTGCTACAAAAAGAGAATGAAGGCTAGGATAGAAACTAAATTTAATTCAATTGAATGACAATGAAATTAAATATAATTAATATGATTATTCTCATGTTTGAATAATTTTTCCTTCTATTGTATTAAAATGATAATTTTTACAAAACTGTAGGGTATACAAGCCTTTGGGGTCCATATTTATCTCTGGAGCCCCAGGTTATGTACTTCTGTTATAGTGGATAATGTGGCTAAGAATCTTTGTCCAGCTCAATTATTATTCACTTAAAAACATTATACCATACCTATTTTCCCAAAAGAGTTCTGGGTAGCTCACAACAGATATATTTAATAAATGACTCAACTCTTCATTAGTATAATATCAGTAAGGGTATATTTCATTATCTGTGCCAATAGAGTCCTATGTTTGCTAATAAATTTATTTCCAAAAATAGGGAAGTAATTGGGTAGGAAAAAATCATTTTATTTTTCCCTCTCATCTTTTCATTCCAGCTCTCTTTTGGGGTTCTCACTTGTCAGCTGCTAGTTTTCTCTAATAAGCAATTTCCTTTCTTGAACAGATTTCACTGTGGAGTACATTCAACGTGGTGGCTTAAGAGATCCTTTGATCTTCAAGAATTGCGATGGTCTTGGAATAAAGTGAGTGGTGGTACAATAGGAATTCAACATTAGAGAAGGTCACTATTTTCCCTAATGAAATAATGTGTTACTGAGCTACCAGAATGCTATGTTTGTTCTTTCCCAAGTAACTGACAATGACAGGAGATGGGACTAGTGTGGGGAGAGAGTCAACTGACTATTCAGAAGTTTATTTTAATAATATTGAAGTTAAAAGTAATTACATGTACTCAAATTAAATGCCACATTTAACGTAAGATCTATTGAGATTATGAGGATACTGGTCAGAATTTGTGAGTCCACTTTTAGTTACTGTACCTTGAGGAAATAGATAAGATGTTTTAGCAGATCAGGCCGGCTACTTGCTGCCTTGACCTTGTTCATTATGATTGGCAAGTTCTAGCAGAGAGGGAGTAGGTGAATCTGGAGATGTTATTGCCTCATTTCAGAGAGGTATGATATACACTACTTTGAAAAAGGTACAATGTTTCCTTAAGATGCCTTCCCCGGGCCTGGAGATGTTGGACAAATGTCATCCAATCATGAATTTTAGAACAATATGATAGTGTTGTGGTCAGCCATCTAAGTCATACTTGGAGGAAGCCAGTTATCTCTAAACCAGTGTTATGCAAACTGTAGTCTGGACTCAGCACTGAATCCCAGCATTGCTCCAGATGGGTCTTGAGGCCTCCTTGTTCTCTTGACTGTACTTGTCATTAAGTCAGAGGGTTAGAGGGAAGTTGTAAACAAACAGCCTAAAGGAATCTCAAAAGATTGGCATTTCTATAAGGGACTTGCAAGAAAAAACCTACCAGGAACAGTGGGAACTTCGTGTGTTTAGGACAGAGCTTTCCAAACTGTTCATGTTGGTGACACACTTTTTAGACATGCATCATTTCGCGACACACTCTTACAGCAGGGCACAAGGCAGGCACTAGGACCTGCGTGGAATCACAGCAGGTTTGGAGGCAGCAAGGCACAAGGCAGGCACTAGGACCTGCGTGGAATCCTGGCAGGGCAGGTTTGGAGGCAGCAAGGCACAAGGCAGGCACTAGGACCTGCGCGGAATCCTGGCAGGGCTCGGAGGCAGCAGCAGCCGGGACACACCCAGACACTGCAGCCAACACACTAATGTGTCCCGACACACAGTTTGGAAAGCTCTGGTTTAGGAGATGCGATAGCTGTCTTCAAGTGTCTAAAGAGTTGTCATGTAGAACTCAGGACAGGATTAGTCCAGAGGAGAGGATATCCTAATGATAAGAGTTGTCCAACCATGAAACAGACTGCCTTGTAATGTGATGAGCTCTCTCTTGCTGGAGATTTTTAAAGAAAAGCTGGATGTCCATCTGTCAGGGATCCTGTAGTTGATTCCAGCACTGGTAAGGGGCTTGAACTAGATTATCAAGGGCCCTTCCAGCTCTTACATTCTATGATTTTATTTTTTAATATTAATAGACTATCTTTCTTGCTAAAATAAAAATTCCTCCCATAAAAGCATATACTTTCAGTGATAATTCCTATGTTTTGGCCCCACCAAAAGCCATTTTGTTAATCACTAAGGCCAGTCATTTTTTCCTTACTTAATTGGGTGGGCATGTTTGAGAATCCCTGCTGTTGATCCAGTTCAGTTTGGTTTTAGGCCTGGGTACAGCATTGAAATAGTAATGGGTCCTGAGATTTATAACAGTTACTGAATAAGACACAGGGCATTGTCTTGTTGGTCCTCCTAGATCTCTTAGCAGAATTTGAAACCATTAATTGTGGTATTTTGACAGAAATGGATCTGTGGATTGAGAATTATGGGCATCATGTTGCCATCGTTCAGTTCCTACCTGCATAGAGTAGCATTAGGAGAATTCTGTTTAGCCTCTTGATGTCTGGGCTGTGGGAGTCTGAAAGTTTTCTCTTTTTCCTGATGTTCAGCATCTTTAAGATTCAAGGATTTGCAGCACAATGTCATCAGTATGCTGTACTGTCTTGTGATTATCTTTCCATTTGAATTAGGAGAACCTGTACAAGGGCTAAATGAGTACAGTAGAAGTGTTTTAGTTGGTGTTTCTTGAATTCAGGAATTAGGAAAATGTCCTGTCTAGATGAAGTTACAGTCCCTCTGAAGAAACAGATTACCGTATATACTCGCAGATAAGCCCATCCACGGATTAGCAAACCCTCAAATTTTTAACCAAAATACCATGAAAAATGTACTGCCCGCAGATAAGCCAACCCACATTTTTCATCCAAGTTGAGTATTTGCTACAGTGCTGATCATGTTGGGTTTTTCCTTTATCTGTTTTATTAATTTTTATTTTGTTTTATTTTGGGATGCTTTGTGGATTCAGTTCTTTGTATCTTCTTGCTTTTGGATTTTTTAATAAAAGGTAGATAATTTATAATATATAGCATCTAATTCAAAAGTGGGATCCTATCCTAGCTGGTTGAATACCAAATCTAACATGTAATGTAATTATTCTGCTTGTATATCACCTTTCTACTGAAGTGAGTAAGCTAGCAAAATTTAAACACTGAAAAGTTAAAACATAACTACAAATTAATACTAATTTAAATTAAAAAGTAAAAAGTCTTGTGCCCAGAGATGTGCATTCTATTACCTGGGAGCAACACAGGAGAAAGGTCTCTCCTTCTGGTTCTATATATAGACCTATAATAATGGGGATATTTTCAAAGGTCATCTGCATTTCCTAATTTCCAAATAGATTTATAAAGGAAGAGACAGTCCCTCAGGTCCTAAAAAGTTTTGTTCTGTAAATGTTAAGTTCAGCATCTTAACATGGTCCCTAGATCTTTCAGTATTAAAAGATCCCTGGACTTAGTATTAGTTAATCATTGTGTATCTGTTGCATTTTCTGGGCATTTTTCAAGGATAGTTCCCCCCATTGAGTGCATTGCAGTAGTTAAGGGATAATGTAGCAAGGCATGGATAACTACAGCCATATCTGATTGGCTAAGGAAGAATTGTTGCTAATGCACTAACTGTAGTTGTTCAAATGGCTCACTTCTGTTACCATTGAGGATCAAAGAGCAGACTGTGGACCTTTTTTTTTCAAAGTGAGTGCAGCTTCTTCCAAACCAAGGCTGAACTTCAGTCCCCAAGTGCAGTTTTGTATCCGTCAACAGGACCTCCATTTTGTCTGGATTTAATTTCAACTTTCTCCTTTATTCAGCCCATTGAGCTTAGATTATGTTTGAGGGTACAAATTGCTTTCTTGAATTTGGATGGTTAGAAGCAATAATTCTGAGCATCTTCAGCATATTGATGGCACCCACTCCAAAGCTCGCATTATGTTTTCATGGAGATTCTGAACACCATGAGGAACACTAGAGATCTAGTGCAGTCTAAATGTCAAACATTAATCCCCCAGCACCACCACCTAGATACAACCCAATAGGAAGAAACATTGCAAAACTGTGCCTTCTAGAAAGTCTAGAAGGACATTATGATTAATGCCAAAAACTATGAAGAGGTTTTGGAGAACCAGCATGAACTTATTCCCTCCATCTAATTTCCAGTGTAGGTTGCCCATTAACATGACCAATTCAGTCCCATATTCTGGCCAAAATTCCAGTTGAAATAGGTGCATGTATTCAGTATTACCCAGGTATGATTGGAAGTGCAATGCCATCTCCTTCTTAATTACCTTTCCCAGAAATTGAATGTTTGAGGAGACTGGCCTAAGGAGTTGCCAAATTTATATCCCTATAATGACTTCCAGCACGAGTTCAAGTTTAGGCAAATCTGATTGACTTTAATCGTAAAAAAGAACAAAATAAATTACAGTAGCCATTAACTGTTCTGGTTTACCCCTCTTAACATCTTGCTACAAGAAACCATCAGGATCCAGCAGATGGCAGAGTTGGACCATTTTATCCAGTTCTCCACCATGCTAAGGTTTATTCAGGTCACTGATGTAAAACTGACTAGAGAGTGATGTCCATGACAACCAAGATACATAGACTTTGCTTACTTTCAGATCATTAGCTCCACCTAAGCAGAATACCAAATCCAGCATATAGCATTCAGCAAGGGGCTGGGTATCAGTTGAGAAAGGTTTCTGATTATCATGGAGGACACAAAATTGTGAGCAACTTCTAACTTGGCTGCCTCAGTAATGCACTGAAATCCTCAGGACAAGAATCTTAGAATAATCAAATGAAAGCCCATTCATCCCGGCTAGCTCAAGAAGAGGATTTATAGATAGTGGGATGTACAGTATACTGACAGCATCTCTGTACTATTCTGGCCACCCACCTGCACTCAAAATTGGCTGACAAACAGAGCACCCAGATAGTTAGCTAGAGTTCCTATAAATCACAGCCATCCCACATCTAATCTTAGCCTAGTATACCATTAAATAACCTAGAAGATAGAGCTCCCCACCCTCAACGGTTCTCCATGTTATATGCCAGACCAGTACTTTCATCCATAATTAAATCCTGGATAACAGAAGTTTACCAACCATTGAACTGGCATTGAAGAGCAGGACCTTCAGGCTGGAAGGTTCATTGTCCTGTCAACTCGTCTGCCTTAACCAGACTGCAACCTGAAAAGAAGAAAGGCCAGACAGCGGCCTATCCTCTGTCACCTGGATTGGACCCTGTGATATTGCTCCCCACCCTACCCTCTCCCAGTACCTGTGTGTAAACAGAACAAAGTAAGTTGCCTATAACCCCAAGGCCTCCATAAGGAGTTCCTAAAGTACAATGTATTACTTTAAAATTACACTCTTCTTCGGTATATCATTCTGAGGCTGGATAATTGCAAAGAGTTAAATAATGCAATACTGAAAAAAGTAAAGACAAAGCAGTGAGAGTAGCAGCAACAATTGTTTTGCAAATTAAAAGCCTGGGATATTTTTTATGCACTCACCTAGTATTTAAAGAACAGAGAGTAGGTATCATGCCAACCTCCCTGAAAAAAGAATTCTATAGCTAGAATCCCACATTAGAAGTCCCCTTTCCAAACAATATCCATTTTGCTAGTAAAAGTGTCCAGAAAGCCTATAATGATTTTACAGCATGGGGCTAATGTGAAAGCAGGAACACCCTCGGGTATTGTGGCTTCAATCACATAGGACTATAAGGATATACATACAGCTATGTCTATTAACAAATGGACCGATCACCAGTGAAATATTTTCATACAGTATGTGTGAACGATACACACTCTGACTAGTGCATCCCAAAAGGCTAGCTGTGTTCTGAACTAACTGAAGTGGCCAGACAGTCATCAGAGGCAGTGCCACATGCGATGAATTGCAGTAAGCTAATTTGGAGGATAGCTACAAATGGGAACTGAAGCCATACTGTCTCTGCCTAGGTAAGAGAAAGAGCAACAGCAGATACTCCATTTAGCTGTTGAGAGTGACAGTATTGAACAAAAAATCTGATTTTTTAAGGATCAAAAGTGATTTTCTAAGTGAAGAATGGGAACATTTCATAGTTGAGGCTGCAGTTCCCCAAAGTAAAGTTATTGGAAGGTACACAGTGGTAGTGGTTAGACCAAATCCAAAACTGGCCAAGGTCAAACTAAAAAATGGATGGGAAAATCTTCTCTTTGCTTCATTTGTCATCATCCCAAAGGCTATATTTTCCATTCATTCCTCTTGAGGAAACAGCAACATAGTCTCAAATATCCCTTCAATCCATTCTCTCTTTGAATTACTCCAGTTACATAATCCACTTACACATTTTTTCTCATTCATACATTTGCCTTCCATTGAGATTTTCTTCCATAGTGGGTAGGGAAGAAGAGGCTTCACACTCTTACACTACAGTTAGGAGAGCAAAGCAAAAAAGTAGAGGTAAAATGCAACGGCAACAGGTAGCTTGGGTACATGCTGAATCTGTCTATGATAGGTATATATCTATTGGGTATATATATCAGGTGCAAATTGCATATGCATTTTACAGGGTGTGCAGTCAGGTCCAGAATAGTTGAATTCCACCTCCCTGGCAAAATGAGCCACCTATGAATCTTGTCTGAATTTTAAAGGATTTCCAGTACCTCACTTGATGTGAGGAGCATCTCATTTCACATTCCTAAATGACATAAAGCAGAAGCTTCATGTTGTCAATGCTTGATCAATATGTGAGACAAGATTAAATTTTACAGGGCTTGATAGTATAAACGTTACAGAATTGGTCAGAATTCATCCACTACTTCCTTGCAGCAAGGGCTTCTTCAGGCAGGAATGCACAGTTCAAGTGCTTCTATACTCAAACACTTTATCCAGAGAAATAAAATGGTAAATTGTATTGGAGGCTTCAAAAAAAGTAAGAAATTGGGCATGGTTGTATCCCTGATTTCTCACCATGGATAGTTTTGAAGCAGACTTGTAAGAGAGAGAGAGAGGTAGATAAAAGATGCACAGCATTAAACCATGTAAAGGGAATACTGACAGTGAGACTGCTGCACACTTTTTTTTTCTGTTTCAGGATGCCAGATCCAGACTTTAGTGTGAATGATGTACGACTCTATGTAGGTAATTATGCATTTTTCTTCTGAGTTAAAAGGGCAGGGCAAGATAAAAGCTGGTATGTAATTTATGTGTAGAATTTAATTTTGGCAGAACTTTTAAATTGTAAAGTAAGCCCTGACCTTGTAGGGGAAAAAATTGAAAAATGTTTGCTTTAAAGATTAAGCACCCCTAAATCAGAAGGCCTTGGATAATTATTCTGTATTTGTCCTTTATATCCCTCTTATCTTTTTTCCCCCCTTTTTAAAACCATGTCTTCTGTTTCTCTTCCTCTGTTGGGCTAGAAGGTATTACTGGAAATTAATTATGTATCTATTTATCTTATCAACTGGTAGGGAGTCGTAGGATGGTGGATGTCATGGATGTAAACACACAAAGGGATATTGAGATGACCATGGCTCAGTGGGCACGCTATTATGAAACGCCAGAGGAAGAGCGAGAGAAGCTATACAATGTTATCAGCCTAGAGTTCAGCCATACCCGGCTTGAGAACCTGGTGCAAAGGCCAACTACGGTTTGTGTGGTGTTTTTCTTTCCACTGACAGCATCCTTTAAACAAATGCGGGAGTCCATAGTTTTAATTTGGGTGATGGCTTAAGTCATATTGATTCAGGTAATACCTGAATAACTTATACTGAGTTGCTAGAAGTAATAATATCAATTGATATATGCCAGTTTCATCATCCAACATACATGCATAATTTTGTACTTAAAATATAAGAGTTGGGGGTCTTCCATAGTGACAGAAAGAGGGAGATACTGATGGGAACTATCAGGGTCACCATTGCAAGGGAAGGGAGGTGGATAATGTGCTTTCATCTTTCCATTTCTGATCATAATGTCTTACCCATGATCCTGAATACCAGAATTCTGGAAATCTTGGCCTCAGGTGTTACTATTAACTGTAAGGTCCATCTCCAATAAGACTGTACTCTTCAATGATTTCATTGAAAGGACAGAGGGCAGATCTGGCACATACTACCAAGAGCTGATTAGGTGAGGATGGGGGGTTATCACTATCAGAAATCTGCTGCAGCAGCCATGACCCCCAAGTTTGGGGAGGTGATGGTAATAGTCTTCATGGAAACTCCGGAGATTAACAGATGCCCTGCACTGCAGGAAACTGGGTATGAGTCTGTACTGAAGTTAATATGAGGAGCAAGCTGAGCATGCTGTTTCTGTATTGCCCATCCTGTTGCCCAACAGCATTTCTTCCTGAGCTCCTTGATTTAATCTCTGAACTGGTGGCTGAGCCTCCTCATCTTATGGTCAGAGGGAATTTCAGTCTCTGGGAGCTGGATCAGGATGACCATAGCCTTGTTCCAAGCAATCATTTTGGAGCAGTTGGCTCTTGATCTGAATGTGGAGGACATTTCCATTAGTCATTTTTCATGGACAGATCACTGTCTTCTCTCCCTGAAGGACACTAACATTACTAACTGCTCGGGAAGGATGGTCTGATTAGAATAGTCTGCCCTAGATGCCTTATGGTTTCAATAGGTTTCTAGTGGTGCTTGTACAACTTTCCAGCAATCAGACAGGTTGTTCCACCATGTTCCCCACTGAACTCTAGAATACAGAGTTGGTGAGGACACTGGATGAAATTACTCCCAAGGGGCCTATCATTGTTTGCAGATCCAGGGATGTTTAATGGTTCACAGAAGAGCTTTGGGAGATGAAGTGACAGAAGAGATACCTAGAATATCAGTGGTGAAAACCGGAGCGTGAATATGACCAAATATGGGTACAATCTCCAAATTAGGCTTGGGTTTGGGGAACAGGAGTGTGAAGATGAGCTTTTTGCATGGCTGTCCCGATCCTATCAAATTCTCTTTTCCCTGAGGTTAGCATGACCTTCTCCTTTCTGTCATTTAAGAAATTAGTTAAAGCCTTCTATTCCATTGGGCCTTTGGAAAATACAATGATAAATATGGTGGTTCCTCTATGTGGTCTCTAGCAACTATTCTTCATATTGGTATGTTTTGTTTTGACTATGCTTTGTAGGGATTTTTTATGTGTTTTATGATTTAACATTTGTTGATTTTATAGGGTAGATGATAATATAGTATGTGGAATCCTTGGTGCTCTCTGAGCTTGCTTGTATGCTTGCAGACGTTTCATTACCTGACTAGGTAACATCATTTGTGCAAGCGAGTGTGGGGTTTGCTCCCTGTTTATATACAGTTGCTTGCCCTGCCAGTGTTGGTGGGGGTGTGGTTTTCTCCTTGGTAGTTCCTTGATTAGGGTATTGTTTTCTACTTGTTTGTCTAGTGTTAATCCCTGCTTATCTTTGTGTTGGTTGCTGGAGAGGATGTATTCTGGTCTTTTTGTTTCCTCCTCAGCTTTTTTTATTGTCTCTTTTGAATGGTGTGCAAATGTGGTTTATGTCTATATGTCTATTGATGGCTGATTTGTCAAAATGCCAAGCTTCCAGGAATTCCCTAGCATTTCTGGATTTAGCTTTGGTCTAGGATGCTCACAGTTTCCCAGTTGAAACTATGGTTGAGTCTGTCCATGTGTTGTGAGAAAGAAAGCAGAAAACAATACCCTAATCAAGGAACTACCAAGGAGAAAACCACAACCCCACCAACACTGGCCAGTTTGGTCTAGTGGTTAAGGCAATGGCCTAGAAACTAAGAGACTGAGAGTTCTAGTCCCACCTTAGGCATGAAAGCCAGCTGGGTGACCTTGGGACAGTCACACACACACTCAGCCTTAGGAAGGAGCCAATGGCAAACCAGGAGACTAAGAGTTCTAGTCCTGCCTTAGGCATGGAAGCTGGCTGGGTAACCTTGGGCCAGTCACTCTCTCTCAGCCCAACTCACCTCACAGGGTTGTTATTGTGGGGAAAATAGGAGGAGGAAGGAGTAATAGGTATGTTCGCCGCCTTGAGTTATTTATAAAAATAACAAAGGCAGGATAGAAAATAAATAAATAAATCAAAGAAGAAATCTGTGTTATTCAAACTAGCTATATACCTACATGTGTTTATTTTTTATAAGCACTGTTCTATGTTACTTTGAATAGGGCACAGTTGTGCAGCTGGCTATAACAGTATGTGTAGTGTACAGATAGTCTTTGCTTAATGACCATTCGTTCAGTGACCATTCAAAGTTACGATGGCACTGAACAAATGGTACTTGTGCCCGGTTCTTACAGCTGTTGCAGCACCCTCACGGTCACGTGATCAAAATTTGGATGCTTGGCAGCCCGCCCACATTTACAAACGTAGGGTCCATTTCAGCTCCCCCTACCCGCCTCCCTCCCCCCCTCCCCATCTCTGCCCTTTTGGCCACCCTGCATTCTGCCGCCCTGTCACCCTCCACTCCGCCCTGCACCCCCACTGCCCTCCACCCCACACTCCACTGCCCCTGCTGCCCCCAGCTGACCTTCGCTGATGGGGCAGCAGGGGTGGTGGAGTGCAGGGTGGCCAAAAGGGCAGAGATGGGGGGGAGATAGGCGGTTTGAGGAAGTTGAAGCAGAGGGAAGCGCGGCAGGACAGGAGAAGCATGAGGTCCTCTCCTAACACCACAATTCTGGCCTAACAACCGCAACCAGGACTACCAAAACTGCCGTCACTAAGCAGTGCGGTCACGTGATGTCATCACAAAGAGAAAAGACCCTCAAAAGTTACTTTGAATAGGGCACAGTTGTGCAGCTGGCTATAGCAGTATGTATACAGATAGTCCTCGCTTAACAACCATTCGTTCAGTGACCATTCAAAGTTACGATGGCGCTTAATGCCTAATGACCGCATTGCTTAGCGATGGAAATTCCAGTCCCAATTAGGGTAGTTAAGCGAGGACTATCATAAAGTGATTTATCTTTTTTGGTAATGTTTCATCAATATAGGTGGGAGATTCCTGACTAACCAGATCTGCTTTGTGGCATTCATTGTGATTCTGTTATTTGTGTGTTTAATCTCTAATATATTATTGTAAATGCTTATTTCATAGCTAATTCTCCATGAAAACAGAATATATCAGTGTAATAATACTAGATTGTTAGTTAAAGAGTGGAAGTGAGTAGAACCTCACTAATTGATTAATTAAAATATTAGTGGAATATCATATATCATGAACCTCAGGGTATAGTCCTTGATACCTATTTAACATTTTGGAATTGGGTTGTTTGGGAGCAGGATATTGAACTTCTGCTGTTTGTGACAAATACGAATCTTGATTTAATACATGTTTCCAGGTGGATTTGATTGATTGGGTTGACAATATGTGGCCAAGGCATCTGAAGGAAAGCCAGACAGAATCAACAAATGCTATTTTGGATATGCAGTATCCAAAAGTACAAAAGTAAGTAAAATTTTATGCATAGATCTTTCTTTTCATTGATGTGAGTTTTAAGGAAGATGTTTTTGTTATTGCTGCCTATCCTTCTGGATGCTTTATTGATTGTCAAAGCTTAGCAGTCTGGGCCAGAGGGCTAACATCATTCCCAAATACTCCCATCAGTGATAATTGGATGGGTAACATCTATTACATTGTATTGCTGAATGGCACGATAAATTTATTTTAAATAACAGGAATTACAACAGGAAGAACTTCCTGTTATAGGGATATACAGTAGATTCCTATTACTGCTGTTCTGATACAATAAAAGCTACACATTGAGTACCAATCTTGTCCACTTTTCTTTCAACAGTAGGGAGCAGCATTCTTAATACATAGATTCTGGTAACTAATACTGTCATTCAAAGTGTCAGTGGCACACCAAGTACTAACAACAAGCATTTATTCCATCTACAGAGTGTTGCAACTTAATTCAATAAATTTTACATTTTCATAATTGCTGGTTTCATTTCAGATATTGCCTGATGAGTGTCAAAGGATGCTACACAGATTTCCATGTAGATTTCGGTGGCACATCAGTATGGTATCACATCCACAGAGGGGGGAAGGTACCGTGGCACTTCTAGCAAATTACTTTTTGTGAGAGGGCTTGGGTAAAGAGGTTTTTTAAATTCTTAATTGATTGGAATCAAAATTCAGTTCCTTATTCACTTACCAAGAATGCAGAAAACATTGGGCCTTATGAATCAAGAACCTGTTTCTGTTTTTTTCTGAACTCTATTCTGGCTTTTATGAAAAAGTGTGAAGGGGCAAGAGTATGGGTCTGTTGTACTTTTTAGCCCACTTGCCCACTAAAGGCCTCTTGTCTCATTACAGGTAGTCCTTGTTTAGCGACCCAATTGGGACCAGCAACTTGGTCATTAAGTAAAGCAGTCTCTGAGTGAAACCGTGCTTATGATCTTACTTCAGCTTAGGGTTCCTTTGCTTTGCAGACCTGCGAAGGTCTTAAATGCGAGGATTGTTCACAAAGTTACTTTTTCATCACCATCATAACTGCAAATGGTTGCTGTACGAGGCAGTCACTAAATGAGGGCTACCTGTAGTCACTTCATTTCACTTGAACTGAGGAGCCACTTGCAGCTCATCAGCTGATGTTTGGACACCCCACTCTAGAATCAAATTTACTGGGCTGTTTAACAGGATTCCCTAGTGAGTACAGTATGTAGCTAGTAGAACATCAGAGCAAATTTTTAAAAATGAGGAATAGTTAATGAATCAACTGTGTATTTAATTAGTTACATGCCTAAGCCAGTTGATTTTAATATCTTATATTGGAAAATAGGATATAAGCAGTGAAATGGTTTTTAAGTAGATTGAACAGATAAGAGATCAGTGCATTAATAATTCTTTTAAAATAGTTACTATTTTTGCAAGGAATTTCCTTTCAGGTATAAATGTTCAAGAACAGAAAAATAATACTTTGCACACTTGCTCATGCTGCTCAAACTTCACAACTACAGGGCTGCAGCGGTATTCTTTTGTTTTTATTACCCATGTGGCATAGAGATGTTACTAGTATTTTACCCTGGTCTTTTTTTTTTTTAAAGGAAATTTCTAGGGATTTTCAGGTTCATTTGAGGACTTTTATGTGCCTAGTTCTTGATTCATATAGTTTCTGTATATACAATATTCTATTTTTAAGGAAGCTATAAAATTGAGATATCCCTGTTTTGTCCTATTGCAAAATTTTGCTTCCATTCTATTGTTTTAAGTCATTCTACTTTGCTAATTGTGATACAGCCACTCCTCATTTAGCGACTACCTTGGTTAGCGAACATTTGCAAATACGGCGGTAATAAATGGTAATTAAAAATTAATTTTCCATTTGTGGCCTGACCACAAAAACCTTAAGTGTGAAACTAATTAAGGTCTGATCAGTTTCAGGCGGCCAAGGGTTCAAATCAACTAATTAAGATCACAGAGCTGAGCTTGTTAATCTGGGGTTAGCACTTTTTAGAGAAGCACTGTGCTGCAGAGAAAAGCAGCTCAGGAAGAGAGAGCTTGTTTAAGCAAACTCTCCGCCCTGCAAGGGAGGAACGGGTCAGGCACAGGATTCTGTACGAGAGAACTTTATCTGAATGAGACAGCAGTGATCAACCAGTGATCTTCATAGTGTCTCTCAATCAATCAATCAATCACATGTTCACTTAGCAACCATTTCACTTAACAACCAAGTCGTTGGAATGGAACACAGCTGCGGTCGCTAAACAAGGAGAGGGTGTACTAAATGATCTCTCCCATTTAATCTTTGTATAAAGTAACTGGATTAGTTGCATTAACTGTAGAGATTAAGGAATGTATTAGGATTCTTCAGTACTTCAGTGGAACTTCTGTAGGTATATATAAATGAATAAAATCTGAATTGCTAGTTTTCTATTCCAGTCTAAAACTGAAGTAAATAGAATGACATACAGAGCACTGCTACAAAATGGAGGTCCCAGAGTTTAATCTATTCTCATCTCTTTAATGATTTTTTTAAAAAGCAGTTAGTTTGCTCTGTCAGATTTAGCATATCTTTTTGCTGCATTGAATCTCGTACTTCTGAGTTCTGTATTGTATATGCAATGTGATATTTTGTTTTAGCTCATGTATTAAAAATAACAGTCATACAAACTGCAGTCCCCAAATAATTCAAACTGCTGGCAGTGATTATTGGTATCTAGTAACGTGTAGTAAAAGAGAAGTTTGTAAACTGAAAATCTGTATACTGCCCTGGGGTAGCAAGGGCAGGACCAGGGTGCAGATAAAATGCTGATAAAATGTTTCAGAAAAGATCTCTGGGAGGAAAAGCTGCATCCTGAGGATCCACTATGCAGAGAGAGAGGGTACTTGAAGAAAAGAGATGGACAGGTTGGTTGAATGTGGCAAGCAACATGTAAGAAAGTTCAGACATTGGAGCAAATGCTAGGTGGTTTCAGTTACCTTTTTCCAGTGTATTTGTCCACAGTGCTCCAGCATTATTGCAGTTTAAATGGGTGATCTGTTCCTTCAAAAAGTTGGATATCCACTAAAGATCCAAAATTAGCACTACTTAGCATGTTTTCAAACATGCAGTAGAGACTTATGTTTCCTCTTCTCCACACCTGATCCATTTACTGTGGCACGTATGAATATTATTGGAACCAATACATACAATGTGAAGTAATTTTTAGCTGGGAAGCTTATAGGTGGGCTTATGTAGATCAACAATTTTCAGCTAGGTGTTGCATAACTTAGAATACTAATCTGATTTAATAGCTGATTTTTCTGAAGGACAGCTTCTTTAACCTTTCTTTTTCCATTTGCAGATCTTCTGGTTAATCCCACCCACTCCACAGAATTTAGAATTATATGAAAACTGGCTGCTATCAGGGAAACAAGGGGACATCTTTCTTGGTGACAGGGTATCAGACTGTCAGCGTATTGAACTAAAGCAAGGCTATACCTTTGTCATTCCCTCAGGTATATATAAATAGCGTTGCATAGGTAAAACATAGCTATGAGATAGAAACTAATAAACAGTTCTAAACAGCAGGCTCTCGGTATCTTTTCTACTACTAAAACAGTATTTGTCTGTTGAAGCATTAGAATAATATTTCTTACGGTTTGATAAAGGATGAGATATGCTTAAACTAGAATGGACAATTCTTGGACGAAATACAATCCATCTACCTTGTTTTAGGATCACACTGCTAAAATCCAGTGAATCCCCAATTTTGGGCAGCATGACTTGACTTTTTTCCTATGTTTTCTGATTTTTAGCAGGGGGAATAAAATAAAGTTTAAAATAGACACATAAGCCTCTGGTGATATCTTTCTGGTAATATAAGCACCTTATCCCCCTCAGCTTCAGAGGCCTAAAAAATTCTTCTAACTTAAAAGGTACTTGCCTGTTTAGGTCAACAGAGCAGTCTGTAGTGTTCGCAAATGTTGTAATAGAAAATAATGAGGGAAGGGCAATGGACAGTCATTCTAAGAAATCAGAAAACACCAAAAAAAAAAAAACCTCCAAATTTCAGGTCAAAAAAAGCTGTCATCGCATCTCTGTAAACTGCATGATATACATCGCTTAAGCAAAGTTGAATCTTGTAACTTTCTGTAGTACCAGGACAAATTGGAATTAAGAATAGACACTTTTTTCTGAGAAGGTTTGGTTCAAAAAGTACAACTCTTGAAGTTTAAACATATGTAAATTACAACTTTAGGGATACGAGATTTTCAGCTATGGAATCTCAGATTATCTAAACTATGGGCTTTGGTTCTTAGGTTGGATCCATGCAGTGTATACTCCTATGGATACCCTAGTTTTTGGGGGTAACTTTCTACACAGCTTCAACATCCCTATGCAGCTACGGATCTATAGCATTGAAGACCGTACACGGGTAAGAGGTTTTCAGAAATGTTTTTCAAATTTGTATAACTTACATGTTTTAGAATAATACTCCCCCCCCACTTAAAGTTCAGTTTTGCAACCCAAAAGTACTAGGTAAACCAGCAAACCCTAAAATTTCAAGAGATAGCACAAAAACTGACTTTGCAATATAAACGTCTATATTAGGCAGTCACATTCTTTTCTAATACTTCAAAAGTACACTTTTGAATTGTAATTGTTATTTGCCATGCCCATAATGGCAAGGGCACATACAATCTATGTAGTTGTATTAGATCAAGAATTCATGTAATCCCAAAATCAGTTTCTATCACACCAGCTAGACCTGAAAGCTTAGAAGTGAAGCATTATAGTAATGTTTGTTGTAAACTGCCCAGAGTCCCTCTTCTGGGGGGAGATGGGCGTTGGCAAAATTTGAAAAATAAATAAATAAATAAATCACATTTTCTTGATTATCACCCAGTGTCTAGTCCTGATCTGAAATACAGGTCCGAAATTACTTTCAATGTATATTTAACTGTATTCTGATACTTGCCATATGAATTTTTTATCTTTCCCTTCTTTTTCACTGCTGAATTATGCTGTGAGCTTTATAATGCTAAGTAATCTTGGTTCACTTCAAGTTAGTTATCTCAGTGACTGTCTTTGACTCCAGATGATTTATAATAATCACTGACTTCAGTACAAATCATTTGAGAGAAGTTACTGTTTACTTTTTTTCATTGTGTTACCCATTCAATTAGTTACCAGTCTATAAACTGGCTGCATGCCATTTCTGAGGTCTGTAAGAAACTTTGATTTCTAAAACGTTTTGAGAAAGTTAACATGCTTAGATAACAATTTCTGCTGGTTGGAGCAGTTCTGTCCATAAGATCTTCTTTAACACAGAAAAGGAGACAAGTTTTGCAATCCCTTTCCATCTCATTTGTTTGTGAGGCTTGAGAAGCCTTTCAGAAGAGTTTGAAATTGCAACATAGACAATTAACAAAAAATAGCTCACCTTCTATCAACAGAATTCACTGTTCGATTGAAGGCCTGTGAACATAAAGGGGTGCTGTCATTTGTAAAAGGGGTGTCTACATGTAGAAAGACTCAACAATTGCAGAAATTCTAAAAAGCTAATGAAGCAAGGCCTTTCCTTTATAAAAGCCATGCTGATTTTTTTCCTCTCATATTCTGGTTGCTTTTCAGATCAGAAATCTTTATCTGTCTTTGATGTTTGACTTTTATGCACATTGAACTATCCTTAATAGTGTTCTCTAGTTTATCTGGGACAGAAGTTAAGCTGACCTAGATCTTTTTTAAAGATTATATTGGCTCTTTTGAAGTCCTCAATAAGAAAGCTAATTTTAATAAGTTTATATTTTAATTGAGTCTGGAAAAAAAGCCATTGGCCCCACACTGAATTATACTGAAAATACTAATGAATTAATATTCATTGAGAAAACTACAAGACAGCACTATTCTACATACTGGTGCATTTTGATTTCCCTAAATGGACTCAGTGAGAAAAATAGGGGGAGGTATTAACAAAATTGTGTAACTAATAGTCTAATAAATGCTGTTTTCTTGTATTCTGCCCCTTACAGGTCCCAAATAAGTTTCGTTATCCCTTTTATTATGAAATGTGCTGGTATGTACTAGAACGCTATGTCTACTGCATCACTAACCATTCCCACTTGACCAAGGACTTTCAGAAGGAATCACTTAATATGGGTAAGAGCTGCTATTTTAGCTTTCATTTCTCTGATTTTTTAAAAATGTATACTTCTGATTTGAACAAATGAGCCTTGAAAACAATGCCATGGCCGGAGAAGAGTCACGTCACCCAGTCACCAGACGATCAAAGAGATTATAGCATGTCTTAGCAGAGAGGGTGAACCTAGCTATAAGTGCACCTTTGTTTGTTTAATGCTGTCCAAAAAAAATCAAACCTAGTTTGATATGACTGTTCCTGCCTCTGTATACAGATATGGAACTGTGCAACTCGGAGTCAGGAAATGTGGATGAAGACGATGCTGTGGCCGGAAAGGAGTCACGTCGCCCAATCACAAGACGGTCAATCCTTACCAGCCCTGTAGCCAATGGTGCTAATCTAGACTATGAGGAACTAGGTAGAGGGTGCCGGAGTTTGCCGAGTCTCAAGAGAACTCTCTCCATGGATTCTGAATCCAGTCGAGGATCCCACAATGGCCAAGCATGGGACTCTCATAGCAACTGTTCACATAAAGACAAGAAGGTGCACCTGACACAGTTTGAGCTTGAAGGTCTGCGTTGTCTTGTAGACAAGCTGGAATCTTTGCCTCTACACAAGAAGTGTGTACCCACAGGCATAGAAGATGAGGATGCTCTTATTGCAGATGTTAAGGTAAGATGGAAATACTGTCTTTTTCTGCAGCACCTGTAAAAGGTAAGAAACCAAAAAGCAGTAACTAACCAAATCTAAATATTTAATCAGCAGTGACTGGATGATTGCAACCAAGTGCTGGGTTGTGCTGCACTGCCCAAGTTGGTTTCGCACTGGAATCAAAATAGCTATTTTATTTTGCACTTACCAAAATTTCTAACACTATTCAATTTGTCTTTGAAAATGGTTCTGCCATCTCCGCAGTACAAGCTAGGAATATGCAAGTTTGTCAGTCTGAGAACAATATTTTCCATACTATTTCATTTCCATCCCAAGAGGGGGTTCTGTACATTTTGCACATCCCTAGTATGAGCACAATTGTTAATCAACTTAATTACATTTTGGTAATGTTTTATTACATGTGTTGATAGTGTTTCATATATGATACTTGCTGTTACAAAGTAGTTTCATTTCCATGAAACAAGGAAGTTCCTGAGTTTTACTGGTATGAAATACTTTGTATAATAAGGCAACTATATCTCTTCCATCTATTTCTCAGTTAGAGTCCTTGAATAACTGGTTATGAATATCTTTGGAAAGGTTTCTTGGAACAGAATCCTTAGTAAAACACTTTTAGCTATGCTTTGAAGTTGTCACTGTTGGGTTCAATAATACCGGATATATACTCACAGCCAGCCAGCACATAAGCACAAATATCATACAAACATAAAACTGTGTGAAGTATTACTATGAATTAATAATTTATAATTTCCCTGAAAGCCAGTTAAGTTTTCAAGAAAGCAGAATATAGCAGGGTATGTACTGCTTCATTAACTTCTGATAATGTCTTAAGACTGGATTCACCATCTGTTAGACTGTAGTTTGCTTATGAAAAGTTTGCTGAATTAGCTGGATTTGCCCCATATACTAAACCATAAATCATAATTTACAAACCACAGTGGCTGGGCTCAGATAACATAATAAGCCAAAACCAGTAAAATCACATTATGGCATAGTGCATTATGTGATTCAAGGCACGATAACTTGATTTTGTGTTTTTGCCCCGTATCTCTCTTCTGGTTTTCTCTCTTGCTGTTATTTGAAGGGGAAAAAAGGTTTATTTAACCCAAAAGATCAGCAAAGTCTCATCATCCAACTTGAAAGACAAGACTGAAAATTGTTTCCTTATTGGAGGGTTATTAGAAGTAAAAAAATATGAATGGCAGAACCACAAGCCATTATATCTCCTAGAGATAACTGCCATTTGTTCAGTTTATGTTTTATGGGTACTGCATGTCATATGATCTGTCTACCGACAAATGGTGACAAATTTAGAAGTTTCCATAGAAATGATAGTGTCCAATTACATTGTGTAGTCTCATAAAAATAATGTGAGTGCTCAGTTGGAAACACTGCTTAATTGTATAATTCCAGGTAATGTTGAAACGCACAAACAATTCATAGTAAAAAATTAGGAGTATGAAAATTGTAAAACATTGCTTCCCTGATATTTTATGTGTTAATTAGAATGCTGTGGCATGTTCAAATATACCTGTAAACAGTAACGTAAATATACTCCTCAAAAAGGTATATATCATTTACCTTACTGTTTGCAGGCATTTTATTTCTTCATAGCCTCTGTAGGTTGTTCTCTTATATTCAGCAGGTTATTTGATACATCCACAATCCTGCTTAAGGCTGTTTCAAATTTTAGTAAGTTTGAATGCATGCAAACATTGTCACCTGTTAATAGTTCATATACATGCAGACTGCAACATTTAACAGTAAAATATACATAAATTGATGTTACCAGCCTGTTCCTCATATGCACTGGATGTCATTTATGAATATGCTGCTTATGTATGTAGACTTTGACATCTGTTCCAAATATAAAAATAAGGGGTAAATAGAAGACAATTTGTGCTAAAAGGAATATCCCAAAATAGAGGCATATTTTATATTGCTGCAGTATAGAAGGATATGCCACCTATCTACTGTACTACAATAGGTAAAGGTTCCCCCCCACACACACACAATTGTGCAGTCGTGTCCAACTCTAGGGGCCGGTACTCATCTCCGTTTGTTAGCCGAAGAGCCAGCGTTGTCCGAAGACGCTTCCACGGTCATGTGGCCGCATGACGCGCGCGGAACACTGTTACCTACCCACCGAAGTGGTACCTATTAATCTACTTGCATTTGCATGCTTTTGAATTGCTAGGTTGGCAAGAGCTGGGGCTAGTGTGGGAGCTCACTCCGCATGCAGGGCTAGGGATTTGAACCTCCGAAATTGCGATCTTCTGATTGACAAGCCTGGCGATCTTCTGATCGACAAGCCTGGCGTCTTACCCGCTGAGCCACCAGCAGGTTGCATATTTTGAATGTGCACATTAGCACCTGTAACATGGGCGTTTAAGATCCATTGTTGCATTGTTTGTGATAGAAGCTTTATCAGTACATATCTTTAGTGTTTGCTAAATCACTTTTATCCAGTTCAGCCTTCTAATATGCCAGCAAACATTTCAAGTGCCTAATTCAGGGAACCAGTAATACAAGGTACCATCCAGCAATACCTGTTTGGCTAGTATACAGCACCAACTTGTCTTTAGTATTCTGTATCACAAGTTAGTTAGGCTGCTGAATTCTGAAAATGTTGATTCATGAGCAAGACTGTACAACACTGAGAAATTATCATGCAGAAGTTTCACTTCTATAATGAGCTTTTGGGGCAGTCTTTAAATTCACATTTTAAATATAGAGGAGGTTAATGTACCCATAGAAGAGAATATAGGTAATTCAGGGTTGAACTATGGAGCCCTTGATTGTTTGTCTCCTTAGTAGTACCTTGATTAGGGTATTGTTTTCTGCTTGGTTGCTTGTCTGGTGTTAATCCCTGCTTATCTGGGTGTTGGGGATGTGTTCTGGTCTTTTTGTTTCCTTCTTAGCTTTTTTACTGTCTCTTTTGAATGGTGTGTAAATGTGGTTTATCTCTATGTGTCTATTGACAGCTGCTTTGTCTCAGTGTCAAGCTTCCAGGAATTCCCTAGCATTTTTGGATTTGGCTTGGTCTAGGATGCTGTTTCCCAGTTGAAACTATGGTTGAGTCTGTTCAAGTGTTGTGAGATTAAGGAGTTTTCATTGTGTCTTCTGGCTGCTAGTTGGTGTTCATGGATGCGTTCTGCTAGTCTTCTGCCAGTCTGTCCTACATAGTGGCTGTTACAGGCCTTATATTGTATGTTGTAGATGACTCCTGTTTTTTCTTCTTGGCCTACTGGGTCTTTTGGTTTACTTAAGATGTTTTGGAGGGCTTTAGAAACCATCAAGCAGAAAACAATACCCTAATCAAGGAACTACCAAAGAGAAAACCACATCCCCACCAACACTGGCAGGGCAAGCAACTGTATATAAACAGGGAGCAAACCCCACACTCACACTGATGTTATCTAGTTTATTTATTTATTTTCTATCCCACCTTTATTATTTTTATAAATATGAAACGTCTACAAGCAAACAACCAACCTCAAAGAGCACCAAGGATTCCACAGGAGGTTTCTGTGTTACCGTATAAGAAACTATTTCCACCTCTGCTGTTTCACGGATCAAGACCTTTTCCATGTTCTGTGTTGTTAAAAAAGCAATTCTTACTGTTCAAAAGCACCCTTATTAAGAGGAATGTGCTTGTGACTGAAATAGTGAGGCAAGGGCGTGGGGGGGAGATGTAGCTGCAGCAACACAGAGAATGGGTTAAAGCTTTCTGTTCTGTTCTCTAAAGTCTGCCAGTCAGCCCTTAGGGATGCTGGCCCTGGATTCTCCAATTGCAGTGGTGGGGGAGGGGGAGGGGAGTCAGCTTAGGCTGCAGTTTCGACCAATTAGCAAGCAGCCAACAGCTTAGTCCAGCCCCCTCCCAACTCTGCAGCAGAACGGCTTTCCGTTCTGTTCTTCGCTCGCTTTCTCGGCCTCCTTTCTCTCCTGCCATCTTCCGTTGCAAAGCATTGCTGGGAACTGCATGTGGGTGACGCAGCAGCATTGTTTGCAGGCAGAGGAAGCTTCCGCTGAAGGGTTCTGGAAGGAGCATGCTCCAGCGAGGCAGCTGCTCGGGCTGACAGAGTTGTAAAGTGGACAGTTTCGCTGAAATTCTCGCCTGGACAACGAGGATTGTATGGGAATAAACTGTATATTGGGGAAAAGATCGAAACCGAAGCAGTAACTGGGCAGAATAGAAAACAAAGAGACTAGGAAACTTCCTGCGAGACTCGGCACCTTCAGTGGAACGGAGCACGCAAGGTCAGGCAGATCCGGAGCTTTGGGGCATGGCTCAGGATCGGGAGTGGACTTCTTGAATGAGCGGTTTCTTTCGTTCTCGTGGAGAGCGTTTTATCGGGGTTTGCCTACGGGACTTCGTTTTACGGCGCTTGTCTGCATTTTTCTTGGTGTTTGATAGAAAAAGGGAATGCAGGGCCCCGTAGCTTGGCTTTAGAGGGCAGCAGGAACCTGTACTTCCTTATCCAAGTTTGCTTGTGATGTGTTGGATATTTGAAAGTAGTTCGTTCCCACGCTAGTTCCGCGAGTGCAGTCTTTTTCTACCCCTTTTCTCCTCCTGCCCCCGAATGGGCTCTTTTTAAGCGTCCGTGGGAATTGGTGGAACTGGGTGGTTTCGTCCCCAGAACTTACACACCTCTGCAGCTACCCCTAAAGTGCCTCTGGCTGATAGAGAACGCGTCCCCCCTCTGCCCTGAGCAGCATGTGTGTTCATGCCCTCAAATGCCGACCTTTCCTCTTAAATATGTGCCGTAAGGAAGAGGGCGGGGCTTGGAGAGTGCACGTTCTGCTGGACTAGCCGAGACAGTCACTTCCTTCCACCCACGGTTTTTTCTTGAAGGGTGGGGAAACAGCTGCAAAGCAGGGTGGATAAAAATCCGTTAAAAAAAATTAAACCCAATTAAGTTTTGTTAAAACACACACACAATTTTTGAATGGACGCTTGATCTATAATTAAGTGTACACTCACTTTTAAAAGGGATTCCATGGCATTCTTAACAATTGCATTGTAACTGTTCCTAAAATAAACCAAGGGTAAAAATGTGATTATAATGAAGGTCTCATAAAAAATTAATAAAAGGGTGCAATTGTGTTATTTAAATTATAAACATTTAAATGGGTAATAGCTCTTGATTTTTTAATTGATATCCATGAGATATGCAGTAGTAAAACCGTTGTATCAGTATAGCAGTCCCAATGAGACAACTTTATTCTGACATACAGATATAATTGTAATGTATGCATATTACAATAATACATTTAATAAGATCTTTGAACCTGATAACAGCCAGCGTTGGTTATTTGTGGCTGATTGGCAGATTTTGTGACTGTTTCTGTGTTGTTGCTAAAGTGCCATTTTATATTAATTTTGGAAGCTCTTCCCGTATATCTGTTTAATTTTATATGTGAGGAGCTTCCAAAATTTTAAACAGATAGAGGTTTCTTCCTCTTGACTTTTCAGCCAAGTATGGAAAGGAACATTCCTTTTTCCTGTCTTCTACTTTGTTAGGGGGAAAGTATGACCTGATTAAGAATCACTGGTTTGGGCTAAACCAAAACAGTATGTACAGGTTTCTGTGTCATAGGGAAACAGCTCTGCCTTGTTGGTTTCTAGCTTTTGCTTTTGGAAATTCCATCTTGGCATTTAAACACCACTTAAATGGTTGCTTATTTTTACATTTGTAAATAAAATGTGCTATCAGAATTCTTTCTTTGAGTAGGTTCACATTTGTCATATATAAAGCTGATAGTCTGCATGATTAGAGATTCAAGAGTAGGAGAGTTCAGCTTATGAAGGTTTTCTTTTGTTGCAGATATGTTCATTACTTAGCGCAATCCATTAATATAGTTTGTTCAGAAAAAAAGATATAGATGGAAATGTTTAAACTTGGTTTAAATCAACATTGTTGGTTTGCCCTAATTCTTGGCCATTTTAAAGTCTCTCATACTAATAGACATTTCCCAGCAGAGGCTTCATAGGGGAATATGAATTTCTTGCATTGGTAAGTGCCAGCGAGAGCAAGCCCAGCCCATGCAGTGTTCTTTCCCTCTTGGCAGCAAGAAACACTGCACTCCCTGCACAAGGCAATGCCAGTAATGTAACCATAGTAACCCCAAGTAAATAAAGCACATCTGAAACGGCACTCAAGAGTGGGTGGATGTGGGGTGGACAGCAGAAGCATCAGAAACAAGGAGAAAAAGCCATTTAGGAAGAGATGTGAAATCACCTATGATTTTAGCCACGTGCTGCTAACACTGAGCAACAGACTGGTGACTCAGGTTATTTAGTGCTATATGAGAAAGAGAGAGAGGAACATTAAAGCAACATTATTAGAATAATTACCTTTGATACCTGCTGTTGTATGAAGTATCATTTTAGGGCCAAATTGCTATTTTAGGGCTAAATGGTGGGTCTAATCACTACAGTTCTGCATTGATGTGTTAGATATTCCTTTTCTATATGAGTTGGACATTGTTACAGTATGGAAACAACAATAATTGAACTGTAAGGAAGGTCCAAATATCTGCACAAGTTTTTGTTCTTTTTACTGGAGATAGTATACTGCTTTCAGTAGTTGATGTAGATTAGGGGTAGAACTACGCAAAATCTTCATTAATATATGGGACTGATTTATTTTACAGAAAAGTTATTGCAAGTATAAGTATTAAAAGTGTATTGAATAATGTTAGAATTCTATATAATGTTTATATTTTTATTTTCTCGATTCTGCTATAGCTATTGCTTGAAGAGTATTCAAACAGTGATCCCAAACTGGCACTTACTGGAATCCCTATTGTCCAGTGGCCGAAGAGGGATAAGGTAAATAATGGTTCTCTGTGTTCTAATAACTGGAAAAATTGTGTTGAAAATGCAAATCCTTCCACTGCAATGCTGTTTTGTTAAAGAACCAAGAAACAGATTCCAAACTCAGAATTAGTTAATGATAAAATAATCCTGTGATTTAGACATTTTGCCTTTGGGAGCAAAGTCCTAACCCTTTCCACACACAATCTTTTCTGTTTCCAAGCTCTGAGACTAAATGTCTATGCATATGTCATTGTGGTATTTTGAGAAAAGAGTCTTTGGTATTATATGAACCTCTAGATTTAATACTACCTTTTTCCACTGACAGCTCAAGCTTCAGACTCGGCCAAAGTTAAGATTACCTGCCATCCCTATCACCAAGCCACATACCATGAAACCAGCTCCACGACCTGCAACTGTGAGACCCACAGTCTCTCCTATAGTATCTGGTGCAAGAAGGAGGCGGGTGCGATGTCGTAAATGCAAGGCCTGCCTGCAGGGTGAATGTGGCATGTGTCATTACTGCAGGGATATGAAGAAATTTGGAGGGCCTGGTCGCATGAAACAGTCTTGTGTCTTAAGGCAATGTTTGGCGGTAAGTTCTAGAGGAGAAAACTGGCTGTCTCTGTGAAAGAATTAACTTTGATTTGTGCAAATGAAGGGAATGAAGCCTGTGATTCTTTTTGAGAGTATCCTTAAATCCAAATCCAAAACTATCCTTGAAGCCCAGATAGAAGTTTCTGGTATGATTTCCTGTTTTACTTTGCAGCCCAGACTGCCTCATTCTGTCACATGTGCACTTTGTGGAGAGGTAGATAAGAATGAAGATTCACAGGATTTTGAGAAGAAACTAATGGAGTGCTGTATCTGCAATGAAATTGTTCATCCTGGCTGTTTACAGGTGAGAAGCTCTAAACTCCATACAGGCAACTTGATTTACTTTGCTATAAGAATGACATGAACATGTATCTCATTGGAAATTATTGCTGAGTTCCTTTCTTCTGCAGATGGATGGGGAAGGGCTACTAAACGATGAATTGCCAAATTGCTGGGAATGCCCGAAGTGTTACAAGGGAGATGAGGCAGAGAAAGGCCAGGTGCGAAGTGATTTTTTTTTTAATAGAACTGCTTGTGTGTTGCATGCTGCTCTTGAATAATGAGACAGACTGTTGCATGTGGAAGGGCTCAATATTTCATATAGCTTTTATGACTGGGAAGGTGAGATTTGTGAAGCATCTCAGTTTCTTGATTTATTTATGCATATTGAGAACAATTTGCAAGAAGCGCATCGGTAGTTCCAGCAGTGAGCTTTTTAGATGCTATTTAGGAAAAATACCTGCATCTAGTAATGGGCCCAAGACATACGGTACATTGTTCATAATAAGCAGATTCCTTCACAGTTTTGCCATATGACCTTCCTGGAATCTACAGAGATCTGGGCACAGTAAATTACGACATCCGCCTACTAAATAGTGAACACATGACAGTGCAGAAGCTGAGAGACTACCCTGCTGGCAGATGCCTGCCAACAGCATCTGAACAGAGTTGGGCTGGTGGGCCTGCTACCCCAACAAAGGCCTTCCTAGTAAAAACAATCCAAGGTGGAAACCCCTTTCTGAGCATTACAAGAGCTATTTCTAAACAGAAGAACATTTGCCCTCTGGGTGGCCCTCCAACACTTCATTGCAGTCCCAAGTAACTCAGATCATAACAGTAAGGAGTCCTTGTATGAGCCATTGTTTATGATGTACATGAAGAACTTGGCTTGTTCCCTGAATACTTGTCGAGGAATTGAATCTTGATAGAAAAATAGCATCTTCCTAATCTGTATGTTAAACTAGCAACTCAAAGAAGCTGTGTTTTGTTTCAGTCTAGTATAATAGTTGGCTTACTTTTCACATCCACTAATTTGCTTCAGCAGGTACGTGTATGCTATATGCTATTGAAACTTTCTAGTTATATTTTGTACCTTGGGTAGATAATCTTGAGTATACATCAACTTTAAGCTTTGATTAAATATGGTACACATTTGATACCATCAGTACAGATAACTTGAGGCAGTTGGAAGAAGAAAATTACTGTATTCAGATGGATTCAAATGGCAGTTTGTGGAAGAATGGTGGTTCTAGTCACTGTCAGTGAACTGTAATAATTAATAATAATAAAAATAATCAATTTATATGCCACCCAACTCCCAGCAACTTTGGGCATTTTACAAATTGTTAAAAACATTTAAAAACAAGTAACAATACAAGAAACACAAAACAAAGAAACAAAGATGGCAGAGAAAACAAACTTGGATGGGAACAAGGAAAAGGAAAGGAAGAAAAGGGGCATCAGTTGTCCTCACCAAAAGCCTGGGTAAAGAGCTACATCTTCAGGGCCCTTTGAAATACCAGTAGGGTGGGGGGCTGTTTGAATCTCGCGGGAAACCACATTCCAGAGGGCAGGCGCTGTTACAGAGAAGACGCTCTTCTAGGGTCCCGAAAGATGGCACTGTTTAATTGATGGAACCCGAAGCACATCAACCCTGCTAGATTGAACTGGCCAGGCAGATACAATGGGAGACAGGCAGTCCCTCAAGTCAATCCTTCAAAAAATTTAGTTGGGGGTTGATTAGGACTCCATACAGAACAGATACCGGAATATGCTTTCCTTAAAAACTTGAGGAATTTATCACGATGACTGCAACCATTTATGTCACAATATGTTTCTCTGAGCTTCTCCCTAAATAAGTTGTAATTCTATCATAGAACTAAATGTCAAAAAATTAACATGAAACAGAAATACAGGTAGTCTTTGCTTAACAACCACAATTGGGACTGGAATTTCAGTTGCTAAGCAAAGTGGTCATTAAGTGAATCCAACCCAATTTTACGACCTTTTTCGCAGCAGTTGTTAAGCAAATCACTGTGGTCATTAAGCAAATCATGTGGTTCCCCATTGATTTTGCTTGCCAGAAGCTGGCCGGGAAGGTCGAAAATGGCAATCACAGGACGCTGCAATGGTCATAAATGCAAACCAGTTGCCAAGTGCCCAAATCGTGATCACAGGATGCTGCGACGGTCGTAACTGTGAGGACCGGTCACAAGTTGGTTTTTCAGCACCGTCGTAAGTCCGAACCATCACTAAACAAATGGTTGTTAAGCAAGGACTGCCTGTAACATAATTTGCATTATATTTCCTTAAATAACAACTGTGAGGGATATGGATAGATAAACTCCATAAACTATAGATCCTGATGCTTAATCAATAGTCCAGTATCAAGTTGCTTCATTGTTTTTACAAAGGAAAAATGATATAAGCTAGGGTTTATGGAAAGGCAAACTTTGTGAAGAACAGCAATTTTAATAATGCATTAAACATAATACATGTCAAAGGGTCAAAGCAGTAAAGGAACAACTTGGATCACTTTCATGAATACAGCTAGTTACAAAAGGAGAAGGAAGGAAGGAAGGAAGGAAGGAAGGAATATTGTACATATACGCACAAATATATCTTTGCACACTCTAACTTCTTGTCTGGGAAGAGCAGGAAGGGGAGGGAAAACAGACAGAAAGGCACAAGGGGGAATGAGGAATACACAGGAGGGAAATAGAAAGAAAGAAAGTAAGCAGTAGCAAACCATGGAGATAAGAACAATGGAAAAAGTCAAGTCAAGGAAACAAAAGGGAAGAAAGGATAAAGTCTGCTAAGGAAAAAAGGATAATGAAAATACCCTCAAGCAAAATATAGACCCCTTCTTCTGTACTTACAACCAGGCATTCTCAAAGCTCTGAAAACTCTCCAGCAGCTATGTGGGCATAGCTGGTAACTTAGCAGGTTCTTCCTGCTAAGAAACAGGCAAATCTTTCCACTGAGTCAGTACAAGCCTCTTATGTGTTGTAGAGCGCCCTCTCTACTTTGTGCTTTCTTTTCTTCACATTCCAGCCACATCGCTTTATCTCTGCGTCCTTTCTGTGCCTAACAGGAAGTGAAGAGTGATGACACAGCCTGTTCTTTTCTCCTTTTTCTCTCAGTAGCAAATATGATGCTGCTATCTTTGCACTTTTCCTAGGGGAAAAAGCCAGTTTGGTTGTTTTTAATTGAAAGCATCAAGGTGCAAAGAGGAGTTCCCAATCTCTGCTGACACGTTAGTACACTAAGCTCCGCACTGGGAACCCCAACCATCAGCCTTTTAATGTAGTAAATCAGTGTATAGTTGCCATTCCCATTTTTTTCTAGTTGAAAAAATGTAGGTTTTTAGTTTGACAACCATAGAAAGGAAGATACACTCTTTTACTAAGAGAGGCATTTTGATTGCCATATCTATCCCTGATCTTGGTATTAATTCCAAGCCTAAAACTCTTGATGCTTGATATTTAAATAGTAACTTAGTATCATTCACTTTTTAGAAACGGAAAATGGATGATGGTGATGAAGATACAGTTCAAGCCAAAGTCCTACGTCCCTTGCGAAGCTGTGAGGAACCTCTGACTCCACCCCCCCATTCCCCTACCCCAATGCTGCAGCTGATCCATGATCCTGTGTCACCTCGAAGCATAGTGACACGGTCCTCTCCAGGGGCAGGTCCTAGTGACCATCATGGTGCCAGTCGGGATGAACGCTTCAAGAGACGCCAGCTGCTTCGACTCCAGGGCACAGAACGCACAGTAGTGCGGGAAAAGGAGAACAATCCTAGTGGCAAGAAAGAGCTTTCAGAGGTAGAAAAAGCCAAGCTTCATGGTTCTTACCTTACGGTCACATTGCAAAGACCTACCAAAGACGTGCATGGCACTTCAATTGTGCCCAAGTTGCAGGCGATTACTGCCTCCGCTAATCTGAGACACTCCCCCCGTGTGGTCATGCGCCAAAGTTCAGCCAGGACACCCCAGCGGGGTGGAGATGAAGAGGCAGCAGAGGAGGAAGAGGAAGATGAAAGTGCAGAGGAAGAAGAAGAGAGTGCCGAGGAAAATGGGGCAGCCAGGCTGAATGGACAGGGGGGCAGGGCATCGGATGGCGAGGAAATCTGGATGCAAAAAGAAGTGTGGATGTCTGTCTTCCGATACCTTACTCGCAAGGAGCTTTGTGAATGTATGCGTGTATGCAAAACCTGGTACAAATGGTAAGTGTACAGAAATTACTGCCAGAGCACTTTTTACTGCTCATTTGTATAATGCTTTTATTTTTCACATTTTCTTACACAATGCTTTGCACACCCAAAAGACACTTCGGTCAGGTTGTGTTAGCTGGACCTCGTCTGACAGATTTATGTATAAGCAGAAATAAGGATATGAAAAAAAGAATAAAGATATTTATGAAACACATATTTATCTATATACAATGTCTAATATGTATGTATTGGTTGCATGCTCAGGTGACTATTTGAAAAAAGATTAAATAAAACAACTGTTTTTGCAAATAATAGCTAAAATGCAATCATGTTCCTTGGAAGCATATATTCTGGATTGATCTGGTGTAGCAGTTCTTAAAGAATAAATACCTTGTATGCCACAATCTAGGTAGGACTTAAGCACATTATGATATTCTAAAGAGAACTGCCATCTGGTGCATTTTAAATTTCCTGAATTCTGAGCTTAGCGTTCAAGCCTTTCTATATCAGAGTAAAGAAGTTTCTATTCTGTCAGCAAATTATCTTTAAAGCCCTTTGCTTTGATTCTTAGTTCATAGTCTTCTTTCAGTGCAAAAGGGTAGCTGTGAGTATTTAAGTATACAGCACTTAATACTGAAATATATAGGTGTACACTGAGAATATGTATGAGCTCACATTCCAAATCTCTGCCACTGAAATATTTGATCTGGGTGTATTGCTGCACAATTCTGTTGGTCTCTGCATAAGTTTCAGACCTGCTCCTTCAGCCTCTTCGTAGGGAAAAAAAAGTCCTATCCTCACCTGCCACAGGATCTGGTATATATTTAGGCTGAAGGCAAAAGATGAAACAGCAAGCATGAACCATCATTTTGACTTCTTCCGGTTCTCTATCTTCCTGCTTTGATTGAGATGATTCCATAGTGAACATCTGTGGTACCATATATAAAATGTGGAAATATTTCTGAAGTTACTTTAAAGTCTTTCTCATTTCTCTCTCTCTCTCTCTTGATTTGGGGGGGGGGGGGCTGAGGGGAAGGAAATGTGTAAATGAATGATTAGCCAGGCCAAGTTCTAATCACTACAAAGCTTCATAGATCCAAATGTACTGTTCAAAGGATTATTGTATAGTAGTGATCTTCCTAACTGCTGAAAAGGGCCATGACCAAACTTATCTTTGTAAATAGAAAAAGTTAAATTTCACATATGAAAAATAAAGGCATGGTATAAATAAATGTATATGGTGATGGTAATGACCTGTTGTGGGAAAGGGAAGGTAACTATGGCCAAGACAGAAAAGAATAGACTTCTGTTTCAAGGAAGATATTGATCTACTACTGTGCAATAACCTTGTTCTTGCCCAAAAAAATAGCTGTGAAAGATTTGTCAAGAACTGTTTAAGTACATATAAGTGATGAAGGAAAGTGTATCCTGTATCTAAGTCAATATATTTGTTAGGTGTGGTGATAAGAGATTGTGGACGAAGATTGACTTAAGCAGATATAAGTCCATCACACCCCTGGCTCTTGGTGGTATAATCAGGAGGCAACCAGTCACCCTTGACCTCAGCTGGACCAATATTTCTAGAAAACAGCTTACCTGGCTCATCAACAGATTACCAGGTATGTGTCTTTATAATGGCTGGTTGGATGTATCTTTCTGTCATTAGCTTCAAATTAAATGTTCTCATCTGAACAGATTAATCTTCTGATATGTTGATCACTAAGGCTGTTTTGTGAATACAGATTAGGATTCTGAATATCATAAAATAGCAGTCCTTTGCTTTCCAAAGATAGCCATGGATTAGATTTGTTATTTGGCTCAGTTCTAACAAGCTATGAGGCAAATGTTCATGGGGTTATCAAAGAAGCATTGTTCTTATAATACAGATATTATTCTTACTCTGTGGAGCTCAGCAATGGTCAACTATTGCCTCACACTGTTTATAACTTGGAATGAAGGCTCAAAGTATAAGTCTGGTAGTTAGGATCCTGAAAACAAATATGGAAAACAATTTTAAAGATTTTCACAGTGCCACCTACCATTGTTCAACAGGCCTCAAAGACCTCATCTTGGCAGGCTGCTCCTGGTCAGCAGTATCTGCTCTCAGTACCTCTACCTGCCCCCTTCTCAGGACCCTCGATCTTCGGTGGGCAGTAGGAATCAAGGATCCTCAGATTCGGGACTTGCTGACACCTCCGTCAGATAAACCCAGTATGTTTGTTTACCATTTGGATACAGCAGGAATTTCTGGGTTGTTGGTGGGTGGCAGACACATTGATAATGAGTAGGAGAATTATACACGTCAAGTGTTAAAAGGGGAAGTTTGGGGCTGAAGTATACAATGTTTGCTTTTTGTGCCCTTCCCATATTATTGTGTATCACTCAATAGGTCAAGACAATCGCAGCAAACTCCGTAACATGATAGACTTCCGATTGGCCGGGCTGGACATTACTGATGCCACACTCCGGCTCATCATTCGCCACATGCCTCTGCTCTCACGACTTGATCTTAGTCACTGCAACCACCTTACAGACCAGTCAGCCAACCTGTTAACAGCTGTGGGATCTTCCACACGAAATTCACTCACTGAAATTAATATGGCAGGTATGCGCACTTGCACTCTTTCAAAATATATCTCTGTATTCTAACCTGGCAAGGACCACTGCCCTGCGTGGCCTCTGGTTTGTTGCTCTACGGTTGCAGAAAAGGGCAATTTCAAGCAGATAGTTTACTTCAATTCTTTTACTTCAAGTCACAAAGATATGACATCTTTCCCCTGAACCCAAAGTCCCATGAAAGTTTGAGATGCTTATCTTCCATATTTCACAGGCTTTCCCTCCAGCCCTTATTGAATGTGGATATAGTAAGACAGTCACCAGAGGCAATACTTACCTGCGTGTATTTGAATTTGGATAGTATTCCATTATAAATACTTTTTTAAGAAATGCATTTGAAGTAGCATGTTAAAATTAAATCCCATATATAGTAGAAGTGTTTTGTTGATTGTTACACATCTACATTCAATAAAGATCGACATACTGTATACCCTAGAAGGAAAATAATCCTTAACGAAGTGGTCAGAGTTCAATAGTACTTGTCTTGTTCCATAACAGCTTGTCTAATTGCTAATTATGTCAGCTTGAAGAGTAGCTCTGTTGGACACTTAACTGATCAGGAGATCAGACTGTAAAAGATTAAGAAGAGTGAATGGAGAACTACCCTTTAAATGTGTGCTTGAGTATTCCTGTGCATTTATCTCTCTCCTGCTCTGCAACATTTGTACACCTCATTGAGGAAGTGAGCATGAGTATTATGCATATCATACTGCCTTACTTTCCATAGGTTGCAATAAGCTCACAGACCAGTCCCTGCTGTACCTGCGACGCATCTCTAATGTCACCCTGATAGACCTGCGTGGCTGCAAACAGATCACCCGCAAGGCCTGCGAGCACTTCATTTCAGACCTGTCAATCAACAGCCTCTATTGCCTGTCTGATGAAAAGCTGATCCAAAAAATCAGCTAGAGATTTGCCACAGAAAGACTGAAGAGAAGGAAAGATCCCAGACAACCCCTCTTGGAGAGCAGATCCTCCCTCCGTTTACCCCACCTCAACGGTCAGGAAAGATGCCAGCCTGGTTGTGATTGTAATGACCCTCCTCTACTTGGGACTTCTGTAAACCAGAAAAATCCCACCAGGCAGTTGAGTAAGTGGCAGCAAGAAGAGATGGACAATTGCTCTTGTGGGGTACTTGCTCATCAGCTACATGCTCTAACTTTTTGTAGCCGCATTTTCAGGGGGAACATGACCTTTTCTCTCCACCTTTTTCCCTTCTCATAAATCCTGCAAAAACAGATTATACTTCCCCATCAGATTATGGGGAACCTAACCTGGATGGTATAAAACAGGTGCATTTCTGCTTCCTGTTTCTTTACTGTCTTGGTATGCAATTAGTTACTAAGACTTGAGAGAAACTGCTCTTGCCCACCACATTCTGCTAAGCTTCCTTTTTTCACCCACCAGCAGCTGAATGGGCAGCTACTGCTTTGTGCTGATTACTCAGAGCTGCAGTGTCCGCAGTAGTGATGCCTCTTTTGTGGTGAGGGTCTCTCCATGTGCCCTTAGTTTACCTTGCAGGCATCTTCCAACTTAAGGCTAGTGAGGGGATGGCTGAACTTTCACAATAAGGGAGCCATGTTCTTGTCCTAGATTATCCCAGAAAAGGGAGTGGAGGGGTCAGACAAGCATGTTCTACCTTCCCTGCTCTGAAAAGATGGCAGCATTTGTGTAGAGAAAAAGCTTGAATGCTTTAGAGGCATCTAGTGGGATTTCTAACACCAGCAGAAATGGTCTCTATTGTTCCGTGGTCTGCTGAAATTAGCATTCTTAGAGATGCTGGCTAGAACAAATGCCTACATCCTGGGGGGTGCATAGCTGTTGGCTCTTGAGCTGGGAGACGGGTTAATGCTCCATTAGCTGCCTCTCTTCCTTTGCAATGAATGGCCGGTCCAAAGAACTTCTCTCTTGGGCAGCAGAGAGCTTTTTGCACTTTAGAAAGAAAGGTAATATTTTCGATCCCTATTTTATTTTCCCCTGCCTGAGTGACTGGACATTCCTTCCAGCTGTCTGAGTTTGTCAGGGTTTGAATGCACACTTTGCACTCTGCTCTCTTCCCCATAGTGATAGCACAAATTGGACTGCCCTTCACTCTTGCCTCCCCCTCTGATCTTCATATGGCAAAAAAAAACAGCTCTCCAGTGTCTGTGCAGCAAGGGAAAGGAGGAGAGTGATTGCAGAATTGGAGGAAGACCCAATGCACCCTTGCTGCTGCTTCTGAAGCAATAAGGGAGGGGGAGGAGCCCACCCATAACTCTCCAAATCGCCCAGCCTAATTGCATTGAACGCTGTGGCAGCTGAGCCTCGGGGAAGAGTGGCTTCCCCTGCACTATTGGGGATGGGGTGAGGGAGATACATTTAGATCTACTGAAATCCAATGGTTCCCCCCTCACTTCCATATGAGGAGCAGGCTTCTTTGCCAAGAGGACAATGCTAGTGTGATGAGTTCCAGAGTGCCTCAATATACAGGAGCTTTGCTGCAAATTGAATTTTTCTGCAAACATGCCCACTGATCTCCTAGAAGTGGAAACTTTCTGCCTTGTTGTGTTGGCTCCTGTGGAAAAAAAATTGTAGAACCAATCTTTTTGTGCTTTTTTTGTTTGTTTTCAAAAGAGGAAGGTGAGAATAGCCATAAATAGGAGATTCAAGTGCATCTGCCCAGATAACTCCCACATTGAGTTTTCTACACTCTGGGTATTTTGTGTTTTTGTTTTCTCAAAAGTGGGAGCACCTTCATAACTCTCCATGTGCATTGATCAGCCTGAGAAGTGCTGAACTGCAGCAAGTTGGCATGTCAGGAGCATTAGTCTGGGAGGAATCTCGTCCTGCGGCAAGAGGGATGAAAAAGCAGCAGCAGACTGATCGGGGAGGGTATTGTTGTGAGTTTAGGCTTTATCATCCTACAGCCTTCTCAGAAATGGCCCTCAAATGACTGTGGCTTAAGAGACTTAAAAGTAATTGTGAAACTTCATTGCCTAAACTGATCACCACTTCAGAGGGCAAGTGGTGACATAAAGGAAAGAAAAATTATATATAAAATCACTTGGTGATTTAAAAAAAAATCAAAAGAAGACAAAACATGCTCCCTAAATAAAACTCCCTAAGAAAGTCACTATTGTCTAAAAGGGTTTGGTTGTTCTTTTGTGGTTTTTTTTTTTTTTTTGGTTTGTTTGAAGAAATTGTAAATATATATTTTTTGTTGCTAACTTAGAGTCAATCTCCAATGTTGTGCTTTAAAATTAAATGTAAGCATTAAGGGTAAAAGAAACCAAGTCTTGCGCTCTTGCAGTTGACATGTTTAGGGTTGGGGAATATTTGGGGCTAAAGGGGAGGGGAGCTAGTTGGGATTTTTCATTTTCTAATCATTTGCCAATAATGGTTTTAGAGAATCTTTCCTCAAACATATTACCACAGATCTGAGGCACAAGTGAAAGGGGGAAGGAAAGATACCAGCCTCTGAAGGGAGACTTTGTTTCAATGGGGTGGATTTTGGAATAAACATTTCAAGAAAAAAATATGTGGGGTCTGCATATTGATTACCCTTGATATGAGCTGCACTGTAACACAGCATGAATGAGAGAACTCAGTTGTCTAATCCACTATGCATTTTTCCTTCCCATATTTACTATCGTATGAATTCTGCACTATTAAAATGATATGTTCTAGCAATACTTTAGCCAGAAAAACTTCAACAAGTCTCAGTAATAGACATTTGCTCAAACTGCATAACTTTGCAGATCTTAATATAGAACATTCAACATTTAACAGTTCAAGCAAAGGGCAGTAAGCTACATACACAAAGCACTGAAACCGTGTTTTCAACCATTCTTTTGTCTGGCTAGTTATAGCTTCTGAGATTGAAGCAAGTACATCCAAGGCTATGAAGATTAGGAACTCTAGCCTCAATATTCTAGGTCAATACCTATGATTTTGTTTACATTGATGGCAGTTGAACATATATGGAGCACACTTTGGATAAATATACTGCATGAGCTAGAGGAGTTTATTCTGAAATGTTATAAAAGCAGTGGAATATGGCCATATTTTAAATATTTCCATCTTATCCTATGACATTCAAGCTTTTAATAATGTTTTGAGCCTTTCTTTCTGTCCTTTTAATCTCTTTGAATTCTTGGGATTCTATCAACTACAATCTGTTTATTTTATACAAAAGAGTAAACTCTATAATATATTGTATGAGTAATGGTAAGATCTTGATGTCTTCTGGATACAAGTTGCTTATTAATAGGAATTGAGCTTATAAATATTTAACATGTATTCTCATGGGATGTAACACCTGCATGTAGCCAATACTTACAGATTATTCATACTGATTTGTTCTAATTCATGTTACTTATTCCTATCAACTTGCATCTACCTGGTCTTTTGTGCATCAAAAGCTACAACCTGCTAGTACAAAAATAGAATGTTACTGCTCTTCAAAACACACTGCAAAACTCGGATTAATTCAAGCAAACAGCTATGATTTGGTATTTTAAAGCTGTCCTGGGAACACAATCAGTGTGGTAAGCAAAAATAAGGGGAAATAAAGTAGCAAATCTGTCAATAAAATCTAGGGAAGAATGTTGGGGGATTTTGCTGCCAGCAAGTACTAACCTTAACAAATTAATGAAATGAAAGCTGCTAGTTGAAAACATATCAAACAGCAGTGTTATTGAGGATCAAATATAAATGGTTATCTGTGGCAAGAAAAGCTTCTAATTAGAATGACAGAGAAGAGGCACACAGAAAACTCTTGGAATGTTTGTAAATGCTCTGATTTAACAGGAAACCTGGGAATAGATTTAGGAAATGCCACATAAAATAAGCCAGTGTATAAGAGCAATGAGCCAGTCTGGTGTGGTGGTTAAGGCATCAGGCTAGAAACCGGGAGACCATGAGTTCAGGTCCCACCTTGGGCACGAAGCCAGCTGGGTGACCTTGGGCCAGTCACAGTCTCTCAGCCCTAGAAAGGAGCCAATGGCAAACCACTTCCAAGAAAACTGCAGGGACTTGTCCAGGCAGTCGCCAGAAGTCAACACTGATTTGAAGGCACCAACTAAAATAAGAACAATAGGATATAGTCTTAAGATCCATAAAAGCATTTCATTTAGTGAATAAGCTTCAAAACCAATGAGGTTTTTAGAGCAATAACAATGGGCAAAGTAAACGTGTTCTGCAGATAAGTGTAAAATCCTTTTGAAACAAGGGTAGGCCTGGGTATATGTTAAAGCAAAACCTAATTCTGAAAGTTTCTTCAGCTGGAGAGTCATCAGTTCTGGACTAGATGGTCTAGTAATCTTAGTCCATAAAAGGCAGTGTTTATGTACGTACTCTGCCATCTTTTGCAGCTCTAAAAACACAGTTACTGCCATTATCTCCTGTGTGTAATCTTTTCTAGGTGGTTGGCTAATTGAGTTCTGCATTTCTGTTTCTTAAAAAACTCTTGGTATATTTTCTGTTTATGAAAACACTTTGTGTCTTGTTCCTCCTGTTAAGCCACAGCCATTTTTTTTACAGTACTGAATATTTCTATTGCTGTTCTCCCCTCTATTCTTTCCTCTCTACCCTCCAAAAATGTATCCATTCTACCATTGGACTTAAGCTTCCTATCTAAGCAACAGTTATAAATTATTTCCTATCTCTGGCAGCCCTTAAATATCACTTTGGAATCCAGTTGCCTAAATTCTGAACTCATTCTCATTCATGGATGAGATATTTGAGGGAGGTGCCATTTTTATATATTACGGTATCAAGTGTGAATGACTGGCCTGGCTTGTACAATGCGCTAAGCCACAATGTGCTTTGTTTGGTTTTGGCTATGCCATGTTACATGATTTGCAAGCCATGGTTTATGGGTTAGTAAGTACATTCCAGTCATCAGATCAGGCATACTGCTTATTTGATCAAGCTTTATAACCAATTCTTTTTTTGGTTTGGTTCTCCCACCACAGTAAAGACAGCAGAACCAAAAAATGGCTGGGGGTGGAAAGTTAAGTGTACAATCTTCTGTCTTCTTATCTGCAAGTAAGCTCCATTTAATTAAATGAGAACTGCATCTGAACAGATACACAACAGATTGCATGTAAAGTCAGAAGAAATTTGCTGTTATCCATACTGAACAGCATGAGAAACAGCAGTTTACGACATCCTACAAGAAGCCAAGGAAACTAACAATGGGACTTTAATGCTTGTATGTGCTTTTTTCATGCTTTCAGTGTGCTATACACAAAGGGAAGAGTGTGTTAATTTTAGGAAATCACCAGCGTCTGTGAAAAAAGTTATTCTGTAGAGTAGTTCTCAATTGGTATGCATACCTCAGGTGGAACAGATACAGAGTTAACTATTTAAACTTTGCAGACTTTACACTTTAGCATACATGATTAGTAAAATGGAATGCCTGTTTGTGTGTGTGTATCCTTGGGAAAAATGCCTTTTTGTTTATATTGTAGTGGGACCAAGTTCTTTGATAGAATGAATGATGGGAAGATATGAAAGGTTGAGAACTACTGCTTTAGGAGATATAGGCCCAACTGTTATTTCTCAAGCTCACAGGCTGTAGGTTCTATTTTTATCAGACTCTTTCTAGGTAGGGTGGATTTCCCCAGTTCAGTATCTGATCACGCTATATGAAATCCAGTCTGGTTCATTGGTTGTGCATCCTCAACCGTGATAGATATATCTACACTTACATGCATTTTTTTTAAAAAAAAGACTAAATGCTTTGAGCTTTTGTAAGTGAACGTTTTTTTCAAGTTCAAGTTTACCATACCAAAGATTTAATCTGCATAGTGCTGCTCCTTGAAAAGCCCAAGTTCTTTAACATGAAAAGGAGAAGCAATTTTAGAGATAGTGTCCCATTTTGTGAGTGAATTATGTTATTACACCATTACAGAAGGAAAGTTAGCAGAAGTGTCTTCTATCAACATTTGTTCGCCAAATTAAGAATGGAAATACGGGGAGTCAATTTCCAGTTTGGAGGTTGATAATTGAAAGCTCAAATCATTGGATCAAGTCCACGCTTCCTTGCATAGAAGAAAATTTCTAGACTTTCCTGCACCCTGAGAATCTATTTCTGGGGTTGGAGCTTCTCAGAAAGTATGTAAGATGCATGGTGGATAGTGGAGGGAGGCAGATCAATAAAATGGCAGTAACTATATGATTATTTAGCACTTGAACCATTAGAAATTGGATGCATACATACATACACATACATCCAATCTTAAGGATATGCATTTGAGAACAAGTTCTGTAGTAGGTTTAAATCCTGAATGGATGAAAATCTTTTAGATAACCAGGTTATAAATAAGGGTTGTGGAATTGAACGTTAGGCTTGGCTATATACTGGTAGCCAGAACACTGACATGATTGGTTGAGTATATCATCTTACACACTGCTCCATCAACTTGACTTAAGGCAACCTCATTGATGTGTTCAAGTTTTCTGACTCCCATCAGCATTTGGGTATTTGCATTTCAGAGGCATTTTACAGTAGAACTAGCTTGGAGGTATCTAGAGCGTGGATGATTGTGACCCCATCCGAGGACTCCAAGTAACCATCACTACCACCATTATGTTTTTTTGTCTTTTTTTTTTAATTGTGTGCTGTGCTATTTTGTGACTCTTGGTTGATTTTTCTAAGTCATATTGATAGCTTTTTTAAAACTAAAATGGTTATTAAAATGCTACAAAGTGATAAATGCAAGCCAGAGCTTGTAAACATTGCTTACGGCTCCTGCTGCTTCCTGATCAGGATGCACACACAAACTATGCTGATCCTTCAAGAGGATGCTTTCCATCTAGAACTAACTGCAGATTATTGTCCAAAGGAGTTAGTTTTACAGAATCTCCTTTTCCAGACTTTTAAGTATCTCTTTGCTCTTCTTGTCAATAAAAAAAGCCCTACTGCCACTGACTAAGTGCTTATTTAGTTAATTATTCTGTTCTCAAAAGTGGTTAGTATCTTGGGAATCCAAGCAAGACTTGAAGGCAATAATCTTTCTCCCTTAGCAACTGGTACTGAGTGACATACCACCTCCAATACTGAAGGTGATAGATCATTATGGCTATTAGTCATTGATAGTTGTATCTTCCATTAATGTGTCTACTACTCTTTTAAAGCTTATGCTGATGGCATCGCATATTGTGATAGCAAATTCTAACTATGCAGTGTAAAGCTACTCTTAGTGGTCTTAAATCTTGTATCATTCAGATGCACTAAGTGGTTCCTAGTTCTATTATTATTATTATTATTATTATTTTGTGAAGGTGAAGGTTCCCCCCGCACATTTGTGCAGTCGTGTCCGACTCTAGGGGCCGGTGCTCATCTCCGTTTCTTAGCCGAAGAGCCAGCGTTGTCCGAAGACGCTTCCACGGTCATGTGGTCGCATGACGCGTGCAGAACGCCGTTACCTTCCCACCGAAGTGGTACCTATTCATCTACTTGCATTTGCATGCTTTCGAATTGCTAGGTTGGCAAGAGCTGGGGCGAGTGCGGGAGCTCACTCCATCACGCGGGGCTAGGGATTCGAACCTCCGAACTTGCGATCTTCCAATCGACAAGCCTGGCGTCTTACCCGCTGAGCCACCACGCCCCTTTATTATTTATTTATTTATTTATTTATTTATTTATTTATTTATTTATTTATTTTACACAACATGAAATCACAGCTGCCAGTTCTTTAACTGGTGTTGGCCTTCATATCAGTAATGTATCGGCGTAGTATACTGTATGCGCAGATTCAAGCAGTGTGGCCTTTTGTAATTGACAGGTGGAAATTTTGTCAATGCGCAGATTTTCTAACTGCCGTCCAAGGTTTTTTTGTATGGCACCCAGTGCGCTGGTAACCACTGGGACCACCACCCCTGGTTTATGCCATAACCTTTCAATTTTCAGATCTTGATACTTTGTGATCTTCTCCAATTCTCTGTCTTCTACTATCCTCCCTAGTATTGCCACATCAATTGTCCACTTTCTTCTTTTCAACCATAGTTAAATCTGGTGTTATGCCCCAGGGCTTTATCGGTTTTTTAAAATTATTATTATTTATTAATTAATTAATTTTATTCTGCCTTTAGAGAGAGAGAAAGTGTGTAAAGTGCTCCTCTCTGATGCCCTGAAACCCCCTTCTCTTGAGTAAACCACAGACTCGTGATTTCTAAGAAGTAAAAGGGTTTATTCCGGTACATGAAGGCTTAGCACGAACAAAGACTTGAATGAGCAGGCATAGCATGGTACAGTACATTTAAGCATTTCCCTCCCCATTGTTCATAGTTGCCGACAGGTGTTGTTTCCCAGCTTCAGGGTGCTAGACAGTCGGTCAAGGAGATGTGTAGTTCAGTTTCGCAAGTTGGTGTCAACAGGCATTCTCCCCGGGCTGCTGTCTCTTTCATGTCAGTTTCTAACTCCCCTTAATCCACATGCCCATCTGACTTAATGGCAGAGGTCTGCTGAACTCTGACAAAGTGTGAGTGTCAACTCAAGGGGACAAACATACCTAATACTCCTTCTATTTCCCCACCACAACCACCTTGTGAGGTGGGTTGGTCTGAGAGAGAATGACTGGCCTAAAGTCACCCAACCAGTTTTCATGCCTCAGGCAGGCCTAGAACTCTGTCTCCTGATTTCTAGGCCAGCACCTTAACAATTGCACCAAACTAGCTTTTTTTTTTAGAGTTTTGTACAAAACTAGTTTTGTATAAACTCTAGTTTTGTACAATATTGGTTTCACTCTCCACACTGTCCCAGTTTCTAAACTACAGAGCCCTCAAGTTTATCATGCTTTTCCTCCATGAAGGATTTCTTAAAGTAGCTTACAATTTTTTTAAAAAAAACATAAAATCCATAACCAATACTTAGACTACATTTACAACCTAAAACAAAAATGCAAACTACATGGATCAAAAATTTAAAGAATTAATAGCCATGCTGACTACTCATTTAAAAAATCATTTGGTTTTTCAGTGGACTGATGATAAACAGGGAAAGTAGCCTAACTTTGGAGAGCACTGGAGTTTCAACACGCATCAAAAAAACGCAACAAGCACAGGCATCAAAAACCCATCGCCCATCAGACAATGCCAGATGCACATTAGGGGGTGCCACAACTGAGCTTGCTTATCCTTTTTCGGGAGTTCTGACCAGAACCATACCTCACATTCTGAGTGTGGTCACCCCCACAGATTTGTGTAAAAGCAAAATATGATAATGTACATATATTTTGAAGCCCCTTGGTAATTATTTCAAAATAGATTTGGCCTTTTTTAAAAATGAGACACAAACATAAAAGTCAACACATTCATAGATCTACCCACAGCAGTCCAGTGATTCCTTTCTTAGTAAATCACCAGCTATTTGGGCCCCATCAGGGGAGATCATGAAGTTTGGATTTTCTAAAAATGCTTATTCCCCAAAGCATAGAGATTATTTTCAAGTTCTTTCCTGACCACCTGTTTTAATCCTAAATAATTTGAGGTCAGTTGTATGACATAACTGCTCAGAAACTAAGCAGTTCAAAAGCCCCATTAGTATTTGGATGGTAAACCTCTAGGGAACACTAGGGGTGTAGGTTAGGCTGGGAAGTTCAAACATCCAAATGGAAGCATTGGCAAACCAGTCCTTGGTGCTCTCTGAGCTTGGTTGTTTGTTTGCAAACGTTTCAATACCTGACTAGGTAACATCATCAGTGTTAGTGAGTGTGGGGTTTGCTCCCTGTTTATATACAGTTGCTTGCCCTGCCAGTGTTGGTGGGGGTGTGGTTTTCTCCTTGGTAGTTCCTTGATTAGGGAATTGTTTTCTGCTTGTTTGTCTGGCGTTAATCCCTGCTTATCTGGGTGATGGCTGCTGGAGAGGATGTGTTCTGGTCTTTTTGTTTAGCTTTGTTATTGGTCTATTTTTGAGTGGTGTGTAAATGTGATTTATGTGACTATTGATGGCTGATTTGTCCGAGTGCCAAACCTCCAGAAATTCTCTAGCATTTTTGGATTTAGCTTGGTCTAGGATGAAAACTCTTAGGAACTCACAGTGCATGGACAGACTCAACCATAGTTTCAACTGGGAAACTGTGAGCCTCCTCCTGTGAGATATAACTACATTTACACACCACTCAAAAGAGACAATAAGAAAGCTAAGAAGGAAACAAAAAGACCAAAACACATCCACTCCAGCAGCCAACACCCAGATAAGCAGGGATTAACGCCAGATAAACAAGCAAACAATGCCCTAATCAAGGAATTACCAAGGAGAAAACCACACCCCCACCAACACTGGCAGGGCAAGTGACTGTATAAATAGAGAGCTAACCCCATACTCACTAGTGCTGATGATGTTACCTAGTTGGGTAATGAAACATCTGCAAGCAAACAACAAGGCTCAGAGAGCACCAAGGACTCCACAGTTCAACCGTGAGCTACAGATAATTATCTTCTATCAGTTCTGTACTGCTAGCAAGAAAACTACAGTACATGAATGTTTCCATGAATAAAACACCCTTCAGCCCAGCTTTAAGGAAGATGAGTTGGGCGGTCATATGAATTTAACTAATAAATAAATAAATAAGATGCCCTGCATAATCCTGCCAAAACCCAGAATGACAGAACCAGCCTTGTGCCAAACACAAGGGGAACTGGTGCAACCATGTAAGTGGATAAATGTATTTTTTTTTGTGGCGGGGAGAATGAAGCCAGATGTTTAGGTAGAAAAATATATTTATTAGGAAAAAGGGAATACAATTAATAATCAAGTTATTTACTACCTGCTTGAATAAGATGTCGAGTTTCAGAACATATAATGAATGGTGTTGAGCAGACCTTCCCTCCTGCTTGAGTTTCTCACATCACTTTATAGAATAGAGTGAGTAACTAAAAACAAGCCTCTAGGGCAGAGCTTTCCAAACTGTGTGTCGCGACACAAAAGTGTGTCACCACACACAGTGTGGTGTGTCGCCACACCACCCGGAAGCGGCGGCGCGCGCGTGCACGGCGGCAGCAGCAGTGGCGTGGGATCAGTGGTTCCGCGTTTTAGTGGAGGATGCCGCCGTGCACGCGTGCGCCGCCGCATGCCCCCCCGCGCCGCCGCCGTGTACGCGCGCGCCGCCGCACGCCCCCCCGCACCGCCGCCGTGCACGCACGTGCCGCCGCTGGTGTGTCGCCAGCAGCAGCACTTTGGAAAGCTCTGCTCTAGGGCAATACTCTAGCTTTGTCCAATCAAGTAAAATACTTCATATCTGATGTCATGGGTCTAACCAGCAAATTAAAAAAATATCTGGCAGCTGAACACACCTTCCTAATGACCTTGTAGTTCAGTGTTTCCCAACCGTGGCTACTTAATGTGTAGACTTCAGCTACATTCAGCAATGGCCATCCTGAAAATGTTGGGAAACACTGCTGTAGATTCATAAGAAAGGTACCAACTAGTTTTCACCAGCTGTGCCATATTAAAAACACTGTATGGAACAGGCTATTTTCAGAAACAAATATGAATTCCATTTATTCAGGCCTTGCAGCATGGGGACCATTTACCAGATGCTTTAGGTGGACTGTTGTGCCTTACCAAAAATTAATGTTGCCTTCCCAACTTTAAGCTCTCCATGCATGTTGGAACTGCAAATCCTAGAATTCCAAACTAGCATGGCTGGGAATTCTGGGAACTAGTTAAAACATAGCTGGGGGCATCAGGTTGGGGAGGTATTTACAGCTTGTGCTCAAAATAATTCTCAAATGTTTGTATCTTATGTCCCACCAATCAGCTTATCAAAAAAATTTGATCCTTCCTATCTACCATAACAGTAAAAAAAACATTTTTTCCAAGCACATTTTTATGTTTATAAAGGTCTCTCTTATTATAGTTAACATTTTTATAAGTTTTAAGGACTTATCTTGTGTCCTACCAATGGGTGTATGTATTGCCAATTAAGTATGACCAGTCTGGATCTTTCTAGCTGTGATCTCCCAGACAAGCTTATCCTATTCCATCAGATTTAATTCAATTAACAGCACACTCTTTGTCTCCAGAGTCACAGCTAAACCTGAGAGGATAGAGCTTTAACAGTTGCTCAGTTAATTAATTGTCAAGGGGCTGTCTCTGAATGTAAGATTAAATACAAATATACATGTTAAAAATAGCACAATATCACATATCCAACCTTGCTTTAAACTTGAGGTTGCGCCAGTGGCTTGTTAAACACTTCACAGAGGTACAGATTCTGGGTCCCAATAATTAATATTGGCATTACAGCATCTCTGGAAATTGCATATCATAGTAAGGTAGTTAATACATGGGAACTGAGTGTTGCATGGGAGAAGTTGTTTAAAATACCACAAAGTGCCTCTTTGTTTGGAAGAGTCCTATTTCTTTCTGACAGATTATAATGGTAATTAAACATACTGTAAATGGATGGATCCAAACAAAAGTTGGGTTTACATATCATAATACATCATGATTTATTATATACGGTGCAATGATATAAGTTCATGTAGCACATAGTTATAATCCATGGTTTACAAATCACTATGGCTAGATGTATGTATTATACTATGCTCAAACCAAACAAATTAAATTGTGGTTTTCCAAAATATTTATTTATTACTGGGACTTGTATCCTGCCTCTGTCCTAGGCTCTAGATCATAGCTTTCCAAACTGTGTGTCGCAACACACAGTTTAGTGTGTCGCAACACAACCCGGAAGCAGCGGCAGGGGCGTGCATGGCGGCGGTGGTGTGCATGGCGGCAGCGACGACGGCAGCGGCGTGCCATTAGCGCTTCTGCGTTTTAGCAGAGGCCGCTGCCACTGCCATTCACACCCCCGCCGCACGCCCCCCCCGCGCCACCGCTGTGCACGCCCTCGCCGCATGCCCCCCCACGCTGCTGCCATAACAAACCTATGTCACCCTAACAAACAAATTAACAATTCATGCTCCCATATCCCAGCTGTAGTTACCATTGAAGAATTAAAATAAGAGAGGCTTAACTTTAATTTATTAACTTTAATAAATTAAATTATTACATTTAATACATTAAATTATTTATTAAATTTGTTTTAAAATATTAACTGTATTAACTTTATTTCAGTTTAACATTATTAACTTAAATGTAACTTATGTATAGCAAAGCAATCCTTACTTCCACTCAGATAGATAATTAATTATGTTTAGATCAATTATATTCAAATAGGATTTTTAGAAATATTCTCTGTGGCAAGATCAGAAAAAGAAGAAAAGAATATTTGAAAAGAAGAAGGAGATATAGTGCATTTTTATGTGCATGCGTGAATTTGAAATGTGTTTGAAATGTATTTTATTTTGCTTCTTTTTACAGTATACCAAGCAGTAAAATAAAATGTCAAACAAATTTACCTAATGTTTTATAACCTAAAGTGTAAAAGCAAAAACTTGATATAGATTCTTGAGCAAATAAATACTAAATTCTTAGTAAGACAAATGATCAGATGCATTAAACCATAGTCTTCAGCTGTCTAACAAAGTCACCACCCCCGTTATCCTTTCACACTAAAAAACACATTTCAATCCAAGTTTTCAAATATAATGATGGAACAATATCATCATGTTGTCCCCTTGCATGTTAAATAGAAACTAAAATTTAACATTTGGGATGATGAAGAATTGGGGGGAAATTGTATTTTTTAAAAACACCATCAAATAATAAAAAAATAACCCATTTTAAGTCTCTTAACAGGCAGCAGATGCTAGAGAAGATCTCACCTAAAAGGAATTACCAGGATAGGCTTTGCTGGCTGTTGACGATTTAGATTTTCTATTAGAAGGTATGGCTTCTCCTGGTGCCTTTGCTTCCCGAATTCCTATCTTCTACAACCAGCTGGCTTTCCAATACAAGTAGAATTCCTTGTCAGAGAAGCTGACCTGGAAAATCAAGGTAGCAAGGTTGAAGAGCAGTGGTCTACCTTGGTCAGAGCCTAATAACACATTTTTAATTTTAAAATTATAATTTATTTATTTATTTATTTATTAGTTAGTTAAATTTATATGACCGCCCAACTCCGCCCAACTCCCCCAATTTCCTGGCCACAACTGTAACATCCACTTCACTTGCTAATGCCATGGATGAATCATAGAATCACAGGGTTGGAAGGGACCTTGGAGGTCTTCTAGTCCAACCCCCTGCCCAAGGCAGGAGTCCTCATACCATCTCGGACAAATGGTTGTCCAATCTTTTCTTGAAAACCTCCAGCGATGGAGCACCCACCACTCCGGGAGGCAAGTTGTTCCACTGCTTAATAGTTCTCACTGTCGGTTGTAAGGTAGTGTTGGCTTAATTTGGGCTGAGCATGGTAAATGGCAATTGCTCCTCTTTCCAACATGGACATGCTGTATTCTGGATGAGGGCCTTTTTCCATTTGCTCCTAACAATGGCATGCCCAACATCTTTTTTCTTGCTCCATAATGTTGCTTTCATCTTGTCCTTAGCCTAGTAAGCCAGTCTTAAATTGTCCTTAGCTGTATCAGTGTTAAAATTCTCCCCTCCTTCTGACTGAAGGAGGTGAATAAAATATACTACCTTTTATCAATATCATCTTGGTTGAATGTCAGGGGATTTGCAGTGGCTGGCAATATACACAGGGTTTGTTATTGTTCAGTCCCTTCCAACTCTTTGTGACCCACTGGACATCATTTGACCGATTGATTGTGGTTCCACCCCCAAAAGCCTTGTATCTTCCCTAAAGCAAAGATAGATTTCTTTTTGAAACTCCCTTGTTTTTTCCATTATCCATTGGATGTTAGCAATGCGATCTCAGGTGCCTGTTTCTTCTGAATCCAGTTTGTATGCCTGGTATTTCTCCTTCCATGTACTGTCGAGGTGTAGACTGCAAAATCTTGAGCATTCTCTTACTAGAATGTGAGATAAGACAGCAAATTTCATGCAGGTACAGCTTTCTGCTGATTCAAGGATGGGTGAGCACTTACAGTGGAGAAAATCATTAGATGAGTAAAGGAAACTCTTTAATGTGGAACCTACCATAGGATTCGTGTGGGTCCCTAACCCATCAATTTACCCTCTCACATTCACATAGAATGATTACATGTTAGTTGCAAAAGTGAGTAAGATTATTTTTAGATTTCACTGCTGCAGTGGCACCTACTTACTATATTGTGTTGAAGGCTGATGAGAAACAGAGCTGCAGGAGCAAGGAGGGGAAGAGTTGATAATTCCAAGATCGGAATGTAGATGCCTCACTGAATCCTCCCTGGAAAAGTTGACATGGATGATTTTAGTGGGATTCTCCCCAATGTACTTGCAGAGAAGCTTGCTGCTGCTCTGATTGTGAGGAAGGAATTATTTTGAAATATTAATCTCTACATTTTAATTGTTCTTGTATTGATAGAAATAAAGCAAGAAAACGCATGCAGATATTTTGAAGAGAAAGAAACATAGGCATCTTTTGCTGCGGCACTTTGGAAGATAAGTTTATTGCTGTAGGAGCTTTTGGGAGCCAGCAACGTATCTGATGAAACATTCAAATGCTAGTTTCCCAGAATTCAGGCTGCTCCAACAATCTGCACAATCTCTGCTTGATTACTTTGAAATAAACCTCACTGGGATTTACTCTGATGGCCCAGGGTTCTCTTTCCTTTGAAGTGTTGTCAAGTAAAACATTAGAATCTTCAAGTTTTTAAGGAAACCAGTGATTTTCTGGAGGTTTATTGCCATTTAACCCTTGCTGTACTTTACTTCTTCTTTAAAAAAATAAGTTGTCTTATGTAACTTTTCCTGCATATACATTTAACTTTTCCAAAGTATTATGGATATTGTGTTCACATATTTATCTCTTCCTTCTCTTCGCATAAGGTTTCACTAAATCCTTATTGCTTTTAACTACAAGGACGGAACACATTTACAGTATCTGCCTTTGTTCTATGACACTTATTTCATTCAAATACTGTAGTTGAATATCCTTATATAGATGCATATTATGTTTGAATATAACCACCCAAATAAGAACAAAAACAACACATATTCTAGCACAATTAATACAGTACATAAGTTATTAAAGCAACTAAAACCAGAATGTAATGTGTAATCACAGCTTTCCAAACTGTGTGTCGGCTGCAGTGTCTGGGTGTGTTGCCACGGCTGCTGCCTCCAAGCCCTGCCAGGATTCCGCGCAGGTCCTAGTGCCTGCCTTGTGCCTGGCTGCCTCCAAACCTGCTGTGATTCCGTGCAGGTCCTAGTGCCTGCCTTGTTCCCTGCTGTAAGAGTGTGTCGCAAAATGATGTCCTGCTGTAAGAGTGTGTCGCAAAATGATGCATGTCTAAAAAGTGTGTCACCAACATGAAAAGTTTGGAAAGCTCTGGTGTAGATATTGGGAAAGGCATTAAAACCAAATTATAAAAAGAGGCAGAAGGAAGAAACTGAACAAGCAGCAACTGGAAAAGAGGGTTGCAAACAAATTAAAGAAATTGTTTGTACCTGTCTTCATTGTAGGGTAAGTACTCATGCTTGCATTTATTTTTTTGTTAAGGGAAAATAAACTCCATGAGGGGCTTCTGAAGAACTGAGTTAAATCATGGTGAGAAATTAAGTTCTAGGACTTACTGATAAATTTAAAATCACTAGCTCACTGTGTTCAGACGTTTCCTGAACTTACCCCTAAAATTAGTTTCCGTATCTGACAATGGAAAAGTAATAAATATAACAATTTGTAAATGGTAGATCCAAAAATTGTAAGACCATTAGATTAATAATTTGTTTCCAGTAAATTAATGGAAAGCGTTTATTAAATAGAAGCATAGTCACTGTGGACTAAAAGCATGGCTTTTCTGTGTCAGTAATCATATAGATAGGGATAATTAGAGACAATGTATAATTGGTTTCTGAAATTATGTTTAAGGAAATATTTCACAAAGAACTCTTTATAAAATCTTGATATAAAAGAAAGAATCTACTCAGGCATTGGTAACATTTATGAGGTTTTAAAAATATAAATCAAAGGATAAAAATGAATAGATTGTTCTTGCAATAGAAGAAAATAACACCTACCCACCCTGGATTTGTATTGTAACCTATCCTGGAATTAGGGCTGAAAAACAACAGTCAGATTAACAAATTACAGCCAAGCAAACTGCAAAGATTCAAGCATCTCTCAAGCATGACAGCAAACGCCAAAGTATGACAAATGAAATCAAAGTGGGGCACATCAGAGGGGAAAATATTGATTTCACATTGATACTGATAGGTCCTTAGGGATGATAAACAAGAAGTGATCTTGAATTCATGGTAGAAAACCTAATGAAAACCTGAGCCTAGTGGAAGCTATGAAAAATAAAATTCGTAACTCATCATTATTAGGACAAGAGGAGAACATAAAATCTTGACATTGTAATAACCTTGGATTTGGAGTACAGCATCATCAGCTGGAGGTGCTACCTAATAATCTAGACAGCAAAAAGCTAGGTTTAATCCACTTATATACACTTCGCATGTAATAGTTAACCATTTCTATACTCTTCTCATGATAAAGGAGCCATGAGTCCTGTAACTACAGATCAGTTATGTCATCAGAGCAAATCAGCCAGTGATATGGGGAGAGAGCTTGTAAAGAAGTGGTTGTTATAATGATGATCTCTCTTGAGCACCAGACACTGGAAACAAAGGCATGTTTATTAAACCACAGTGAAAGGAAACTCTTGTTACTACATCTAGTATTCCAAAATTTAAAGATAATGTGATTAAAAAAGAAGTATTGCACTAAATATCTATGCAAAAAAAACAACCCTAGGGGGCGTGGTGGCTCAGCGGGTAAGACGCCAGGCTTGTCGATTGGAAGATCGCAAGTTCGGAGGTTCGAATCCCTAGCCCTGCGTGAGGAGTGAGCTCCCGTACTAGCTCCAGCTCTTGCCAACCTAGCAATTCGAAAGCATGCAAATGCAAGTAGATAAATAGGTACCACTTCGGTGGGTAGGTAACAGCGTTCCGCGCGCGTCATGCGGCCACATCACTGTGGAAGCGTCTTCGGACAACGCTGGCTCTTTGGCTAACAAACGGAGATGAGCACCGGCCCCTAGAGTCGGACACGACTGCACAAATGTGCGGGGGGAACCTTTACCTTTACCTATAAGTACACTGTGAGTTTTTTCAGCATACAGCATAAATTCAAACAAAAACTTGAAGTTTTCTACAAAATACTTTATTCCTAAAAGGAATGCAGCCATGAATATAAAGTGAAATTGAAGTTGGGCAGTCACATATCAGAATGTCATGATTTTGTTATTATGATCTCTAAGAAAAGTGTTTTTATTCTATTCATATTGGCAAGAAGAAACATCTATTGGATTGGAATTGGACTCATCCATTCACAGAACAGACCTACTACAATCCCTGAGCAATAATTATGACTAGCTTAAGTCTCATTTATTTCACTGGATCTAAGCATGACTAAATCTGGTTCTAACCATCATGTTCTAAGACATAGACAATAGATTTTCTGTATAAATATGTTTTACACTTTCCTGTATTAAAAAAAAAACTATTAGGGAAGAAAATCACTGTGCATGCCATGTAAAAGTATATTGGTACATTACCAATGGAAGATATCAATAACCTTCTGGCTGCATGCTGGTAGTATTTTGGCTAAGGCTTTATAGAATGCAGAGTTATTTTTATCTTTTCCATACCTCTGCTTGATAATAGTAAAAGGAAGTAAAAGTAAATCTGAGATACTATCGATGTAAAACTAGCAACTTCCTTGTCAAGTTACTCTATCCATTGTTACAGTAGTGCCTAGACCTCATTATATATTGCTCACACAATTTTAACACGCCACTCCAGCCCAGTGTGATTGATGATACAAGAAAAGGCTTAAGTTGACCCACTTTCACAGCCGGTTATGGTCAGGTGCCTAACGTTATATTTAGAAATGTGCAGAAAAGAGTCTTGCTGGGTTAGATCAAAGGCCTAGCTAGACTAGAGCAGTATTTTCCACTGTGGCTTACCAGATGCCTATGGAAATGTTCCTGTAGATCACTATAAAAGCCATTATGCAGGCAAATGATTTAGTTGTTTAGTCCAAAGAAAAGGTGAACTGCTACAGTATGCTCCACATACCTTGTTTCATATTGTAGAGCCGTTCCAATTTGCCATTACTCAACTCATGTGGAATCAAGTCAATTGAAGCTCATGCAGCATTGGGTTGCTCTTCCAGAGTCCTAAAAAAAAGCTTGGAAATATTCAACTAGGAAACTGTTTAAGAAAAAAATAAACCATTTTTCAAATGAAAGAAAATACCTGTCAATTGCACTTTCAGTAGTAATGGCCCTTGCCCAATACTCAAACTTCAGGGCACCTCACCAATCTTGTCTGGGATCAGAAGGTAAGCAGGGAGAGACCTGGTGGATTCTTGGGTAGGAGACCACCATGGAATTCCAGAGTTGTTGGCTATACTGGGAAATTGAAAAAATTGAAATCAGCAGGAGTAGAGGGCATCTTTGTTTTTGACCTATGGAGGGCTAAAATGGACACAATAATATAGGATCCTACTAGTCATTATTATTCCTGCACATATCAGTCAAAGGTCTTCCAGCTTTCAGAGGGGCATATATCTCATCTCAGCTGTATGTATATGTGCTGCATCTATAGTCATAACGGTGGTCACTCTGGTATGCAAAATTGGAAACAAAAAGTAGAGAGGTAAGGTTATTTACAGAAAACAACCCACGTGATAAACTCCTAAAAAGTTATCTGGTTTGAACTTCATATTAGTCACAGTGAGGACCAGTTCATACTGAAGAACCGGATTAACTACTTTTTGGAATGACTATCTAACAATAGAGTTTACGGGATGCAAGGAATCCATATGATCACAGGCAAAAAAGAGGAAGAAACATGATTGGCACAGTTCATTTATGTCTTTATCAGCTGATTCTGGTACACTGGACGGATGCTTGTTTACTGCATGAATTGAGTAAAAATAACTGCATTTCAGGTAATGGAAGGTGTACAAAAGTTCTGTTTGTAACATTACATCTGCGATGGTAGCCCATTTCCACAGGAAGGTCAATGCCTGCTTTTGCTGTCGTCATGATAAATACTGCATGTGTTAATGACACCACAGAAAGATGCGCTGAGAGTTTATTCTTTGATTACAGTCAACCAGACTCTCCCTATCTGGTACATTGATCTGAAGGAATACCGAAATTATAGGCAGATAAAGAACAGTTTGAAATAAATTGTCCTTGGTATAATTTCACAGAGCACACAATATCAAACTCCTGAGATGCAAGGTGCAGTTAAGGTAAGTGGCTCTTGAATTACCATTGAGGGAACAAGAAAAAGTTAGTGAAAGGATTCCTCCACCACCCCACCCGACAACCAACAAAACAATACACCAAAACCAAGCTATTTAATGGCCTATATCAAATTGCTCCAACATGGTGTCTTCCAGATGTTTGACTATAGCTCCCATCACCACCAGCATGCATCTGGACAACATCAGATCTCTATCAAGGGCTATATCTGAGGACTCCAAAACAGAAGAAATTTCTTGGGCAAACATTTCAATAAGAAAGCAAAATGAGTAAATACTGCCTAATTCCTTAGCTTGACCATTGCATTTGAAAACTCTTTTCTAACCCTAGTGCTATTGTGTGTCCAAGAAACTATAAACTCCTTGTCTCCCAAAGGAGCAGCAATCAACATAATAAACTAAACCCTCTCCACTTTGAGAACAAGATTTCAAAAATATTCTGCTGCATTTAGTTTATAGTATATTGATATTGACTGGGGCGCGATGGCTCAGTGGTTAAGATGCCAGGCGTGTCGATCAGAAGGTCGGCAGTTCGAGACTGGAGTGCCGCATGACGGAGTGAGCTCCCACACTTGCCCCAGCTCTTGCCAACCTAGCAATTCGAAAGCATGCAAATGCAAGTAGATAAATAGGTACCACTTCGGTGGGATGGTAATAACGTTCCACGTGCATCATGCCGGCCACATGACTGCGGAAGCGTCTTCGGACAGCGCTGGCTCTTTGGCTAAGAAACAGAGATGAGCACTGCCCCCTAGAGTCAGACTCGACTGTGCAGGGGAAAACCTTTACCTTTATATTGATATTGATGAGCCAGTTTGGTGTCGTGGTTAAGGCATCAGGCTAGAAACCAGGAGACTGTGAGTTCTAGTCTTGCCTTAGGGCCAGTCACTTTCTCTCAGCCCTAGGAAGGAGGCAATAGCAAACCACTTCTGAAAACCTTGCCAAGAAAACTGCAGGGACTAGTCCAGGCAGTCTCTGAGAATCAGACATGATTGGATTTTTATATATACTATACTATACTATACACTATACACTATACACTACACTATAGAGCAGGGCTTTCCAAAGTTTTCCTGCGGTGACACACCAACCACTGTTGGTGTGTCGCCGCGGGAAAACCTGGAAGTGCCGCCATTGCAGCAGCGCACAAAAACCCGAAAGCGCTGCTGCCGCTTTCGATTTTTGCACGCCGTTGGTGTGTCGCCGCGGGAAAACCCGGAAGCGCTGATGATGATCAGCGCTTCCGGGTTGTGTGGCGACACACCAGACTGTGTGTGGCGACACACTTTTGTGTCGCGACACAGAGTTTGGAAAGCTCTGCCGTAGAGAGATCATGTACCACATGTGATTAACAGAATTGTTTTCAATGCAGGAAGGAAGCCTATTTTACGCTAATACTTATCATTGATTGATTATGTGCAGTCACTGTTGAGTCTTAGTGACCACACAGATAAATTTTCTCCAGGGCAATCTGTCCCTAACCTGCAAGCCTTCTACCAGTGTACCCATCACCACTGCAACTGAGTCCATTCACCTTCCTGTTGGTCATCCTCTTCTTCTCTTTCCTTCCACCTTTCCCAGCATTAGAGTCTTCTCCAAAGACCTCTGGATCTTCGCATAAAGTGTTCAAAGTAGGATCATTTGAGCCTGGTCACTTGTGTCACTTGTGTATCGAGTGAGAACTCTGGGCTGATTTGTTCGATGATCCATTTGTGTGTTTCCTTGGCCTTAATACTTATCACACTCATCAGTAAGCCCTACTTCTTCTGCCCTCCCTGCCTGGATGTAGGTAGCTCCTTTATTTTTCATACTCGCGTGAATTTTTTTTTATAAATCAAGAGTACCTATTTTTCTTGCCGCATAACTTTCCCATAAAGGAGGATGCTAGGCGGAGGGCCTGTTGCGCATGCCTATGCAGCAGCCGAGGGCAGTACGAAAGTGAATTGGCCCATTAGGCCTCCGAGCGTTTCTCGATTGGCGCCCCCCCCCCCCATTGCAGCGAGTTGCCTTGGGCTGTGCTCGCATCGAAATGGAAATTGCTTGGGGGGGGGGGGCTAAGACTGGCGTAGAGCAAGCACGTTGCAAGTCCGCCCGCAGTCTCCCGAGGGCAGCACTGGGCGACGAACTTTCTTCCGCGTCCAAATCAACCTCCTATCGCCCGTCTGCAGCGCGGGTGCTGTGAAGTTGCCCCCGGAGGAAGCGGAGAGCTGCGCGGCGGGGCCGGGCCCAGAGTCCTTTGCTCCCGCGGGGCTGGGGGAATCCCGCGGGCGAGGAGGAAGCCTGTGAGCTTCGGATCCGCTCCCGGCTCTCAGCTTTAATCCGCGCCCGGGCGTGAATCGATTTTGCCCTCCCCTCCGCGCGGCTGTCTTGGCGGCGCCTTTCCTCCAGGCCGGGTTCGCCACTCCGCCTCGGGAGAGAAGCCCCGACGGACCCAGCGATCGAGTTCCAAAGCAGCGCCCCCCTCCCTCCGTCCCCGCGTTGACAGGCAGCGAAAGCACAGCCCTCCCTCTTGTACGTACACACATACTGTACGCCTAGCCCCAAAGAAGGCACGCCAGGAGCAGGGAGTAGGGGAAGGAGCCAGCGGCGTCGGTGCAGAAATAAGGTGGACGCGCGGCTTCCCGCACAAGCATCATGTGGGTCTGTTGGTAAGAGGGGTGGGGGGATCGATCCCCGCTCCTCCGCCGCGCTCCCCCCCCTCGGCACGCGCAGCGGCACCCGCTCAGACAAGGAAGGAGACGAGGCAGCCCCAGAGGCCGCGGGAATAATCGGATAATTGATTGTGAAAAAGGAAAGCAGAAGAAGAAATATTTCCTGGCAAGATGGCCGACTTGGAGGCTGTGCTCGCTGATGTGAGCTACTTGATGGCTATGGAGAAAAGTAAATCTACTCCGGCAGCTCGAGCCAGCAAGAAGATCATCCTACCTGAGCCGAGGTGAGCCGGGGGCAGGTGTGGGGGCCCAGCGTGAGACGCCGTGGAGTTGGCCCGGGTTCCCTGTCTGTGCGTGTGAGTGCGCGGGCGCGTGTATGAATGTCCATCTGTCTGAGAGCGCTCTTGAAATTAACCGTGCCAGCTTCCCTCGCCTCTTCTAAAAGGAGTGTAGTCCTCCGAGAGAAGGATGGGAGAAGGACTAGCTTCTATAAGTGGCATCTTTCCTGTTATATGTTTTGGGTTACTACCTTGGGCAATAAGAAGGGGTATCACGTGTCCCCATTCTTCATTCGGCCCAATTTGGGGGGCATTATTTCTCCTATTCCTTGCAACAGCAGTCTCCTGGTCCACATTCATAGAGGAAGAAGCCTCTTCTACTGCTGTTTTCCTTATCTGCACGTCACAGTCCCCCCCTTTGTTTCTCATGTATGTGTAACAAGCGGTTATTAATCTCTGCAGAGAGGCAGGCTCTATAAACTATATGATGATTTTCTGAGCCACCCAGTATCTGCCCCACTGTGTGCTCTGAAGAGAACGCATTATGGCCATAGCTATGCTCAGATATCCTAACCACTTGCATATGTTTTTGCTATACTCTGTAAAGGGAGTGGACCCTTGTCACTTGTTCACAAGAATCTCTTCCAACACTTGAATACAAAAGCTTACATCTATATTTCTTTAGCGCTGTGGATTGGTAATGGGACTGCAAGCCACACTCAGGTATTCATGCCCCGTGTTGTTACCCTAAACTTAAATGGGAATTAGAGCTGCACAAACCACATTGCAATCCCGTACAAATCCTTTGCAAGGTCACCAAGGTGCAGTTTTTCTCAAAACAGATAAGGAGGAATGCATTTAGTAGAAGATCTGCTTCATGTAAGGATTTCGTTCAGGTGACACCAAAATGGGCTTGGCACAGTAAATCCAAGGGCCACAATTTAGTTTGGCCAACCCTTAACTTGCTTCCCAGCAGCTGTTACCAAGGGCAACTGGGTTGGGCCTGACAGGCATTCTGCACTGACAACACATGGGGAAGTGCAGGCTGCCTTCTATTCTCCCTCTTACTCCTTCTTCCCTTGCCAACCTCCATGTGACATCTGGCCTATTCTACTCTACTCCATTTCATCCAATAACCTTGGGTTTTCTCAACTGAGGGCGAAGGCTACTCAGACAGAGCTTCCCTCCACTCCCCTACCATTGAGGGGTGGATGAATGGATGGTCTCTGAAATAGAGCAAAAAGCACCCCTTGGAGGAAAAAAAATGGCAGCTGCTCTTTTAGAAGATGAAGCAGATGTGTTACCATGGCGATGCTTGAAAGACCCAGCGGCCTTTGTGCTCTTCACATGCTGCTGGTTTCAATATGGAAGTGCCCACATGGGAACTTTAGGTGCCATTCCACGGTCTTAGAGGGAAAGAATCTTAAAGCAGGAAGAGCCAAACAACAGCCTTTACGCTTCTTCCCCAACTCAGATAGTAACTATTGCCTGGCAACCCCTCTTGGCTAAGTCACAGCCATACAGAATATTTTAACAGGAATTGCAGAATTAAATTACATTTATCCTCATTTAAGTCTCTCAACTCTCTTTCTGTACTTAAACTTTGTCCTAACAGTATTACTGGTGGCATGTTCCCACTTACCATTCTCTTCTAGACTCATTAGCAAGGTCTTCAATTTCCTCAGCTGTGTAACCACCTTGATCATGGGAGATAGATATGATCTTGGCTGTAGATCTAAATACAGAAAGAGGCACCAACAAGATTTTCCTTTTAGGATGTTCTAAAAAAATTAAAGACCAAGCTGCTAATCAGTGAAGCAAGGCCCTAAAAAAAGATTAGGGGGTGAAGAAGGTTACAGAGAAGTTTTGTTACAGTCAGAATAGGAGCTCTACTGGAGAGACAAAAATTCCCATCAGATAGAATGATGAGGGCTGGGGTTGCAGATTAAGGGATGTATTTTAAATGTCTTCTGGAATTAGATAGTAGAAACACATCAGACAGGTAGGCCTAGGATATAATTCAGCCTAAATCACAAAGCATATTTGTAGAATGGTTTTGTGCATATTTTATTTTGCTTTGGGCAATCATGGATAGGGCCTAACATGTCAGAAACTGTTCTGACATTTAACCAGTCCTTCTATACCTAGATTGTCTTTGTAGATCAGAAGGTGTGCTGAATATTTGTCCCCTGTATTGATTTTTGTGTTTGCTTTGCTTGATAACAATCTTGGCATAGGAGACCAGTACCATTCAGAGATGACAGTGTCACATTTCTGAAGGCTGCAATGCTAATTCTCAGACACTTAGATATATATGATTTATGGGAACTGCTGGCAGTGTGGACCCTGCACACTCTTTTCATAAACATTTCTTCATGGACAGTTGACCCAATAGCTTCCTGTTGCTTTTTCTTTGTTTGTTTGTTTGGTCTGCATTGTGAATTATGAGAATTGTTAATTGTTTTAATTGTGGCAATTGGGATGCCTCTTTTACATTGTTTTATACAGTTGTACAGCACCAAGAATCTTGGGATTGGGCAGTATATATGTTTTTGTAAACAAACAGTCACTTCAAAAACACTGCTGGATTTTGGGTCAGAACTGTTTATTTAAACAAAGTTATAATTTCAGAAGATATAATGTCAATAAGTGGACAAAGAAATTTGAAAAAAGTATAAATCTTTGAGCTTAGTGCCAAAATCTCCACCGTATTGTTATTTATAAATACTAAAAAAAGGAAAAACTACTAAGAACAGTATAGATAAGTATTCGATTTCTGAATTCTCCCTTCTTTGTACTCTAACCAATTTACAGTATTTATAAACAAACTTAGAAACCATACTCTTGTATGGTTATTTGTATTTGCCTTGCTGTATGATATATAGCATATATGGAAGCCATTCTTTCTTATATTTAGTAAAACTTCTGTTATGTATATATACGGTTAATTTCGCCATTGCTGTGTATTCTCCAAGTTCAGTTCCCAATGAGATATCTTTGGTACTATGTCTTTTTTCCAGTGTTGTGCAGAGTTTGTCCTCACAGCCTTGAGCATATATCTTAATAAACTACGGTATTTTTCATTGGTATGTTCAGGGATTATACCTAGTAAAAAGAATTGTGGTTTAATTTCAAATTTGTTTTCTGAGATTCTCTGAATGGTGCTGGGCATATTTTTCCAATATGCTTTGAAGTGGGGGGGGGGGGTTGCATGTCCACATCATGGGGTATCGGGGCAGAACTTCTGTTCTCCTGATTTGGGGTAGAAATTCTGCCTGATATTGGAATAATAGATGGAGGACAAAAAGGAACCCCAGGGAAGCTGCACAGAGTAGATTATGTTCATTAGTATAATAGAAATTATATTCTTTTTTGCCTGTGTATTTTTTGTTATACAGTACTTGTTCTTGATGTTCTTGGGAAGATTTGAAGGCAGAATTTATCAGTGTAATCACCTATTGCACAGGCTCCCAAACTTTCTCAGTTCATAGTACCCTTAGTGTCTCAGTAATTTCTTCATGTCACCCCTAGGCTCGTAATTTGCATGGCATCTGACAGATATGGAGTGCTATCCCATAGTGCCTTGGGGCACCGTGGCGCACAGTTTGGGAACCATGGACCTGTGGAGTTAGTTTAGAGCAAGATACACTGACTTGGCCACAGCTACGCAGTGAAATTTGTAACTGATTATTGAATCTAAGCTTCTTACCATCCAGTCTCACTACGCTGGCTCTTAAATCACAATGGCACTAGATATTAAAAAAATTGGGCAAGGAAATTGCCTCCATAATAATTGCAAGAGATAATGTTCAGAATCATATTGTTCTCTTGAGAGAGCAAACTTCAAATTTCACAGATTACATTGAATCCTGCTTTATTCCAAGCAGCTCAAAATCATGCAAATAGTCCCCCTTGAGCTATTAGTCTGGGCCTAGTCTGGTATGCTTTTCACCACAACTCTTTCGCCAACTGTATATTCTACTGATGTGCTTGGCTACAACTCCCATAATTTATATCAACTCTGGCTATAGGGCATTCTCACCAGGAATCATGGGAACTGTAGTCCAACATGTATGAAGAGTGGATAAGGTTGGGCTATATCAGATAGTGCAGAATTGGCACAGAGGCCTTTCACAATTCTAATTATGGAACAGTTTCATCCGCTTTCAGTAGATTCTGATATTCTGCAGTTCCTGCCTCAGCAGCATTGTATCTGTCCCTCCAAGTGTTGTTCTCACATCACTTCCGCCCAGAATCAAAGAAGAACTGTCTCTATTGCAGCTTTCAGGAAATGGTACCTCCTCTGGTTTTAAACCAGTTGGGTCATCTACAACAGAAGCAATTGCAACACAGAACAAGAGTTGCAGCAATCTAGGTCCTGTTATCTGTGGCAGCCACTTGATCAATGTCTTGCAGGTGGTACACAGAGGTTAGAAATGTGTCCCTACCAACATGGGTATAACATTTTTGAGAGGGCAGAATTTAGCATTGGGTGGGGAAAGAGAAGATTATAAAAGGAGTAATAAATGTTTTCTCTTCTATTTGTTACTGCGATAGAGCATGTTGTTGTTTTTTCCTGTTGAGGGAAGCAGGCTATTTTCTGTGCATTTATTTCCTTTTTCTGTGATTAGTCATGGTAGGGACCCTCAAACATTGCAGTGCTTTGACCCCCTAAAATGACAAATGAATTTCTGTGACCTCCCTGAATAAAATCATCAATTTCAATGGGGTTGGGCAATAAATAAATATCATTTTTAAGAAATACATTTTAATCTAGTTATCAAATAAAGCAAATGATAGCACTTTATGAAATAAAACCATTTTATTGGAAATAACAATTTACAACCTTATTTTTGATAAGAAGGATGAGTCTGCATTTTTGCATAATTCCTGAAATCTGGTTTTTATTTTTGAGACAGCCACTTTCATTTGTTGTAGCACATTTACTTTGGATCAATATTTGATCTTTATTGCACCAACTTTAGAAAATCCTGACTTTGCTGTTAATTTGTGCAGGCAGAACAAGACTGAGTTCAGATAGCAACCCAGCTGTAGGTATGCATGCCATGAGGCTTGCACACCCAAAATTAGACCCCTGTCAAAACTACCTCCAGGTTTTGCTGGTGTGATTGTTATGATGTTGGGTCAAAATGAGGGAGGTCCAGGTTCCAGTCTATTCTTAGCCTTGGAAACTCGTTGGGAGACTTTGGGCCAATTACTCTCCCCTGGTGCACTTTACCTTACAGGGGTGGTGGTGTGGGGACACAGTGAAAGGAAATGCCCATGTAAGCCACTTGGGGCTCTTGGAGGAAAGGTGAGATATAAATTTAGCAAACACAAGAATCCTGCCAGCGTGTCCCAGCAGAGCAGGAGCAAATTTTGACAGTGATCCAGTTTCACATGTACAACGCAGAGAATGTGCAAAGCTGGAGCCCTATCAAGGTATGCTTGTGCTTTCCGCTCCACCCATTTGGCCAGGGGGCTGCTGGCTCACCCAGGCAGAGCAGGAACAATCTTCAGACTGAAGAAGCTCCTTGGATAAGGAGCGAAACGTTTCCACTGAGAAAATAGAAATCCAGTTGACATGATTCAAGCTACAGACAATTCCACCTGGATGACTAAGAACCTTCATAGACAAGTCTCGGGAAACCCTTCCATGAGGTCCAACCCACACTTTCAGAACCTCCGAGTTAATGAGCCAGTACTGAAGTTAAACCCAGTGTTTTTAGTCTTCCAGTCCACAAGAATATTTTTAAAAACAGCTCAGATACCCAGGGTTACTTGCAAGTAATTTCCTATTTCCTCCCCAATGGCCTATATGTGAGTAAAAGCATTTTCAACATCTGGCTGATTATTTTTAGTAGTAACTACCTCTCATTAAGTGCCTGTACTAGAAGAATTCAAGGGAACTAACATTCTTGATAGCCTTTGCTGTGCTCTATAGCCCTATTTTACTAAGACAAAATTGAGGCAAGTGTCAATACTATGACCAGGTTCCTAAAACTTTTGCAATTACTTATATTTATATATTTATATCTATTTAATTGGAATGATGTATTGTATTTTATATGTTTTTAATTAATCAATTTTGTTGTAAACCGCCCAGAGTCCCCTTGTGGGGGGAGATGGGCGGTGATATAAATTGAACAATAAATAAATAAATAAATAAATAAATTACTGTAAAACCTTACCAGTAAATGCTCACCTTTTCTATTTCAGCAATTGTCATTGAAAGAACCAGAACTGGTCTTCCAACTAATGTGAAATTACTAGCCTACAATGCTGGGTTTTCTCCCCAGCATGTTTTTTTGTTAATAGTTTGTGGTTCCAATAATCTTCCTTAAAACTTTCCTTTTTTAGTTGTCTAGACCAGCTGGCTAGGGAATTCTGGGAGTTGAAGTCAACACATCTTAAAGTTGCTGAGGTTGAGAAACACTGGTTTAGAGTGTACTTTGGTTCACCTAAGGCAGTTTGGCAAACTAGTTTCTGTGTTCCAGCTGGATTTATTGAGTGCAGAGTAGCTGTCTAGAAGCTAAGATGGTTTAGCTTCTGCACATAAATGGAATAATTATTGTACATTCACTATCTGACCAGGGCATCACAAGCATAATTAGTTAAGGCATGTTAAGTTTATGTTTAGTTGTGGACTATAGGTGTTAGGAATGCTGCCTTGGCACATTTGTGATGGGTTAGGATATGTTGCACCTTCTAAGATGGCTACGGTCTTTTCATTAAAAAAAACCCCATTTAACATAGTTTCAGGTTAAACATAATTCCCAAAGATAAAAAGTCTTGAAATCAAGTAGTTTTGGAGTAAACATGGATAGGTGACATTGTTGAAACTATTGAGGAATTTCTAAATAAATGTACTTAAGACTGAGGTCGGAGGATGCTAATGCATATTTTCTCATTGTTTAAAATAAAAAATGAGTGCTCACACAGTTCAGAAATCCAGCTGTTCTCTGTGAGGGAAATAAATTTGCACCACAGAAGTGGATATTTACAGAGGAAATAAGGCCTTGGATCATCTCAAAAAGATGGCACAAGTTTAAAAATAGAGTTCTAATTCTTTGTAATACATTAACTCAACATGTCTAGCTAGCACAGAAACTATTGTAGTGTTTTCCAAGTTGCCAGCTAAAAGTCTTGCCAACTCATCGAGATTAATAAGTGTACCTTTGTACCTTGAAATTTCTGGTTCATTCTCAGACCAAGGGTACTCTTTTCCAATATCATGTTTGGCAGTTTGCATCTTCCTTAGCTATTCCTTTTGGTAAACCACCTAGAAAAATGAACAGTCACCATGCTTAAGACAGGTGGATTCAGAACAATTCTCTTAAGATTCTATGGCACTGCTTCATTAGTAGAACATGTCCCCATTTTGCTCTCATGCATTTGAAAGAGGTGGTCCTAAATATTTTATTTTGTTGAAAATGAATCTCTCAGATCTAGATGCTATTCTAGAAATGCCAGTTTTTCTTTACAGTAAATATCTACTGACTAAATGCTGAAAGGGTGTGACAGAGTGCATGGGAACAGGCATTTGTGTGCCGTCAGTGCCTCCTTAACTGAGACATATATTTTCCTGGGATTGCACAGCTACTGTGTACACCCAAGAAAAGACACAACTACTTTAAGGAGGCATCTACAAATAATGCATATACAGTACATCCATGTCCAATCCAGAACACCTTTTCAGCTTCAAATCTGAAGAATAGCACATCCCTATTGCAACTGTACCTGCTAGGAACAGGGACTAACCATATAGTCTTTCTTTTTTATGGTTCCAATTATCTCAAGAGAAGAACAGCATTCTTCTTTAAAGGGCAAGCAGAATGGCTGGTGCAGGGGTGGTCAAATATTTTCTGTTGAAAATAATGCTTTAAAGAAGGCTTTCTTAGTCTGGTGCTCTTTAAATGTTTTAGACTCAAGCATATTGGCTGGATGACAGTTGTCAAATACATTTGGAGAAGGCTCTTTAAGAAAACAACTAGCACACACTAGTCTGTTGTAGAAAGAGACTTCCAGTATCATAAATACTAAATTTGCTAGTCTCTAAGATGCTTGTGGGAAAAGTCTTTGAAGAGAATACACCAAGCTAGAGAGGCGTTTCATAATTAACTTCCCTTGTGTGCCTTCTCTTGGCAGCATCCGCAGTGTTATGCAGAAATACTTGGAGGATCGGGGTGAAGTAACCTTTGACAAGATATTTTCTCAAAAGATTGGTAAGTATCAGAGCCTTTGCATGGGCTATAGGTTCAGCTAGATACACTGACTAGAAGAAGGAAATTTCAATGGAATTGGAAATCTGCAGAGCTGGTATGGAAGCTGCTTACTCAGTGGCTGCATTTGCATGACACAATGAACTGTAAATTACCCAAGCACATTTTTAGCTTAGCATATTATATGAACTGTATCATTACCTTATGGTTTCGGTGTGATTGTGTTTGCATAACAATTGAACTATATACTGAGTGATTAACAAACTACAAAGTCTAAGACTGAATCAACAAATGGCATTATATTGTACGATGAAGCAAGTCATCACCACAAGCTATAAAGTAGTTTTGTTTTGGCATCATGTATTGTGTGAACACAACCATTTGCTAACCATGATTTCAAGTTTAGAATGTTCTGCAAATACAGCCTGAATTGTGCAATCCCAGCTTGATTAGGTTACCTTGGATAAACAAGTTAGGCAAACACAACCAATATATGGTTTTGTCTCTCCTCTTAGAGTTCCAGCTTCTGACCTTCAGTCAATCAATCAATCTAGTTATGCATGTTTTTTACTCAATTTTTATTCCATGGTTTCCATTCAACAGAATTTTCATGGTGACAAACATATAGCAGACCAAAATAAAAGGTGAAAGTGAAACTCATAATGCAAATTGAAAAAAGTTTCTATGCTTTGAGTCAGGGAAAAGATATAATCTTAGTTTTTTTAAGTCACTGCTGCAGTTTGGGGCAACCCTTACCTTCCACAATGGCCACTTTCATTTATATCTGGAGTTAGCAAGTCTCTAGGCAGACCTACCCCGATGCCCCTTTCTGTGAGGATTATAACTTCCATTGTCTTGATGGAAGTGGTGGGGCTGTCCCAAGGTGACTACTTGCAAAGGAGGCTGTTGTTTTTGTATCTTGAAAGTTGTATAGGAGAAAGGATTTTGGATGGTAGGATGTATCACATCATAAAAAAGGGACAAATGCTGCACCAGGCAAAATAGTGTTGCCTAACTTAAGAGAAATCCAGTCTGGTAATACTGCCTTCCGTACTGATGCTGCAGAGTCCTTCAAGATGATCTTAAAGCCACTATTAAAAAGAAAAAAAATGGAGAAGAGAATTGCTGAGGTTGGCAAAGAAGCTTGCTTCCTCTTGTCCTCATTGCAATGGTGTCTGTTTCCTCTTCCATTAGTTTGGAAGAGTGCTTGCTTCACTTGATAAATATTGGTGGTGTTTGCATGACATGTTTATCTGTGTTAAGTATCATTTACTTGGTTAAGTAACCCAATTTTCTGGGTTCCCATAGTCAAAATTTGCATGACACACTAGGCTAGTTTGTAGCATGTCAAGTCATGCACATTCAGCTGTTGGAAGAGAAAAGCATTTGAAGTATCTGGGTTGGAAGGACATGAAAATACCTTCCCTCTTGGAATTCCACGTCTGTAGACTATACAGCATAACCTTTATAGGTTCCTGTGCTTTTAACAGTTGCACAGCAAGCAGAATGTTTCTCCCTGCAGATTTTCTCATCACTGCAGTCAACAGAAAATCTGCACTGGAGGAATTTAGCTTCTGCAGTTCTTAAAGATGCAAGAACCTTTAGGAATCAAAACTGTCAACCTTTTATTTCAGAATGTCTGTACCATCAACAGCTGTGTGAGGAGTAAATATTTCAGCAGGTGAAGCTTTGGTGCCTCTATAGAAAGAGTGATGGGGAGACTTTACCTACTGAATTTCTGTTTGTCTTTTGTTGAAGGCACTGGATCCTGCCAAGAACAAGGGGGAGGGTGAAACCATTACACCCAGTATTTCTGTCCTTTTGGGAAAAAAAGGAATGATCTATTTGCTCCAGCTATAAATAGCTGAGAAAATATTGTAATTTACATGACATAAAGCATCATAAAAGGTACAGAAAACACAAATTTGGGAGAGTAGTGACTATTGGTCAAGGACTTGCTGGGTGATACTGGACTGTCGCCCATGTTGAGCCAGGCACAGCATGTAACACTGTTTCCCCTTTCCGTTATTACACCCCGCCCCAACAGGAAATGCTCTTGCTTCCTCCCACACCCACGGCCACTTGTGGTTTCCGCATGATATATCCCAGTTTTGCCTATTCTCTCTCTCCTGATTCTGTTGCTTTCTCAATAGTCTTTTAACCTCAGCACTCTCCCCTTGCACTTGGGGGAAGTGGAGGCTGATGTTAATACTGGGAGCTGTTTAGCCACAAACTGAGGTTGAAATTGATCAGCATACATTGAGTGAGCAGGGAAGGGAACAAGAGGCGGAAGCTGGTGCATGTTATGCTTGAGAAATTAGTAACTGGTGCAGGGATTAGTACTTTTTAAATGTCCCTTTTCAGTTGCTCTCTTCCTAGCGCTGGCAGGGATGAGACTCCTGGATTACTATTTTAGGATTGCTGAGGTTGGCTTCACACAACACATGAGGCAAAACTGTAGCTTACTGGTTTGTGGCTCAAGGGCTACGTTTGCACAACACATCCATAATTAATAGAGCCATGAGCTCTATTCTCAGTACACTCCATGTTCTGATTTCACATGACATACTGAGCCATCCACTAATCATATGGACTAGGTTTATATAGCCGGCTCGGCTCGGCTAGCTAGTTTCTTGTTCAGTATTTTATGTGAACCCAACCTGTATAGGTAGTTAATAGTTTAGAGCAGAGCTTTCCAAACTGTGTGTCGGGACACGTTAGTGTGTCAGCTGCAGTGTCTGGGTGTGTCGCGGCTGTTGTTGCCTCCGAGCCCTGCCAGGATTCCACGCAGGTCCTAGTGCCTGCCTTGTGCCCTGCTGTAAGAGTGTGTCGCGAAATGATGCATGTCTAAAAAGTGTGTCACCAACATGAAAAGTTTGGAAAGCTCTGGTTTAGAGTGATGTGTGAACACAACTAGTTGGGTTAATTCAGAGAATATTAATTTATCCATGGATTAGGATGATTCACCCATTCCAACATTTCCAAAAATGTGCACATTGGTGCAATTACATATGTTGGGAAGCTATAATCAATCACTTATTGTGATTGGTAAGTAACTTTCCATCATGTTGCTACACATACATGCTTTTGATTATAGGAATCCTAGAACATTTGTGACTTATGACTAACAGTTGCAGAGGGACCAACAAACTTGAGAGCTGTAATTGTCTTTTTTTACTGGTGTTCTGTACATTTAACAGGCATTTGACCTGCAAAAATTAACCATGAGTATCTTTTCCTGGCATAAATATCAAATAATTGAGGAAAGAAATAATAAAAAAAACCAGGCAAACCTAATGACATCTTATGATTTTCAAGGGTTTTTTATGTAGCCTATAAAACTGAAATTATATGTCCTTTATAGAAATAAAAGTACTAAAATGTTTCTTGTTGGAAATCTCAGAATCCTATCTTTTTTTCCTGGGACCAGACGTCTGTGGTTTTTGGTTTTGTCTAAACAGAGGCTCTTTGCCGCTGGCAGCAACCATCAGATGAAGTTTTCTTTAGTGGGCTGATGCATGATATTTAAAAAGTTCCAAATCCGTTAACTTTTTCCTCTTATGTTGCTGTTAAAAGGCTAGTATTGTACTACTAATAGTAAAGCTACTAGACCTGGATAAGGAGCGAAACGTTTCCACTGAGAAAATAGAAATCCAGTTGACATGATTCAAGCTACAGACAATTCCACCTGGATGACTGAGAACCTTCATAGGCATACTAGACCTGGATTGCAAAAATCTGGATGACGGCAAAATGGCAAGATAGCGATACAGTATAATCCAGATTTTTGCAGTCCTGTTCTGGTAACTCTAAAAATTGCTGCTGGTTTACAGGAAATGATTATACATTTTCGTAGAAGATATGAAAATATATTGGCAGGGATAAGCAGTGGCAGGTTAGATAAAGCCTCTTTATTTGGAGGCATTATATCAATACCTTTATAAACATGTGGATAGAAATCACTATCATGCATGTTGCGGGATTGTCAAGTTGTACTATTGTAGGGCTGTCAAGTTACAACCCAGAGACACTGAGTTCATATCTCATGCCAATCCACACTTTCCCCATGTTATGGCTTAATATTTTACTAAGAATAGAATTTTACCATTGTGCTTTGTGAACCATAGTTTATGTTTCAGTTTGTGCAAATGCAGCCAATTGTAGCTTAGTCAAAAAATCATAGTAAAATGAGCAATGGCTTCACAGAGTATATTTGTTTTAAAAGAATTACTGAATCAAGGCAACTGTAGTTTCTGCCCTGAGCTTCCCACGGCATGATTTGGCTGCTGTTGTCCTAAACCCTTTACTCCAGTATGGCACTTAAATGGATGGGAGAAGAGAAGTTGCTGCCCCATCGTAGCTTTTACTTTCTCAATCTTGGCAATCCTAGCAGATGTTGACTATTGAATAGCTTGTGGCTGCCATAATTTGGAAGCACGTTGTGAGACTAGAAGGACCTTCTATTCCATCCAGCAATAGAGGATCCATGCTTTTAAGGCAATATGGCAATTGTAGATTGTTTTATAACCATTTTTCAGCATTATCCTGTACTGTATATCTGATCAGTTTCACCCTGCATGTATTAAGGGTATAAAGGTGGCATATGAGTCCTTGACCTTCTAGAAATGCTAAATGAGACCAGGAGCAGAGGGAGTTGACTATGTAGAGGGAGTTAGTGGCATTTAAGTTTCATATTGCTGACTTTTTGTGTATTTTAGGGTTCTTCCTATTCCGAGATTTCTGCTTGAATCAGGTAGAGGAGGCCAAACCACTGGTGGAATTCTATGAAGAGGTGAGGCATTAACTGTGGACAAAAGTATTCTAGTATTCAAACACTGTTGCTTTCTTTAGCCTAGCACACAAAGGATTCATTACCCTTTGAAATGGATAGAGAGGTTGGAGACTGTTAGACCACACTGTTCTTGAGATGAGGAGGGGATAAGCGTTAAGCATGAAATCAAGGTGAAAAGGGTTCCAAAAAGGATTGACAACTCTGCTAGTGGAATAGACTTTCCTATCCTCATGCAGCCCCCCTTCATATTTCCCAAGTCTGCTCCTGAAGCTTGGAGGAACCTAGATTTGGAAGTGTGGGTAGAGAGGAAGTAGAAGCCCACTTGCAAATTACTGAATGGAGCCCCTTGCTTTGATACTTTTTATAGCACAGAATCTTGCTTTTAGACTTAGGCTTCCTAGCAAACAACCCAGAGATTTCAAGTTCCTTTTACATTGTTGAGGTAATTAGGAGATGAAATGGCATTCCTTCTCCAATAACTGGAGTCTTGTTCATACAGCAGGTGAAGGACCCAAAGAATACTGGATCATGGACCTCCAGCTGCTTTATCTCCCAGTTTAGTTAGAATTATAAGTATACAGGAGGATTGGCAGAGCCTAGTAGCATTGTCAAAATTGTGGAGTCCTTGGTGCTCTCTGAGCCTTCTTGTTTTCTTGCAGATGTTTCATTGCCAGACTAGGCAACAACTTCAATGCAAAAAGGGAGTGGGACTTGCTCTCTGTTTATATACCATGGCTTGTCGTGCTTGTGTTGGTGGGGGTGTTGTTCTCCCCTTAGGAGTTCCTTGATTGGGCTGTTGTTTGCTGCTTGGTTGATTGACTGAGTTAATAGTTCCTTGATTAGGGTATATTGTGCTGTTTGATTGTTCCTCTGGTGCTAATCTTGGTGTTAATCTTTGTATATCTGGGTGATGATTACTGGCAAGGAGGTGTTCTGGTCTTTTGGCTTTTCTATTGTCTCTTATGAATGGTATGTAAATGTTGTTTACCTCTATGTGTCTGTTGATGGCTGCTTTGTCTGAGTGCCAAGCTTCCAGGAATTCTCTAGCATTTTTGGATTTGGCTTGGTTTAAGATGCTCACAGTTTCCCAGTTGAAAGTATGGTTGAGTCTGTCCATGTGTTGTGAGATTAAGGAGTTTTCATTGTGTCTTCTGACTGCTAGTTGGTGTTTGTGGATGCGCTCTGCTAGTCTTCTGCTGGTCTGTCCTACATAGTGGCTGCTACAGTCCTTACACTGTATGTTGTAGATAACTCCTGTTTTTTTCTTCTTGGGCTACTGGGTCTTTTGGGTTACTTAAGATGTTCTGAAGGGTTTTGGTTGGTTTGTGTGCTACGGTGATGCCATGTGGTTGTAACAGTCTATTGGTCGTTTCTGAGATGTTTCTGATGTATGGCAGTGTTATCCTTTTCATAGCTTCTGTTGGTTGTGTTGTAATGGGTTAACTCAGTCAATCAACCAAGCAGCAAACAACAGCCCAATCCAGGAACTACCAAGGAGAGAACAACACCTCCACCAACACAAGCAGGACAAGCCCTGGTATATAAACAGAGAGCAAGTCCCACTCCCTTTTCGCATTGAAGTTGTTGCCTAGTCTGGCAATAAAACATCTGCAAGAAAACAAGAAGGCTCAGAGAGCACCAAGGACTCCACAGTTCAACCCTGAGCTACAAATATTCTCTTTGATTGTCAAAATTGTTATCCTCTCAGCAGAAAAGTGGGATATAAATCGTAAATATTAATAAAATTCTGGAAAGTCGTGTTGGCTGGAGAATATGAGGCAGAAAAGTAAAAATTATATTTATTTTATGTAAGTGTGTGTTTAATTTAAGGGGTTGGTGGTGTGTTAACTGGGAATGTTTGTGGTTATAGTCCAACATATGTAGATAACACCAGTTTGGGAAAAGCTGGCATGATTCACTTGTCTTAATTAAAAATAAAAATATATCAAAAGCAAGGAAGAGAAGAAATATTTGTTACTTTTCAGTGCACTGTTGAATTTCTTAACTTTATCTGAAACTGCAGTTCTTGTCCTTTTGCCTTTCTATGATTATTGCTTCCATGCTGTTTTGGTCACCTCTACCATCCCTGTTGTAATCTGCACCTTCCACTCAAAGAAAATAAGCTAAGGAAATGAATTTTGATGGCCCAGTTCTTAAGCTGAGCTTTGGAATTCTTCAGATTCAGACGATGGGATCTGTGAATGTGGCATTACCTGCTGGGCCTTGAATCTTTTGTGGGAAAAAGCACCTTATCTTGCCTATCCAATATTATCTTGCCTGTTCTCTCCAGATCAAAAAGTATGAGAAGATGGATTCTGAGGAGGATCGAGCAATTAAGAGCCGCCAGATCTTTGACATGTACATCATGAAGGAACTGTTGTCCTGCTCTCATGTGAGTGCTTCGGACACTTGCTGCCATGTGAGAGAGTCCGAAAAGGCCCTTGGGAATTGGCGGAAAGGCCGCTTCATAATCACCTTGAACGAGATCCTTGAAAATGTAAGGCTCCCCAGATTACGTGGGAGGAGCTAGTCCACCAGTATGATACCCTCTCACAGGCAAAATACTTTCTGTGGGTCACTGAGTGGCGCGCACAGTTTTCTTGGAGCGGCCCATCCCAGCTCTTAACCTTTCTCTGTGACCTTTCTTTCCTCTGCTGCTGACAAGCAGTGGCTCTTTTCCTGTTCAGGGCTGACCTTCTTCTTAGTGAACTGCAGGCAGCCTCCTAGATAGTCCCTTTTGAAGTGCAGTGTTCTTGCAGCAGCAGCAGACAGGCAATTCTTTCTCTTTACTTAGGACAGCTAATTCTGCAGCCTCTTCCTGTTTGTACCAGGTATACCATAACAAATAATGTGGAATTGTCCGTTTCCTGTCCTCCCTGCACCACATTGACTGTTTGCAGAGGGAGCAGGGGGATGCATTGTGTGATGAGGTCACATCCCCTTGTGCACTATATTGGATATAGAGGAAGAGGCATAGAAGATTCATGGAGTAGTGATCTCTTCTAATATCTAGCTCAGTTATGAGTATCAGATTCCTGATGTTGAAATCAAACAAGAATAAATAATTGATGAATGGAATTATTGCTGCTAGTGAGAGCAGTTTCAGAGATCAGGAAGTAAGCATTGCAGGATGCTTATCTTCCTCCCAGGAGGTCCCATAACTCATGGGTAGAACACCACTTTTGTGTTCAGGAACTCTCAAGATGAATTCCTAGCAATTCCAGTTAAAAGAGTCAAGTAGTTGTTGATGAGGAAGACTCTCTGGGACTTTGAAGAGTTTTGGCCACCATCCAAAGTAAGCAGTACTGGGCTAGAAGGATAAATAATCTAATCTGGTATAAGGCACCTTCCTGCATAGATGGATGGATGAGCAGTAAGATGTTTTCAGGACTGGAAACAAAGGTGAGAGTTAGCAGGAGAATTTTATGTAGACAGTCTGCAAACAAGATGGACTAAATGCAAGGACCCACAGAGTAAAGCAGAGTAAGTAAAAGTGGCTACCAAGGTGCAGAACTGAGTGTAGGATAAAGGGGTAGTGCTCATATATTTGCCTGATTCCAGTTCTGCTTCTTGTACTGCCAGTTGTTAAGCCTAGTCCAAATATTGTGCCCTAGTCCTTCCTATTTCTCCGTAACCAGGTTCTTTGGAAAAATGGTTTGGCTCTTACTTTCCTTACCAAAACTGTACTAAGTGACAAGGTAGGAACTGAATGTCAACACAGACACACACACACACACCTGCCCCACCAGGTTTTTGCCCATCCTGACCTGGTATCTTAAGTGCACTAAATTGAAGGTCACCTGTGCATCAGACTCACTTGTTTTTCTGTATCCTTTACAGCCCTTCTCAAAAACAGCCACAGAGTACGTGCAGACCCGTTTGAGCAAAAAGCAAGTGCTGCCTGACCTGTTCCAAGTAAGTCCCTTTTCCACAGATGAGGTCTCTGAGCTCATACAAAATATCATTTGCCCCTGAAATAAGCATGCTAGCATTCCTGGGACAAACTGCTGAGTGAGACAGATCTGTGCAGCATGAACAGTATTTCACTGCATCTGATTCTTCCCAGTCTGAACCATAGCTTGTAAAGTGCTTTTCCTAATATTGTCACATCCAAAGAAACTTGGCTCCAGTAGGGCCCATCTTTTCTACACCTCTTGCTGCTGGTGTTCTTGCATTCCCCTGGCCAGGGATGTTAACATCTCCTGCAGCTGGAGCTATGCAGAAGAGAAACAGGACAAGTGAGTGGAAAGGATAATAGATAGGCTGTTGGTGTTTAAGTCTGCCTCCTCTTTTGCCAGCCATACATTGAAGAGATCTGCCAGTGTCTGCGTGGGTCTGTCTTCCAGAAGTTCATTGAGAGGTGAGTGCTGAGGAGTATAAACTCCTTCTATAGCTCGCATTAAAATGATGCTATGAACCTTCTTTGATTTTCAGCCTGACAGCTATGATTTTTTTTCTGAAGAACTGTTTCTCCCCCCCCCCAGCATTTAGCTAGCCACCTTCAATGCCAGCTCAGCGTATTTACATGGCCCTCACTGAGCTTCTTTGGTGTTTCGTTCTGAGGATCTCCCTTTAGAAACTTTCAGTGGAGCTTTTTAAAAGTAATAATGGCGCCTTAGAGTGCTCCCCACATACATATGAACTGAATGAGATCTTTCACTGCCATTTGGATTTTATTTTTTATATTTATATCTTGTATTTGTATTTATATTTTATATACTTTTTTGATGGGATATACGCTGGCTTAAAGGGGAAAAAACTCGAGGCTTGAGAATAAACAGACAAGAATTGTTGTTGTTGTTAGGGCTAACAGTGTTTACTGGTAGCATAAGGCAATAATGTATATACAGTACACTATTGCAAAAAGGAAAGTTGAATATACAGTACATGGTACAGCATTGCAAAAGGAAAAACAAAAACAAACTTATAAGCAGAGTTCCGTGTATTGATCCCAGGGCCAGAGCTCAAGCCATGCATAGCCTCCCATAGCTATGCACTGCTCAGTCCTCAAAAGTAGAATACACATGAAGAACTACATGGCTAAAAGACACTAGAAATCAAGAAGCATAGAACACCATTTTGCATGGTTGTATATTCAGTTCTTCTAGCTTTCTGATTGGCTGGATGTTAGCTGTGACACACACCAGGCCTAAAGCATTAGGCCTAAAGCACATAGCATGACCTGCTATTGGGTGGCAGTGCTGCATCTAAGCGAGCACGTGATTTCCTCCCCCCCTCTGCTCCCTCCCTGGAGCAGGCTTTCCACAGAAGGATTCAGGAGACATTGTTCTCATGGGAAGATCCAGAAACTAGCCATAACAATACACACGTGACCGTTGTTATCTTGCACCTGCACTTCACGTCACCATGAGAGGCCTTTGCTTTGTAAAGGATGCAATTTGCCAAAACACTTTTGCTTTGTAGAGAAACCCAATTTACCAATTTCATATGAGAAATCTGACATTTTTATGGTTATTGTTTTTAACTTGTTAGCTTTGTTGTAAACCGCCCAGAGTCCCTCTTCTGGGGGGAGATGGGCGGTGGCAAAATTTGAAAAATAAATCAATAAAAATAAAAATAAATATTTCTGTAAACCTTGGGAATTCCTTAAGTCAGCTGATTCTCTTGTATAGGAGCGTGCTGTTGGGCTACATAAGGACCCACGCACAGAATTTGCTATTGGTATATAGCAGCTTTCCCCTGAGGCCCCCGATATGTCTTGGATTGCAGTCCTATTATCTCCAGGTTTTTGTTGTTGTTGTTCAGTCGTTTAGTCGTGTCCGACTCTTCGTGACCTCATGGACCATAGCACGCCAGGCCTTCCTGTCCTCCACTGTCTCTCTGAGTTTACTCAAATTCATCTTCATTACATCGGTGATGCTATCTAACCATCTCATCCTCTGCCGTCCCCTCCTCCTTTTGCCTTCAGTCTTTCCCAGCATCAGGGTCTTTTCCAGTGAGTCCTCTCTTCGCATTAGGTGGCCAAAGTATTTGAGCTTCAGCTTCAGTATCTGTCCTTCCAATGAGCGGTCAGGGTTGATTTCCTTTAGGATTGACTGAATTGCAGTCCAAGGGACTCTTAAGAGTCTTCTCCAGCACCACAGTTAGGGCTAGTGATAAGTATGTTGTTGTTGTTGTTGTTCAGTCGTTTAGTCGTGTCCGACTCTTCGTGACCTCATGGACCATAGCATGCCAGGCCTTCCTGTCCTCCACTGTCTCCTGGAGTTTACTCAAATTCAAGTTCGTTACATCGGTGATGCTATCTAACCATCTCATCCTCTGCCGTCCCCTTCTCCTTTTGCCTTCAGTCTTTCCCAGCATCAGGGTCTTTTCCAGTGAGTCCTCTCTTCGCATTAGGTGGCCAAAGTATTTGAGCTTCAGCTTCAGCATCAGGTAGCATGGGTCTATTGCTTGTTTTTTTTAAGGAATCCTTGTCAGAAGGGGGTTGAGGGAGAGAACCCCCTAGTTAACCTTAGGGACCTTTTCCAGAGGGAAATTATTGGGGAATTCCACTATGATAAATCTTAAAAGTAATATAGAGAGATGAATATTTGTAGCTCAGGGTTGAACTGTGGAGGCCTTGGTGCTCTCTGAGCCTTGTTTTCTTGCAGACGTTTCATTGCCAGGCTAGGCAACATCTTCAGCATTTTCAACATTTTCGCATTGCCAGGCTAGGCAACATCTTCAACATTTTCACACTGAAGATGTTGCCTAGCCTGGCAATGAAACGTCTGCAAGAAAACAAGGCTCAGAGAGCACCAAGGACTCCATAGAGAGATGAGTATCTCTCTCATTCATTGTAGAGTGGCTGGGTCATTTACTTGTACAAAGACATGATGATATCTTTTAAAGTCTGCAGATCTACATAGGAATGAGATCCTATGAATACAGTGAAACTTCCTTTGGAATAAATAACTATAAAACCATTCTGTAATTTTCTGTGTACATATATAAAAAGATTTGTGTAATGCAGTCAGGTTTTTTTCCTGAGAAAAGTAGCAGTTTATTTGCAGCATAGATGGAATATACTGTATGTACTTGTACATTTTATTTTATTTTCTTCCCTTTATTTAATAAATAAATAACGTATATACTTAAGTTATATGAACATCATTTTAGGTTAGACTCTCCTAAAGTAGTAAACAAGAAAATGTAAAAACCACAAAACATATAAAAACTATGATAAATTTACATTAACTGTTAAAACAGATCCTAACATATATACAGTAGTCCTAGTAGAAGCCTAACATGGTTATGGATCAAGATAAACAGGTATGTTTTTGAGCCCAGTTGAAGGTTTACTATGATGGAGTCTGGAAAACATCAGTCATAGCAGGGGCCATCATCCAGAATGCCTTAACTCTTGTGCCTTCAAATGTAATGCCAGAGTAGATTCATTGGCATGGATAAAGCTGGTATTTTTGATAATCTATACTTAACAATCCAGAGCTTTAAAGCCAATACCAACATTTTAAATGTGTGATAGTACTGGTGCAGTATAGATGTTACTTAACAGTAGAAACATTCATTCTGTACAGATAAAATCACAGTTATGGTGCACTGGTAAAAAGGATTGTTGGCCACCCCTGCTACCTAAATTTTCCAGTTACCATGCAGTCTAAGAAAGTTCATCAGCATATGTGGTTTTTCATGGAGAATGTGACCCAGTACTTGAAGGAGGCCTTCAATGCCCAAAGAGTTTGTCCATAAAACAAATTGCCACCAAGTAGGTCTCAGAGGACCTTTGAAGGTCCCAAGTCTCTTAAATCAGGCTCAATGACAAGAACATCCTTTAATAATTAAAAAGACTACAAATGCAGTGATGGCTGAGATTTCAGGAACAGCAGGAAGACCAAATATACATTCTTACTATTTTCTGTTTGTATTTTTTTCAAGTCTCCTGATATTCACATTCTAACTATTGATGTGACATTTCATTTATTTAAAACTTTAGTTGTAATTTACTCCCTATAGATCACATCTTTCCTAATTCATTACAGAAACTCAAAATTCAAAGTGCATTCTGTCACATATGTTGGGAGAGTTATAATTTGAGGCAAGAACATGTTTGACATGGCAGTCGTGCCATCTTGAGCAGCACCCAACAAATTTGTCTTAGTCTGAGCATTAACTTTCCCTCAAGACTTGAGCCCTGCACTCAAGACCACCTCCTTCTGCTTAGTCAGGGAGGCAAATAGGATAATGCAGGCAGTCAAAATTGGCTGATTGTTGGACTGATCAAAGAGACAGTCTTTATAGACCCAAACTGTCTCTACTGCTTAAGCTGCTGGTATACAAGATAGGTAGACACATCTGGAAGAGATGAACACCCCCCTCTTCAGTCAGATTCAGTGATGCAAGCCAGGCTGGCATGCTGTTCCATAATTTGATAAGAGATAATGCCTCATTTCCCATTAACCAATCTGGCATTCATTAACTGCACCTGGATACTAGAGGTAAGCATCCAAGGCCACTGTAGCTATGGGGAAACGACATTAAGATGTCTGAATTGTTGCCTTTTCAGCTCCCATTGCCATAACACCCTCTGCTTGTACTGCCTTTATAATGCCTCCTATACTCTTTCATCTCTGGCATATTGGAATGAAAATTTCTGTAAATGGAGATTTTAGCTAAAGGATCCTCTGACAATAGTGATGCACTGATTGGGGATTGAAGTCAACTGCAAGATAAATTGTTTGTTTATATTTGTGAGTTCTGTCTTACTACTCCTCTTGTTCTGTTTTAGTGACAAATTCACACGCTTCTGCCAGTGGAAAAATGTGGAGCTGAACATCCACGTGAGTGCCTAGTGTTGGGAGAGCATTTTTGAGGTTGTGATAAAGACTGTCATGAGACACTAAGCATAGACTTGCCAGTGGCCACTTTATTATAGCATGCAGAATGTACAGGATTTGCAGAGCACTCATAATGCAATGAGAAAGGAGATCCCATCCCTAAGAAGCTCTCCGTTTGTAGCTAAAAAAAGATTATTGATGTCTGTTATTCATTTGGTAAATGAACTAGAGAACTGTGAGTGTTTGAGAAATGAATCCAGTCTCATGCTCAATATCCTAAAACAGGAACAGAAAATCCTTTACTTTGGAGATGCTGGACTTATAACTCCCACTGTTCTGGATAATGCTAGCTGGCATCTAACAACATCTAAGGAGTTACAGGTTACCAGTTCCTGTTTCAAGATATGAGTTTAGCGTACCCAGTGACACCTCTTTAGAATTAAAAGACTCACAAGCAGCTGTGACCAAAAATTAGGGAAGTATGTGTTGAAGGCAGTTCAGATCCAGTGATAATAAGCCTAGGGATATGAATGTGCTTGCACAGTGCTATGGAAACAAGATTATGCTCACTTCAAGTTAACATTCTTGTTTTGCTCTCTCTTCCTTTCCCCTATTTTTTTTTTAAAAATCCTTTGCTGTTTATGGGATCTAGCTGACCATGAATGACTTCAGTGTCCATAGGATCATTGGACGCGGTGGATTTGGCGAGGTCTACGGCTGCCGGAAAGCAGACACGGGCAAAATGTAATATGTAGGATTGTCTTGTCATGCTGTGGTGAGAATTGTAGGAGAGCAAGTCAAGAATGATGGACAAAGGTTCAGACCCACTAACTGGCAGTTCCCACTTCCTTTTTGATGTAATACCTTAATCTGTGCTAGCTATATATGCAGAGCGTCACCTGAAGTATAAAGTATCCAAACAAGTTCAGATGGAGATCCTTCAGACATTTTTCCCCCAAGGCTATGCTCCCCATCCATTAGCCACCCAATACTTCCTTTCAAGTTGAATGACCATAAAGAGAATTGTGTAGGACAAGAGAAATGTGCTGTCTTCTCAAATATAAATGTGTATATTGCTAGGCTTAAGGTGAACAATAGTTGCCTTCTGTTGTGTTGGCTTGCGGGACTCAAGGAAGTGTTTTGTCCTCCTCACGGTAACTCTTGCCTTGGTCATCTCTCAGTCTTTTGCAATGCACTCTATGTGGTGCTGTCCTTGATGATGCCTTAGAAGCCGCAGCTGGTCCAAAATGCAGCAACTTAAATAGTTAAGGGCACATCTCAATCTGCCCATTTTTCCTGAAATCCATATGGCCCCAACCCTCCAGGGTTTTGCAGCAGGCCTTGGGCAGATACGTCATGAATGTTGTTCCTTCTTATAGTTGGGTTTTATTCAGATTGATTTCTTACATTGTCCCTCAGTGGGGAAAAAGTAAATTGATGATGATGTTATATATATTTTAAATCTTATTTACGGAATAGGATATATAAACTGCTCAGTGTCTGGAGCAGCATATAAGCCCAGAATAAATAAAATCAATATCACTAATTTAAGAAAATTCCAGCTTCCTTTAAAACCTTTACATTTTCTCTACAATGCATCCCTTGTGGAGTTGATCATGTGCTTCTTTATTGCTGCCTTGGAAAATGTCCCTTCTCTAAACAAGTTAATTCAGTTACTGTCCTGCCACGCCAAATATAATGCAGAAAAAAACTGCTTTCCCTCCCCTCCACATCCTGAGCATGAGCCAGCAGGAAAATTACTGGACAGTTTTCCAATTGTTGGCAAGCTGGACCGTTATTGTTTAGGGTTGTTATGGAGATAAAAGGAAAGCTTAGAAAACATAGGATAATGTAGTGCAGTGTTTCTCAACCGTGGCCACTTTAAGATGTATGGACTTCAACTCCCAGAATTCTCCGGACAGCCATGCTGGCTGGAGAATTCTGGGAGTTGAATTCCATACATCTTAAAGTGGCCAAGGTTGAGAAACACAGATGTAGGGACATATGTGATCAGAGAGAATTTACTTACTTACTTACTTACTTACTTACTTACTTACTTACTTATCAAATTTATATTTATTCAGTTAAAATGTGTTTTCATTCTAAACGTCTGAAGTTCCTAAAGGGGAGGACATGTCTTTATTCAGAAAGAGCCTGATAAGGATATAGTCAGCTTCATTGGAAGAAGTGCTGTCACATGGTTATGTTTGGAGGGACATCTGCAGGGAAGATTTCATGGGTAGGAGCATCGTCAGATACTCTTGGCAAAAATGTAACCCTGAGATCATTCTGCTTCTGACCTCTTCTGTTTCTTGATAGGTATGCCATGAAGTGTCTAGATAAGAAGCGTATTAAGATGAAGCAGGGGGAGACATTGGCTCTGAACGAACGCATCATGCTGTCTCTTGTCAGCACTGGGGTGAGCTTGGCTACTCTGAGGAATGGGGAGAAGTGAAGAGAATGCACAAGCTCTGAACCTACGCTATACAAGTCACTGGTGGGCAGGAAGAGAAATCTAAAAACATACAAGTGACAGCTGGGGGACTTGAAATCAAAGCTGGCATGGGTGTGGTAGATATTTTGATGAACCAACCCGTCATGGAGAGGGAAGAAGATACGTGAAGGAGGCAGTGTTGAGTATGTGACTGGGAGTGTAACAGGGATAGGATGCGTGGATGCAGAAATGTCTGTGCGGGAAAGAATAAGAGGTGCAGTGTAGCATGTCTGAAAGCTAGAGGAGGGCACAAGTTGTGTGTGGAGGATGCTGGAGAGAGAAAAAAGGGCAGGGAGGTTTCTTAGCGTGTAAGAAACTCAGGAGGAGATGGAAACTGTTGCAAGTGTTCACAGTAGGTTGTGAGAAAGCAAGGAAGGTGTGTTGGTGCAAGGCACTCTGCAGAAATGGTGGAATGGGGATGTATGGTCAATGCAAGAGGCGGCAGCAGTTTGTAAGGCAAGAGACTGAGTGATTTATTACACAGTTCATTTTCACAAGATTGTCAAATGCAAGTATGTGTGTATAGTTGAATGAGTTGGGTAGTAAGTGTGTACACAGGATGTATTAGAGATTGTAGAATGTGCAGCAAAGATGCCAGAGGTGAACTGTGTGTGAGTATAAGCCGGAATGCATCAGTCAGTATACAGAGTGTGCATGCATGCAGTCTCTTTATCGTTTTCTCTGTGGTAACTTTGTTCTTTGGATCCCTGCCAGGATTGCCCCTTCATCGTGTGCATGTCATATGCCTTCCAAACACCTGACAAGCTCAGCTTCATCCTGGACCTCATGAATGGTGAGAGCCAGGATCCTGCCTCTAAGAGCCTCTTCTTCTCTGCCCTCCTCATGTGCTTTCCTAAAGGACTCCTCCACCCCTCGCTGTGTCTTATTCCATCACATAGTTCTTTCCTCTCCTCCTTGCAGGGGGTGATCTACATTATCACCTCTCCCAGCATGGGGTCTTCTCAGAGACTGAGATGCGTTTCTATGCAGCAGAGATCATCCTGGGTCTGGAACATATGCACAATCGCTTTGTGGTTTATCGTGACCTCAAGGTGAGCACACCCATTTCTTCTAGCCAGCCCCATTGCTGTATAATGGTCCAGCAGAGCCACCATCACCATTACTGGCTTCCTTTCAGAAAGAAAGTCAATTGCTGGTGTTCAAGTATGGGGCTTCAATATCTCATTCCTCTCTGCAGATGAAAGATAGTTTTCTCAATGGATTCAGATTTCTTGCTAAGTGGATCTTCCATCTCCTGCCTAGGAGCCAACATGATGTGGCTGAGGTGTTTGCGATCAGGGAACATTAAAATCAAGCTCTGTTGTCTTCTTTAGAAAATGGAAGTTTGATTAAAGTTTGAATTATTTCATTGAAGAAACTAAAACAATATTCTAATATCTTAATGTTCCCTAGTGACCCACATTCCTGTTCTAAGTATTTTGAAATTATTAAAATACTTGACGTCCACTCTTTGACTACTGCTTCATATTAAATTAGGATGGGATCATGTTTTGTTGCTTGTTTTGTATATTATAACTTTATTATATTCCTCTGTAAACCTAATCTATCCACTGCAGGAGCTGAATTCGGAAAATGCTTCTTCAGTTCTCCTGTAGAGATTTATCTTTATTTGGTTGACTCCAGAGTGCTGTTGCAGAGGCTCAAGCCACAGTAGAATAAAGGAGAACTTCAATAGGCTGGGCTTGCATGTCCTCTTTCATTGCCATTTCTGCAGTAGCACTCTGGAGTCCAAGAAATAAGAATAAAGCACTTGTTTTGTTAAACACTGCTCTGTGCCTACAGCCAGCCAACATCTTGCTAGATGAGTTTGGTCATGTCCGCATCTCAGATTTGGGACTTGCCTGTGACTTCTCCAAGAAGAAGCCTCATGCCAGTGTGTGAGTATCTGAAAGAAATCTCTTTTTGCCCAGAAACTCTACTCTACATACAACTAATTTTATAACAAAAATAAATATGAGAACATGCTTCCCGCCCCACCCCCCTTCTTCCTCAGCTTCCTTAGTTATTGTGCCCTCCAGATGCTTTAGAGTTCAGTGTCCATCACCTCCATTCAGGATGCTCAGCGACAAGGGTTAGTTCAAAATATCTGGAAAATTTGAAACATTTTGCCTCACTTCCTCTAAATCAACTTACACGCTCACACTTACCTGCGATAGGGAGTGGTATCATTCCAAGATGCTTCTAGCTGAGCTTGTCCATCATCTATACATAGAATTTGCATAATGGCTATATACATAGAAACTAAAAACATGGATCAACATATCACAACATTCCAATCTCCTGACTTGGAATCTGCCTTTTGCATTTTCTGCTTATAGATGATTGGGTAAAGGGATGTTCTCAGGGTGTTGGTGGTTAAACCTGTGTGAAAAGGACTTTATTCACCAGCCGATGTAATTATTTATTTTGGTATTGGTATGTGGGCAATTTTAGCAGATTATCCAGTTGAAGCCACTTCCATTAAGTATTTATTAGAAACACACTCCCTCAGATCATAATTATAATTTTAAAATGTAATGCAAGGAGGAATTAGCAATTGCTTCCATTTATAAACCAAATTAAGTTTCAAGAAGTTCAGTGCAAATCTCTGATGCACAAGTAGGTTAAATTCTGTTTTCCTTTGACACATCCTGCTAAGGGTCTCTAGCCTGATGCTCTGCTTCTTCTGATTCTTGGTTTGGTCCTCCCTGCAGTGGCACACACGGGTACATGGCACCGGAGGTTTTGCAGAAAGGTGTGGCCTATGATAGCAGTGCTGATTGGTTCTCTCTAGGCTGCATGCTCTTCAAACTACTGAGGGGGTAAGTGGCCAGATATGTCGGGAAAGTCGAGTATGTGGAAGCATTATCAGTGGGATGAGATGTAATTGGCAGGAGAAACTAACTGGAGTAGTTGGCACTGCAAGAGAGTAGCAAGGAGAAATTTCCTGAAACTGCCTTTGACATTCTCTTTGTCCTTGTCACAGGCATAGCCCTTTTCGACAGCACAAGACTAAAGACAAACATGAGATTGATCGCATGACACTCACTATGGTAAGTTACCTTTGTTTGCTAAACTCAGTAAGGGGTGAGCCTTGATACCAGTCTTCCCATCTTTGAACTGTGCATCTCTCACTCCTTTTGTTCTACAAAAATGATTTCTACCCCCACTGTTAAACCAGTCCTCACCTCGAAGGGTCTATTTGAATCCTTGCAGAGGTCAACAACTGGATTCCCCCACTGCTATATTGTGCGCCTACTTGATAGCTTCATGTGGATTTGAACATGTGTCCAGGCATTTGTTTTGAAAATGGTTCCCTGCTCATTCCATCACCACTCAGTTATTTTGGCAAAGTATTTAACCTAAGATTTTCTTCCATTGCCTCATAATTCATTTTCCAAGTCTGAGAGTTTCAGTTTTATACGGGGCAGGCAGGTGTAATTACGACCTAAGAAGCCTGAACAGAGGTTCCGCTTGGCTGTAGGTTTGTCTCCCAAAAACCAGTGGGCAATTTCACTGTCATTCAGCCACCTCTATTACTTAGAAAACAGGAAATAAGAGTGTCTCATCACACAGAATTATTGTTGAAAATCCAGAATATGAAACATTCTTGATTCTCAACAATAATCAAAATATGAAAAATAAAACAATGTATTTTGTTTTAATAAAAATATCAAAAATAAAACAATGTATTTTAAATAAGTAGGACCATCTACAAAATAACGGTATTGTGGAATGTGCTTGTTCATTGTTAATCCGCCAGCTATGCTGAGCTCTGTAGTTTCCCCTTTTGTTTCCCAACAACCTGGTTTTCTGGCTTCATTCGGTGTTTCATGACTATAGAACTTGTTCTCTCCCCACTGGAGTTTTTTTTTTTAAAGTTCAGCTTCTGCAGACTTTGGGATTCCCCCAACCCTAGCAATGCTTTTGGACATGGAGGCCAGATAGGAACAGCAGTCAAACCTGAAATAAGAAATGGGGGGAAAGGGAAAGTACTTAGGAGAGGGTTGTGGTGCTCAGCGTTAGCTCAAGTCATTGTACTGTTTGGGGCAAAGGACAAGATGACACATCCAAACAGACTCAGCCAGATTGATAGTTGAATGTTACTTCCCTTTTATCCTCTATTGTATCTCAAAAAGTTTGAAGGGCTACAGGGCTTTTGTTACATGAGCACCTGCTTCATGCTGTAATAGAATTGGTATCTTGCCTATCTTGGAAGCTGATACTAAAATGCAGATAGAAAACGCCAATATAAAATTAAGAGCCAGTTTGGTCTAGTGGTGAAGGTGCTGGGCTAGAAACCGGGAGACTGAGAGTTCTAGTCCCGCCTTAGGCATGAAAGCCGGCTGGGTGACCTTGGGCCAGTCCCCCTCTCTCAGCCCAACTCACCTCACAGGGTTGTTGTTGTGGGGAAAATAGGAGGAAGGAGTATTTGGTATGTTCGCCGCCTTGAGTTATTTATAAAAATAATAAAGGCGGGATAAAAATTAAATAAATAAATAAATAAATAAAATTACCAAAGGATCTTCAGAGTGTAAAACAGGCCTTTCTGAAACAGACCCAAAGGCCCACCTAGTCCAGCATCCAGTTTCTGACGAGGCTGAAAGGCTAGGCATGAAAATAAAGGATTCTTCTTATTTGTCTTGACTGAATAGACTTGTTCTTCTTAAATATGTCTTTTTGAAAGTGATCTAATCTGGAGACCCTTGACAGTGAAATTCTAACTAGGAGAAATAGAATTGACTTTCATTGTTTCTGAAATTACTGCTAGTTGCTTTCATTGGGTAACTTAAGTGCTGATATTGGAAAGGCCATATGTACAAACATACACACACACCATGCTTTTGGCATCAAGCAGTGTTACGCAAAACAGAAAATGAGTAAGAAACAATGAGAGGGAGGGAGGGAGGGAGGCATCAGATAAGAAAAGGAAGTACAGCTGAATCTAGTTTACACCAGCTTCAATTATTATTATTATTATTATTATTATTATTATTATTATTATTATCTTTTATATATAACTCAAGGCATTATAGTATAGTATACTTATACAGTTATACAGTGTAGTATACTGCTCCCAAACCATCTTTGCTTCCATTATATCCATACACTGTTTCATACATTTCTTCTTTAAACTTCCCACATCTTTCTTTTTGAGGGTCTCATCAACTCCATCCAAACATGACTTTTTGGGTCTTCACTTCCTCTCAACCCACTTGACTTCTGCTTTGCAATGCAGTCCTTCTCTTACTCCTTCCTGCTCAGTGGTGAACCATTTACTTATTCTCATATGTGCTTTATTTTCATCATATACTGCTTTTATCACATACAGCAGCCAAACTTTTAACTCCATATTTGAGTAAAACATTTCATAATGTAAGCCTTACCATGTTTCCTTTCCATCAAAAAGCATACAGTAAACTGTCTCATAGTTTAACTAACTGGTCTGCTGAAGAGCAAAAATTCTGTCTGCCTAGTTCCTGCCCAGCATAAAGCTTCAATGTAGTTCCCAAATTTTGATCATTATCACCTATCACACCTCTTCAATCAAAATTCTGCCAAACATCTTTCCAGCAAATTAATCCCCCTGTACTTTTTATATTCACTGATGCTTCCTATCCTTTTGTAGAGGACAATAAAAGCATTTTTCAATTGTCAAGCACGGATGGAGTTCTCACACATTAAATAAGCTGTACTCCACATCCATATTTTAGTACTTTTCCAGTTACGTCATCTGCAGCCTTTTTCAACCTCCTCACAATACAAAGGATTTCTTTTGCATCATTTTTATTTGGACACTAATATTTATAGAATTTGTTTAAATTCCATTCTTCAACATATCATTATCATTCCCATACAGAACTTTAAATACTACTTCCAGCATTGCCTCACTTCAGTTTTAGCCCAAATTATTTTATCACTTTTATTTTTAATTTCATTCACTACTGTAATAACTTCTTAGTCCACTTCCAAAACAATTTTTAAAATCACTGCATCAAACTCACTGCATTTTCTCTGCCTCTTTTAATCTTAACCATTCCTGACTCCCTTTATATACTTTCTTTACAACTATACACATTATATAATATTCCTCATTTTTATAGCAGTTTTAAATAACTTTTTTTCTCTCATCTGCTAATACAGACCTCCACTGCCTATCATGACTTTACTCAATCAAGGTTTTCATATAACGTATTTGAGTAGGACAGGGAATGTGGAAAGTAGATTGCCAGCCTTATTCATGTGCCACTCATAGCATTCCCTGCTAACAATAATGATGGTACTAGTAGTTTGGGCACCTTTTGGCCATATGCCACACGCATAACCAAAGCTCAAGCATGTTCATACTATGCTGGAAAAGTTTGGCTCTCCAATGTAGAGACTTCCTTGCATGCCAACATAAGTTGCCCATATCCCACTAACTAGGATGTACATGCGGTGTATAAATACACTGAGGACATTTGGGAACAATTTACCATCAAATATTAAACCATGAAGAGAAGCTGTATTTAGAATTGGATGTTGGTGAACCTCCAGTTAAAATGAGCTGTACAATTAAGTGGCCCTTGAAATAAAACAGATGACTGACTGAGATGGCCATTCTTAGCCACAGTGGTCTGAGGAAGCTCCAGGACTACAAAAAAGGGGCTTGGGATCTGTAAACAACCTTGGAGCTTGACCTCTCTTCTGGAATAATTTTCCTCAACTTGGTGCTATCCAGATGGCATCAGGACCATAGCTGCTATCCTCCAAAGCCAGCATTGTTACAGTTAGAAGAGCCATAAGTAATTTCCGCATTAGTGACTTATAACATCTTTATAACACCACCCAGCCATTTGAGGATTTTGGTTGTTGTAATCCTAATTTATCTGGAGATCATCAGATTTGGAAAAGCTTGGATAAAGATCTGTAAGATGTTTGCAGCAACCTGCTGAATTGTATGAAGTGATTTGAAAAGAAAGGTAGCTCTAACAGGAGGCCAATGAACACTGGTGTCTGTTGATGGTAGGAGTGTGAGTGAATGTTTGTTTGGATGAAGTGGCAGTGGTTTAAAACAACTTTTTACCTCTTCTGATGATAATAACCAATAATAATAAATAATAGCCACCCAGAGTCATTGGGAGCCAGGCGACATACAAGTTTAATATATCATCATCATCATCTGAGGACTTTTTGCACAGGGATGGGGAACCTTTTTCCTTTGAAAATTTCTTGACACAGAAGAAACCCTTTGTGGCCACTGCTGATAGTAGGCAGACCCAGAGTTATAAATAGGTAGCATCTGCAAAATTATATACAGTAGCTCTTCTTCCTCTTCTTTACTATTCCATTCCATTCGAACCCATGTGTCTCTTTTGCAAAAACATATGCAAGCACAGAATGGAAGAGAAAGTGATTCCCAGTGGGTCTGCAGTTTTCAAGCAGCAGAATAATGCTGAGGGCTATGTGAAATTAAATTAGGCTGATTGCATGTGATTTTTAGCATGCATATTAGCATTCTTCCTTTCCTTCTACTAGGATTATGATGGCATTGCTGTCAGACCCAAGTTATTCACTGGTTTCTGTGGGGTCTCCTACAGCTTCTGGAATAGGAAATCTTCTCCTTTCTGATAGCCTAAATGAATAACAAATAATGGCTTCAAAGGTTGAAGGACTTACGATACAGAGCCCTGGTGGGTTTATTTATTTATTTATTATTTGGATTTATCACCGCCCATCTCTACCATGGTAGACTCTGGGCAGTTTACAATCATATTATAAAAAGTTAAAAACCTATACATCTAAAATCTACTATAAAATAAATAAACCAAGTTCTCCTTGGTTTCCTCTGACCTCTTCAATCTCTCAGGTCCCCTTTAGCTAAACCTGTCCTCTTTTTTTCAACAGGCTGTGGAACTGCCAGAGTCCTTTTCACCTGAGCTACGTTCTTTGCTGGAGGGACTGTTACAGAGAGATGTCAACCGTCGGCTGGGTTGTATGGGCCGTGGGTGAGTCTCCTGCCAAGGTGCTGAAGGACTCTGGGATTTAGAGGAATGTCAGAATGGGCCAGAGTTTTAAGGTTACTCATCTTCATGTTCAGTGATTGAAAAAAATCTACATAGAATAGAGTTGGGTTTGGAACTCAGGTGAGAACAATTCATTCACTCCTTATTTAAGAAAAACAAAAACCTGTAAAGAATGAAGAACGTATTCTCTTCATATGCTTGGCTGTCATGGCATGTTCCCCATATCTATTACTGTAGAGATAATATGAACAAAACATCAAAACTTTACTTTTTTGGAAGTTAATGTTAACAGAATCAGCTTCACAGAAAAAACATTCCCCAGTATTCAGTTGCAAATTCAAGCCACAATCTGATAAATCAGTGTAGATGACCTTGAAGCATGGATGTACCAAGAGAACAAAACAGTGTTACTATGTAAACTCCAACAATATTGTTTTCTTGTAGGTAAGGCTTTCATGTTCATGACTTTCTGATTAGCACTGAATGTAGATCAGGAGTTGAAATCCAAAGGTTTTCAGAACAATAATAAATAACTAATTTGAAAATATGAATTGCTATTGCTTTTTTAAACATTATTTTCTGAGGAAGAAAGATCAGCCAGCAGCCTTGTTTTCGCATTTTTATTATTGTTCATTTACCATTTCATAAAACAATAGATTATTCTATTTATTTCTTTTCTTCTCTATCCCAGTATAAGATACACTGCAGTCTTGGGATAAATGCATACAACCCCAGATTTGGTATGTCTCCTGTAGGGATGAACCAAACCTTATTTGCTTGTGCCATGCATCTGATGAAGTGCATCATAGATGCCATGCATCTATTCTGGGCATACCCCTCTTATGATTAACAGTATACATATAGTGCTTAAATGTATACTCTGCTATTAATTTCTGGGGCCAGACAATTCTGAAACAGTAAATGTTTCTATATTGAAATGCATATACTATGCAAATTTAGCATGTTTGCATAATTTATCTTGGGGTTTTGTTTTCTTTTGTTTTATCCCCCTTTGGATTTGCTCTTCATGGGAAAGAGAAAGAGCCCCACAGAATAATAAAGTTTCACTTCCCTTCCTCTACTTCCAAAACCATTAGAAATCAAATTCAGTTACTTCTCTAGTTTCTGAAATTTTAAGCAGTATTATCTGTAAGTTTCCAAACTGGAGGTGAAACACATTTTTAATATAAAAATAACAATACTAGATTTGAAGTTCATGGAATAGATTTTGCACAGTGATTTGTGCTGCTTCTGCACACAGGCAGAATTTTTAGTTTTGTAACTGCAGCGATACGCACATGTACTTTTCTGAGCAAACTAGGCATTCCAGTAGAAGATAATAGTCCGCAGATGCTGATGTGGTTCGGTTTAGCTGAATTCTCTTAAGTTTTGAATTAAAAATTGAAATTCCACACCAGTGGAATTCCTCCCTAGTTAAAAAGATACATGAGCATGGTAAGTTGTATTTGCTGTTCATGAAGGTCATGTTGGCTCCGATTTTTTATCCCCTGCCTTCTAGTTCCAGCTATCGCAAAGTCAAAGATGAAGTCACTATTATCTCTTCTATATTTTCATTAGGTCACTTGAGGTAAAGGAGAATTCATTCTTCCAGGGTGTAGACTGGCAGATGGTTTTTCTCCAGAAGGTGAGTAGAGAGTAGTCCCAGTTGAAAGGCCGATGGGAAAGAAGATAAAACCTATTCGGGCATTATGATTAAAAAAAATGAAAAGGTATGGCAACAACTCTGCTCTGCTCCTTTGCTAACCTTATTTCATTGTGTCTTTGCAGTATCCACCACCCTTGATTCCACCACGTGGGGAAGTAAATGCAGCTGATGCTTTTGACATTGGCTCATTCGATGAAGAAGACACCAAAGGAATTAAGGTACATGAGGAGAATCTCCCGGAATTGTGGTGTCCTCTGCGGAGCAGCTGCAATTTTCTCATGTTCTTGAGCGTGAGGGCACTTCTGTTCTAAAATTGATACCCCGTTTTTCTTCAAAAAGAACTCGAACAGGTTGAACTTACATATCGTAGAAAGACCCAGGCAGTAGAAGGTGAAATTGCATGAGAGGCACCAATACTGTGTTTTGCCACCAGGGAATAACAGTGCAGACCAGCCTTCTCCTTCCAGTGTCCACCTAGGAATTCTGATCAGACTGAAGGCTGGTACTGAGAAAGGGCTGGCACAGGGTAACTTGTGCAATCAGATCATTCTGTTTTAGCCTCCGTGTCTAGTACCAGCCAGAGTTCCCTGGGAAGCTTAGAAGCAGAACATGATATTGATAGTTTTCTCCTTGTTTGCCTCCAGCCATTGGAACTATAATGCAGCCAAACATTGAGAAGCTATCTGTCATAGCTAGTAGCAGTATATTTGTTTAATACCTTGTTGCATTAACTAAGTCATTGGCCAGTAAATCATTTTTGAAAATTAAAAAGACATTGATCAAGGATACAGTGGAATCTTAAAATTAACAGACTAGGGAGGGGAAAGGGTGCCTGTTATTCCAGATCATCAATTAAATTGGAGAGTATGCCTTTATCTTAAGATAATGAAGTAAATGGACACAAAGTATGTTATTTGCATAATAAAGTCATCACACCAATGACATACATCACTGCAGAAATTTTGTCCATGGTATCAAGGTTCAGTAAATCAAGGTTTTACTCTATTACCCAATACAGTTTCTTATTTGTGGATGAAGTATCCTAGAAGTTAACTGCATTTTTTTTTTCTTCAGTTCATGGGCCTTCCAATAAGAGCAATGTGTAAGTGACTAATTCTTGTCTATTATTAGACAAGAATTATTATATAATAAAAGTAGTGAAATTCAGGAACTAATATATATATTCTGAGCTTTCTGGCTCGGAGTGATGTGCACATAGGGTAACGTTACGAATTGCCACACTGGCTTAGGACAAATGTCCATGTAGTCTAGCACTTTGTGGCCAGCCAGATGCCTTAGGAATAGAGGTAGCCAACCTCTGAAAAGATGGCATGGGAATTAATTGAAATCTGTGCAGAGATTTACGGAGGAATACGCCCCTAGATGAGAAAAGTGCTGAGGAAGTTAGGAAGTGCTAGAAAGGATGGGATTTGAAATATCTACAAGGGACTGTGCAAGCTGTGAATAGGAGCTGATAGAAGGGACAGAGCCGGAGCAAATAATACTGCCAAGGGGAAAACAATAGGCCTTATTCCAAGAGTCCAAACAGAACATAAACAGGGCACTACTGAAACAGACTGAAAGGCTGTTGTGGGAAATCCAGAAGTAGGTAGCCTCTCTTGCTGCTGTTCTCAGCAGCTGATACCCAGAGGCATGCTTCCTCTGATCCTGGAAACATAGTGACATAATGCTCCTGCTTCTCCTCCCAGCTATTGGATAGTGACCAGGAGCTCTATCGCAACTTTCCACTCACCATCTCGGAGCGCTGGCAGCAGGAGGTCACAGAGACCGTATTTGATACAGTCAATGCGGAGACTGACAAGCTGGAGGCCCGCAAAAGAGCAAAGAACAAGCAGTTGGGCCATGAGGAAGGTGAGCCTCATTGCTGTTCTATACAAGGAAACCCTTTGCCAGAATTCGGAATTATTCCGCAAGCATTTGCTTTTGGAAGCTTGGTGTTCCTTCCCTGCCCTTAGTGTGGGAAGGCTGTCTGGATTCATTGGTGCTAGTCCTATTCTGCTCCCTGTAAGACTCCGCCTTTTAGTTAGCCTTCATATTCTTACCTTTACCTGTTCTGTACAGATTATGCCTTGGGCAAAGACTGCATCATGCATGGCTATATGTCAAAACTGGGGAACCCTTTCCTTACGCAGTGGCAGAGGCGATACTTCTACCTCTTCCCAAACCGGTTGGAGTGGCGTGGAGAGGGAGAGTCTCCGGTAAGGCTCTGTTCCAGTGGGTGGAAAAGATAGAATATCAGATTTAGGGTTGTATGAAGACTTGCCATAGATGAATGCAAGAATTTAATTTTGATTTGTGTGTGTTTAGGGGGATAGCGCACAGAGGTAGGCACGTGATTGTGTGTTTTTAGGGGGATAGCGCAATGCCAGGAGAAGAGGGGGACTCTTTAGATGTAAGTAAAAGATGCAGCATGTATATTTAAGATGTGCGTTGGAAATGGCTGTCGTTAACCAAATATTTGTTGGGGGGGCATTACAGCAGTCCCTGCTCACTATGGAAGAGATCCAGTCAGTGGAGGAGACACAGATAAAAGATCGAAAGTGCATCCTGCTTAAGATCCGGGGAGGCAAGCAATTTGTTTTGCAGTGTGATGTGAGTTGGTTCCCCCCCCCCCCATACAGTCCCTCCTAAGAACCTTTTTTGGTGGTCTGTTTGATCTTTTTATTATTTATTTATTTATTTATTTAACTTATATGACCGCCCATCTCCCCCAACGGGGAACTCTGGGCGGTTTTGTGAAATTAAACTTTTGTATCTGTCTAAACAAGATGTTAAATTTCTATTCCGTACAAAATCGAAAAAGAGAAAAAATGGGCAATTCAAAATTCTTGTGCTTCCTGTTTTTGCTATTTCACTCTAAGGTAATCTGTGTTCCTTTTTAAAAGTTGTGGTTCCTTAAAATCCCTATTATTAGCTGCCTTAGAGACTGGGGCAGGAACTCTTCTCAGTTTATGGAAAAAGTGATTTGGACACTTAATCATTTTAGTGGTCATGTATGCTTGGCAAACTTCTCAGAATGATCTATGCCTATTAAGTTTTCATGTAGAACTTAGCTGCATTTGCACAATTATTGTCTAATTTGTAAATGTAGAGGATCAGGAGCAGCTTGTATTTCGATACTGGGAGGCAAGAAGTTGTTTGGGTGCAAGAGATTTTCCCCATTCACTGAAAGCCACATCTACATCCTCTCTAGAGAAACAAGCTAGGGAAACACAGCGAAGCAATTCTGTCTCATTGCTTCCAGTGGGAGTTTATCTTGCTAAATAATGTCCCAGATGTTTGTATCCAAAATGGTTTTGCAATTTTCAGGTTCCATACACTGCAGAGTATGTGGGCATTAAAAAGCATTCAGGGCAAGCAATAAGCAGATCCTCAGGGGCCAGAGCTGTGCTGATAGGGTCAGGTTGAGATTGTATGCCTCCAGTTGCTCTCCTCTGCTGGGAGAAAATACTGGTGCTAATAGCTGGCATAGAAAGACGCTAAGCACTAAGGGAATCCCTGGAAGCTTTAATCATATCTAAATTTTAAAAGGATAGATGTGCTTGCTAATTTGGGTTAGCAGCTCAAGAATCTTAAAGCACATTAAAGTGTAATTTTTTTTGTGAGTTCAGATAAAAATAGATTATAAATGGTGTTGGATTATAACTCGTAACCACTGTTCATGTTTGATGGGAGTTCTAGTCTAAAATATCTGGTGAGCATATTTCCTACTCCTAATTACAGCAAAGAACCAATGGGATTCTTCAAGGAGGCAAAATCTTTTTCTAATAAAGGCTCTGGATCAGATTGTCGCAATACGGGGCAAAGCCTTGCATGAAGAATAAGACTGATGAAATGTAGTTTCCCTCTCCCACCCCCAGGGAAGTTATAGCTATTGTCTTGGAATGTGTCTTTTCTGTGCTTCACTTTTAATCCATCTTCTTTTTCTCCCAGAGTGATCCTGAGCTAGTGCAATGGAAGAAGGAGCTGCGTGATGCCTATCAGGAGGCTCAACAGCTGCTGCAGAGGGTACCCAAAATGAAACATAAGCCACGCTCTCCAGTGGTAGAGCTGAGCAAGGTCCCGCTGATTCAGCGCAGCAGCAGTAGTACCAATGGCCTCTGACCTTCCTTGACTTCATTTCCCATCCTTAATTTATTCAGCTGGGTTTGCCCACCATCCCCATCCTCTCTCCTGTCTCTCCTTGCTGATCATTGTGACGTCCACCCAGCCCCCAGGGATATAATGAGGGGGTGGGGTATTCAGAAAGAGTGGGACAGGTTCCCTCCTCCCCCATCCCCTCTGCACATGGGGATCGATACCCATTTCAGGGGTAGGAGTCTGATAAGGTGGGTAAGAGTCTACTCATTCCCTACTGAGCAAGGCTGAGATTAAGGCCTTGCCCCTAAATAGGACCAACAGAAGGAAATGTGGTGAAGTGTGCCAGGCATCTTGAGCAGTTCCTTCCTACTCTCTCTCTGTGGTGCCAAATGTGTGCCAAAGTACACACGAGGAATACCACAGATCCTGCTAGCTGGGGCCTTGTTCACATGGCATTATGGGAATGCACATTGTCTAAGATAGTCCTCTTACACTAGCAGAGATGAGGAGAAATCTGCAAGACAATCTGAAATCCAGACCCTTTACCTTCCCATACTGAGCTGTGACAAGGGTTCTACGGTAGACCCTGAAGAAATCTATTCTAGTTCTTGCTGGAGAGATCTGAAGAATGCATTTTCACCCCCCTACCTTTTGCTCAAAGAGTGCTGGGTAGGTGGCCATTGCTAAGCATAAGCATCTCTTCCAGGATTGGCTGGGGTTGCACTCCCAGCTGGGGATCAGGTCTGGCCTTTAAACAATTACACTGTAATAGAAATTTGTAACAAAAGTGTAGTCCTGTTCTTTCCCAGTGCATTGTCCAGGTCCTTAACCCTTACTATAACCCTCTTCTCATCCCACCATTCGCCATTCCAAATCTGATATTTCTGACCTGGGACAGCAGCTGCTTCTCCAGCAGCAGCCTTAGGAACTGAAATCCTTTGCTGTTCCAGGCCTGATCAGGCATTCTCAATCAACGGTGCCAAATTTCAATGATGGTTTTTGTGCCTGTCTCAGTTGGCTTAGTGGAGATGAAGTTGTACTCCCTGTGACCCCAGGACAGATCTAGAGAGACCCCTGTGTTTGTCTTGCCCAGAATATATTAACGCCTCCAACTCTTCTCTTTGAGGTGAGGTGAGAACTGCCCCTATTTCTGCTGTCCCCACTGCCAAAACCCATGCTGCTTTGCTGTGGAAAGAGGGAGGGGCAGCAGGTTTCATGTCAAAAGCGATTTGGAGCTGCCCGAGACTCACTTCAGGGCCTCTTGAGGCTGGAGCTGGACTGCAGTAGCTGGAAACAGCCTGAGCAAGGCCTTGTGCCAACTCCCAAGTGTCTGAAGGATTCTGTAAATAAATCTGTGCCAAGGGGCCAAGGTGGGTTTGAAAAGCTAAGCCTGCTCGTCTCCTCCCTTCCAGTATGCCTTGTATGAAACAGTGTTCCCTTTCAATCCCCACCCCCACCCCCAAGCGTTATGATTTCTCCCACAGGATGGTGAGAAATCTCAGGTTGAATCATCCCCGTACTCTTCCTCCTCCCTTCATTTGCAGTTAACGGGGGTTGGGGTGGACGGCTTTCAGTTGGGGGTCAGGTCTCATGCCCCAAGCGCATGCAATTGCCTCTGCTGCATGCCCCTCCCCCCCGTGATGAATTTTGCCTGTTCTGCCATCTGATTCCCCTCTTCCTTCCAAGGAAGTGGGAGAGGTGGAATAAAATCCCTGTCCCTGCAGTGTCTGTAAATATTGATCTCTGGTTTGTTTCTCTGGGTTATTATTATGGATTTTTTGCCGATTTTTGAATGTGATTTTAATGAGTGGGATAAATACTGTTTTTATAATAAAAAATCCAAAACCCACAACTGCATACTATGAATTCTTCTGTGGCTCCTATTACCAAAATGATAAAACGGGTCACCAGCACTGACCACATGTGTACATATGCTTGGGGTTTGCAGTGCAGGAGGTAACCAAGCCTCTTCTCAGAGGACACTTGCTGGTAGGGAGGGCGAAACAACCATTCCATGTTTTTAGCTTGAGCCTGTCTAAAGAATATGTTTTACCTTCTTATAACAGATGCTGCTTAGAGAAGCATTGTCTTTTACTGCCTCTAACCCTACAGGCTTCTCTCCCATTAGACAGGAAGGGAGGCCTTGAAGATAGGGTAGACCAATGTCTCTCAACCTTGGCAACTTCAAGATGTGTGGATTTCAACTCCCAGAATTCCCCAGCCAGCATGCTGGCTGGGGAATTCTGGGAGTTGAAATCCACACATCTTGAAGTTGCCAAGGTTGAGAAACTCTGGTGTAGACAATGGGAGATGATGGCCCACTTTGGAATATTAACTAAGGTAATAATTTCTCATCCCTGTAGCTCAGGGGTGGGCAACGTCAGGCCCGGGGGCCGTATAAGGCCCGCGAAAGCAGTGGCAGGCGTGGCGGCAGCGGGCGCAGTGGCGGACATGGGGCAGGAGCGGCAGCGGGCGTGGCAGCGGGCATGGGCGGGGCGGCAGCAGGCACGGCAAAAGCAGGCGTGGCAGCAAGCATGGCGGGCGCGGCAGCGGTGGGTGCAGTGGTGGACGTGGGGGCAGATGCGGCGGCGGGCGCTTTGGCAGTAGGTGCAGCGGCCCCCCAGTCTGCGCGATTGGCTCCCGCCTGCAAACCCCGCCCCCTTCTGCGCGATAGGCTCCCACCCACAAACCCTGTCCCCCGGTCCTCAGGTGATGTTATAAATATCAAAATGGCCCTTGGCATAAAAAAGGTTCCCCACCCCTGCTGTAGCTTTAAATAAGAGCCACAGTTCCAATCTTCATATAACTGGGCCTAGATTTACTTGTCAAAAGATCTGGTGGCCCATTATCTTCAGTATTGGAAGTGGTTATGCAGGGATAGTTTGAGGGAAAATGAGTCGTTGAGTCAGGCGGCATACAAGTTTAATAAATTATGTTCTTTATTGTTATTAAAATGATCATTAGAGGAATGTTTCTAGCACATGTTAGCTTTGCATGAGTTTAAGCAGCAGTAGCATCATAATACTACAGCTAGATGAAAGTACCAAACTGACTTTGATCTAGAAAGTTAAGCAGGGTCAGCCCTGGTGAGTTCTTGGATGGGAGATCATCTGGGTCTAGGTAAGTTACAGTATGAAGTTGGGGGGAAATACCTTAGAAAAAGGCAGTGGCAAGCCATTTTTATATCATGGAAGAAAATTTGCATAGATATATTCATGTAAATATACCAGGAATGCCCCAGTAAGTAGCAGCACATTTATTTATTGATTTGATTTATATAGCCACCAATCTCACATATGTGATTCTAAGTGGCTTACAATAAAATAGCTGACCTTGGGTGATCTTAAAAGCTATGCAGGATTAGTCTTGGTCAGCACTTAGATGGAAGACCACCTGGGCTGTTGATTATGCTGGGAAGCCAAAAAAAATCCAGAAGGCAAATTACTTCCATAGCATTGCTAAGAAAACTACATAAATGCAGTCACCAGGATCAAGCTTGACTCAATGGCATCTTTATATATTCATTTGGCATTATAGTTGTATCAATCAATAGGCTGGTTAACTCATCATACTCATACGTGATTTGTTTGGCTTTGACGTAGTGTGATGTGTGAACTACAGCACTGTAATTTGCAAAACAAGTTCTGGTTCAGCAAAATTTGTAACTTCAACTAATAACAGTTGGGAGGGGAAAGTACACCACTTTCAGTTTTATAAGTCCTGGCTGCATATGCTCTCCCCTATAAGAATATATAAATCCTTCAAAATACAGTTTTTCAATTAAAATCTGTCTTCTGGAAGAGGGGAAATAAATGTATTATTCACTGTGAGCTACATCACAAGCAATATATAAAAAGTCCTTGTAATACCATGGTAGCCATGGCTGGATTTGTACATTGAACTAAATCCTGGTTTTCATGAAAATTGAACAAGATTGAGCAGTTTGGTTCACACAATAAGACAAAATTAATCCACTTTATGGTGAAGTAATAGGTGAATCTAGGTGAATAGCCAAGGCTTTTTCAAATAGCTACTGTCAGTGCCTAGATCTCCCGAGAAGCTAGAATTGCAAAATAGCCCCTAATTGCTAGTAGTAATCCAGAGCATAAGCCCATTTCTCCCAGGAACATTTTCTTCATATCAACAGATAGAATCATAAGAGTTGGGAGGGCCTGTTTAGGTCACTGGGTCCAGATCTCTGCTCAGCGCAGGACTCCAATTGAAGTATCCCAAGCAGATAGCAGGTATTTGGGGCAGATTTCTTGGATCAAATCCATTAACCTGAAAACCATCAAATATTCAAGTGTAGTAGCCTAGTTCCTCTGATATCACAGAAGATACTTGTGCATAATTCTTATACTGAATTATGTGTGTGAGAGCCGAATTGTGTTATAGCCTTGCACGTTGCAGGATCCTGAGTACTATATAATGTCCAGATCACATGCTGTGCTTCACATAACTAAGCATTTGCAATATTTTAATAGACTAAGGCAGAGCTTTCCAAACTTTTCATGTTGGTGACACACGTTTTAGACATGCATCATTTCACGACACACTCTTATAGCAGGGCACAAGGCAGGCACTAGGACCTGCGTGGAATCACAGCAGGTTTGGAGGCAGCAAGGCACAAGGTAGGCACTAGGACCTGCGCAGAATCCTGGCAGGGCTCAGAGGCAGCAGCAGCCGCCGGGACACACCCAGAAACTGCAGCTGACACACTAATGTGTCCCGACAAACAGTTTGGAAAGCTCTGGACTAAGGCAATACTGCCTAAAGCAGGGCTTTCCAAAGTTTTCCCGCGGCGACACACCAACCGCCGTTGGAAAACCCGGAAGTGCCGCCATTGCGGCAGCGCGCAAAAACCCGGAAGTGTTGCGGTTGGTGTGTCGCCGCAGGAAAACCCGGAAGCGCTGGTGGTGATCAGCGCTTCCGGGTTGTGTGGCGACACACCAGACTCTGTGTGGCGACACACTTTTGTGTGGCGACAAACAGTTTGGAAAGCTCTGGCCTAGAGCAAGTGCTGCTCCACTGTCAGTCACTATGCATGATCCCTTGATGATGTACCTTAGTGTTTTCTGCAGTTTCAGGAAGGAGCACATCTTTCTGTAACTGTCTTTTCCTTCAACTACCTTGCATTGCATTGCCATTAAAAACAGGAAGAAAAAGAAACCAACATATACTCAGATTAAACTGTTTGCAGGTATATATAGTTAAGCAGATCTTAATGTAATGTTACTAAATCCCAAGAGTAATACTTATTTCTGGTAGTCTTGGTTATGTAGGTTGATTGAAGGAATGGCCAGTCATGAGGCTGCCACCATGTCTTGGTCAACTGTGAATAATGCACTGACTGGTTGACTTTTGTAATTTACAAGCAAACCCCAAACTAGAGTATTCCAAAAAAAAAATTTAAAAATTGGCTTTACAAAGATGCCAAGTAAGCATTTGCAGTATAATTTTGTACGTGTCTACTTAGAAATAAGCCATACTTACTGTATTCAAAGAAAAAGTGGATAGATAGGCTGAGCACATGGGGGGAGGGCAGCCAAGATTTACCAAAACATGAGAGGTAAAAATGCATCTCCTTGGGATTTGTTTTCATGAATAAAAGTGGGTTAAAATTTATAAACAGAGGCAGAACCAGCTATATACTGTATGTCAGTAAAATCATTTCTGGAGAGATACGTCTTACATATTTAAAAAGTAATGGAGCGAGCAAAATATTAAATTGTGCCTATTTTAGTGCCTTTGAGTCAGTGTTGACTCCTAGCAACTGTCTGGACGAGTCCCTGCAGTTTTCTTAGGAAGGTTTTTCAGAAGTGGTTTGCCATTGCCTCCTATCTAGGGCTGAGAAAGTGACTGGCCCAAGGTCACCCAGCTGACTTTGTGCCTAAGGTGGGACTAGAACTCACGGTCTCCTGGTTTCTAGCTTGGTGCCTTAACCACTACATCAAACTGGCTCTCATAAATAGTATATAGTCATTTTAATATATTACACAATAAAACAATATATAAAGCAAGGGACAAGACTGTCAAAAAAAGTAGACTAGATGAACAGGACTGCACTTCATTCCTGCTCTTTACTCAGAGATATAAATGTGGCAAATTCCCCTGGAACAAACTGATTTTAAAACCTGTACTGATTCTGCACTACCCTGAAGAGAATAAAAGTATCTTCTCCAAGATTTTTACAGTAATTATGAGTGAATGCATTCTCAGCAGGCACTTTGGTAAAATCAACACACTACAATTTTTCACAAAACAATTATTTTTTATTTTATTTATATCCTGCTATTCTGCCCAGAGCACATCATTAAATAAAAGATCTATAAATAATTCTTATGCCTCCCTTTGAAAGATCTTTCTCTTAAGAAAGAAAACGTATATGCATAGAATATTAGGAGCTACATCGGTTTTGAATAAAAGAATGCAATCTAGTTGATTTCACAAAAAAGAAAAAAATGTATAGAAACATATGCTCAAGAATTAAGCCTTAAACATGTCAATTCTTCCCCCATTTCCACCCAGACAACACTGTCAGTGCCTAATAACATCAACTGCATATTGGGAGTTCATTTGCCTGCTCATATAAGTAGCCAGCCAGATTCTGAAATCATTTAAGTGATTTTTTCATTCATATACTAAAGTTATTCCTTTTTTAAAATTAATGAAATCAAATTCAGCCCTTGAAAACTGCCATCTTCTGAGAATATTTTGCCTTGTATCTGGCTGCAAACCCCAGGCCATCAGATGACAAGAGAATGTTTTATGGTTCTCTTTGCTGCCATCTAGTGATCCCCAGATTTTTGCAGTCTGTTGAGGGCTGGGTGGCATACAAGTTTAATAAAGTTATTGGTGTTAGGTAGCCTAGTTTATTTATTTGGCATGCCAGTGGCAAATGGACTAATCACTGATCAGTTTGAACTTGAGAAATATTTATGCTTGCCTATGGCAAAAAACAAGATGGTGTGTCTTTCCTCCATATCCCATACAAAAGGTGAGTACAAAAGTTAACCCTCAAATCTCATTAGTGATGGTAGAATATAAATCACAGAATAGCTGAGCGGGGATACAAGGCAGGCTACAAGGTACCCAGTACCACCCTCCATCTCCTTACAATTGCTTCCTGGCCCCTGCAGCTACCACCTAAGATAGCTGCCGCCTCCTGTGCAATGGTAGGGCTGGTCCTATACAGCAGGGGTCCCCAACCCCCGGGCCATGGACTGGTACCAGTCCATGGCCTGTTAGGAACCGGGCCGCACAACAGGAGGTGAACGGTGGGTGAGCGAGTGAAGCTTCATCTGCATTTACAGCCGCTCCCCATCGCTCGCATTACCGCCTGAGCTCCGCCTCCTGTCAGATCAGCGGCGGCATTAGCTTCTCATAGGAGCGTGAACCCTACTGTAAACTGCGCATGCGAGGGATCTAGGTTGCACGCTCCTTATGAAATCATCCCCCCCCCCCCCCCGCGGTCCGTAGAAAAATTGTCTTCCACAAAACCGGTCCCTGGTGCCAAAAAGGTTGGGGACCGCTGCGTATACAGTACAGTATTGCAATGTCTGTATGCCATCAGTGGCCAATAAAGTTTTGCTTGTTCCCAGAGGACAAACAAGTTAGACTTTGTGCAAAAGAATGAACACAATTCTTACATTAAGGAAAGCAAAATTCTGAAACCAGTGAGGAAATGTTTCTGCTAACAACCAAGTCACTATGCTTCAACAAAAGCATTTTAGAGGATACTCCAGCAGGAATACATTAACTAGAATTTATCAGCAAATTTGGTTCCATTTAATTTGGACTCTATTGGAGATGAAAGATCCTACCCTTCATGTAAGTAAGCAATTTGGTTATATCCTCCTCTTCTACCCATAGAATACTCAACAGCAGTTGTACCACACAGGAACTATAAAACAGAACATATCAAAAAGCCGAAGTACACATTTAAAATGCTCTCATAAGTAAATTGTAAAAATTGTAATTGCTGTTGGAATGCATTCTTCTCAACTTGCAAATATTTGGGTTTTGCATTGCATCTAGATCTACTGCTAGTTGTTGCATTTGAAAAATTTTTGATCCACCATGTATATTTCTCACTCTCTGCAACCAAGGATGTGTATATATAAGTTGCCAAAAGAGGATAACACTTCATGCATCTTATGTAGTAAGAGTCCAATCCATGAACATGTAGGCCATAATAAATCAGTAAAGTGTAAAGGTACCACAAGATTCTTTGCTGCCTTTGCTATAAACATAGCAGTGTCCCATAACTTGGCAAAAATAAAGGCAGTCGAGTTCAGGCTGGACCAGACTCAAAAGGCTTTTCAGCACTGGTCTGTCTTAGTGAAGATGAATACAGCTATAAATTAGGCAGAAACGTAATGCAGTGTGAAAGGATTGTTGAATGTCAACACTAGTGCCTGTCAAAAAAACACAGCTATTCCTTGCAAAAAGGGAGAAGATCAGCTTGGTTCCCAAGAAAGCCTGAGATATATCATTGATTAGTTGAAGAGCACCCTGCTCAATTGAGGATTCCTGGTCATCTCCCTAAAAACAAAAAAAAAGAAAAGGCTTCCTTGCTTATCCTAATGAATTTCCTCCTTGCTGTTTTTACAGTACCGCCTCGCCTCTTCACTTCCTTTGCTACATTTTTTGAGGCCTAATCATGGGAGGCCTCTCCCATCCAAAGGAAGAAGCCGATTTTCAGGTTTACTTGGTGCCAATTTCCCTGTCCCTTCAATTCATAGACACAACAATTAGATGAAGTTGGATCAGGACAGCCCTTCAAACTGGCCTGATAGTATCTGACCTGCCTGGGGGAAGGAGGGAGAGAGAGAACAGGCTGTGGATAAGAAAGCCTGACCCTTGAACAGCCATTTGACAGTAAAACGAAAGACAACACAATTCATTTTGGGAAGTCTGTCGGTGAAATCCTAGCAGTGTCTCCTCAGGAGGGGTAACTAAGGTCAATCCAGCTCAGTTTGCCTAGATATGACCCTAAGCTAGGGCAAGGCTGTTATGTTCGAACATAACAAACATGGACACCGTAAGAGGAGTTCCCATCCCAGATAATTTGAGCTTGAACAACACAAACATTAAATTTTAAAAAAATAATGAAGTGACTTAGTGTTGTTGGAATACAGTACACGCTTTCGAGAAAGATGAGTATTAGGTAAAGCTCTCTGCATATTCTGTGCTGAAGGAAAGGCATTCTGCACATGCTCCAGGGCCTTCCTTTCTCGATTCCCGTGTTCCACAGCTGAGCCTTGACGAGGCCATTCACCTCTGGAGCTAAACCCGCCATCGAATGAAACGCTGCGCTAAATGAAACGACCCCGAGAAATGCTTCTTTCCCCTGCACAACTTAGGCAGCTGCAGCTGGGCAGATAAAGGGCTCGCCGCCCACCCGCCCCGCAGCAAGCAAGCCGAGCCAACGCAGCCCCGTTTCCTTTTATTTTCCGTGTCGGGAGGCGGGCCGGGAAGCAGGGATGTTCCCGGGCATTTGCAGCGCCTCGGTCTGCGCCTGCTGCGCTGCCCGAGTCCCTCCGGTTGCAGGCGACGGTGACGCACGGGGTGCTGCTGCTGCTGCCGCTGCCGCCCAAGCCCTCCGAGGGCGGTCTTCTCGCGTGGGCTGGCGCTGAGAGCCAAGCCGGAAAAGTGCCCGAGCTGGGCCAGGTTTCCGCGCCCCGGCCGCTGTCCCCTCCCTGCGCCCCGGAGGCCCGCCCCTTCTTCTCAACCCACCGCTCTCTGGCTCTGGGTCGGCCTCGGGAGCCGCAGCGTACCCCGGCCAGGCCGCGCGGCGCCCCTCCCTCGCCTCGCCTCGCCTCGCCTCTCGGCAGCGCCTCCGCCACCGCAGCGGGCCCAGCGCAGAGCCGAGCAGGACGGGAGCTGCTGCTGTTGCTGGCTGGGCAGCCGTCACCCGGGAAGGCCTCGGGCAGAGAGGGACCGGAGCGGAGACCCGGCCAGGCGCGGGGACATGGTGACGGGATGGCCCGCATCGCAGACGCCTTCCCTCTGCACCTGCTCGTCTGGCACAACCGGCACCAGGCGCTGGACAGCGAGCTGCGCAAGGGACAGGTACGGCGGGGCCCCCTCCCCAGTCCGGGACGTCCGTTTTTCTGCCCTATCCCCCCAGTCCAGCCTGCTTTCCCTCGCAGCCCTCGCAGAGGTGCGCAGGGAGAGGGGGACGTGATGGAGAGAGTCCCGAGCTTCTGCCTTCCCAGGTCATACTCTTGCTGCCAGGGGAGGGGGCAGTGAACGAGGCCTGTTATCTGGCCCTAATCCTGAGATGGCTACTTTAATCTAGGTTTCACCTGCTTCCCTTTGGACCTGCTTCCTATAATGAATTTTCCTCTCCCCCTTCCTGGCATGGAAAACATCCGAAAGATGTATTGTCGAAGGCTTTCACGGCCGGAGTTCAATGGCTGTTGTGGGTCTTCCGGGCTGTGTGGCCGTGTTCTGGAAGTTGTGGTTCCTAACGTTTCGCCAGCATCTGTGGCCAGCATCTTCAGAGGGCAGGAGCACAGATAGAAGCAAAATCTCTGTGCCCAGGTAGACTGTACCTGGAACCACAACTTCCAGAACACGGCCACACAGCCCGGAAGACCCACAACAGCCATCCGAAAGATATTTCCAAATATTGGTCGGGATCATTCTTTTCCTCAGTCCCAGTGTAACCCTGGTGCTGCATCTCCATTATTTCTCTCCTATCTCAAAACTCCCTTTCCTTCCCTTTCATTATAACCCAAGTAGCAGCTGGAGGACAGTTACATAGATAAGTATCAAGCCACACATGACTTGGAAATCCCCACATTCTAGACCTAGGTTAACAATAGAAACTTCAAAAAAAAAGAGTACTCCTTCTTTTTGGCACTCTGCTTGAAATCCCACAATCTAGTATGCTGTCCGTCCCTCATATTTACTCTGCAGCCTCCCCCAGATAGGGTACATGTGGGCAAACCTTGCTAAGGATCACATTTAGTTGGTGTACATGCCCCCGCCATGCTACTGATTATAACATCCTCTGGTATGCAGGGCAAGCTTTCCCTACTTCCCCTTCCCATTTCAGCTTCTTATTCAAGACACTTAATGTACAGATGCCCACCATTTGGGGAAAAGGTAAAATAATTATTAAACTTAGGCATATGTGTGCCCAGCTGACCCAGGCTCTTTCTTTGGCCATTTCTACACTTAAAAAAGTAAAAGGAAGACGTCACACTAATGGCTTATAGTGGTATTCAACCATAGTTGCCATTACGGTCATCATTACTATTACAGTATATGTACACAGGGATGGATGGATGACACTAAAAGATTCTATAAGTCACTACTGCAAATCTTCCTTTTACTTCTTTTTTGTGTAGGTTATTTGAACCTGTTCCTGTTTGTGCTTTCTCCAGTGCACTTAGTTTAACAGTATCAAAAATGCTTTGCAGATTTCACTTCCTGCTTGTCCCCGCAGATTAACACTATGCATTGGATAGGCACTTGTGTTAACAAAAAATGGTAGAGATAGACAGTCTCAGATTGGTAGCTTGTTGGATTCCTGCCCATTTTATATATTTGTTTTCCTACCTGGAGGTTAAAACAAGGAGAACAGTGCCATCAGAACACCTGGGCTATGTATTACAGAGTTTTGCCTGATAATTGATTTGGAACTGAGCAAAATGGGGATCAGTTGGCTTGGGTTAAAAAAAGTCTGGGGTAGGAACTTGAGAAAGTAGAAATTCCTACCCATCCTTTTTCCGAAGGGGAAAAAAGGAAATTATTTGGAGCATCTGGGAAGGTGAATTTGGAAAAAAAATTAGAGATTTTGGGTCATCTAGCCATCCCGATATTTCTGGAAGTTTACAAGTATGATGCTAAAGGCAATTACTGTCACCTGTTGTTTATCCCTGTTTTTCCCCCCCTACCTCTACAAATGTGGAAATTCTGAAGAAGAATGTGTGGGAGAGCATAGCATACCATATTGGAAATATTGGGTCAGGACAGAGTAATAAGTTTATGAACGGCAAATGATTTGAGGTAGGGTTGGTGAGGCCTTTTGGGCAAGTCACTCTTCCTTCCTTCCTTCCTTCCTTCCTTCCTTCCTTCCTTCCTTCCTTCCTTCCATCCATCCATCCATCCATCCATCCATCCATCCATCCATCCATGTATGTGAGGTATTCAGTGGTTGAGTTCAACCTCCTTATTTCCCTTGTATTTAATTGGTGATTTTGGATTCCTCCATTAGTGAGTCAGTCAAATATCTCTGAAAAAATTACAAAAGGGAACAACAGTTTCTACCCCCCCCTATTAGTTTTTAAGATGACCCTTGATGACAGTTTCTCAGAGATGCAGTAGTTGCATCCTGCATTGAATCAAGGCTGGAATAGGTGATTTCTCAAGTATCTTCCAACTCTACAATTCTATGCCTTCTCCCCAGCAAGTTTTCCCACAAGTGAATTACAAATCAACTGATTTCTAAAAAACTATAATTCCTTGCCGCAGTCTTAATAGCTGTTACACTATGTAGGATGGATATTTATTAAATTAGGCTCCTTAACTATATTGCTCAAAAACATGTTTTTCTTTACTTTTGTTTCTTATTTTTTATTTATTGTGTAAGTAGGTACTGTAGAATTTTGGTGTACACAGATGCACTTGCTTCACTTCTTGGCTGGTTTTGACCCCTTTTGTCAGAAGGGAAGAAAGATTGTTGGTGTGGATGGCTACATTTAGTGCAACCCTGGAAGATAACACTGCAAGACTCTTTCATGAAGAAGCCAGAATTTAACACCAGTACAAGATTTCAAAATCGTTCATGGGCCGTAATATCACTATGCACTTGTTTACATTAAGCAGCAAGGCTGGTTCTTCAGTCCTTCAGCTAGCGGATAAGACTATATTACAGTTCCTATTATTGACCTTTGTGTCAGTTCAGTTAACTATGTGAGTTATATCTAATCCTGGATGACCTTAGAGATAAAGAACAGCAATATCTGAGAACAAGTGCTGGGTGAATGACATTCTTTAATGGAGGATATTTGGACAAGGCCATTCACAAGACTGAATCCTAGCACTGAAAATCCATTCCAGGGCTGCACCTGCAGTTGATGTTAAACCCCTTGCCTGTGTTACTTGTAAAACATTTCTTATCCAGATCATTAATCTTCTGATTCTTTTGTAGCACGATGTTGAAATGCTTGACCCACGTGGCCGAACACCCCTGGAACTGGCAGTGTCCCTCGGGAACTTGGAATCTGCCCGGGTGCTGCTGCGACACAATGCCAGTGTGGGTCAGGAGAATGCCAATGGCTGGACAGGTATGACGTAGTTGAAAGCCTGTATTGCACGTACAGTAGAGGAGTCCTTCCCTTCCTGGCTTCTTCGCCAAAAGGTGGTCAATTTGCATGAATTGGAAAAATATCTGCTTAACGCTGTGAAAAACCGCTGCTTGTTAGGAATGACAAACTTCCTAGCCAGGAGCACTTAAAATATTTTGGGGCAGATTATCAGATGGGAAGTATAGGAGTTGAATTCCATCACATCTGGAGTAAACCAGTTTAAAGAACACTGGAATAGATAATATGGGCTCAATTATAGTCTTTTTTAAAATAAACAATTTCTTATATGGCAGGCAGGGAAAAGCAGAAAATTGGAAAGGGTTGAAAGTTGGACAGAAGAAGGCAGAACTGTTGAAAAATTAAGGGCTTGTCACATCAGGACTGCTGTGAGGAATGCGCAGTGAAGGATGGAAACCATTATTTTCTCATGAGACAGTAGAGCCTCACTTCCTTCTAGCTCTGGTTGACTCTTTGTCCTTCACACTTGTTGCTGGGAAAGGAGGAGCTTGACCAAATGGCACTGTGGGGCGGCCATAAATGCTTCTCACTGTACATCTGTTTTAAGACTGCCAATATACTATGTCTAGTTATTAATCATTCTAGGCTTTAATTTGAATGTTTTAATTACATCTGAGATATAAAAAAGGAAATATGTGAAGCAAAAACATAAAAACGAGCAATATAGATCAAGACAATAATAGTAAAAATAATAAACAGTGAAAATATTTCCTGAAACATCATGAATCGTTACAGGATTATGCTCATGTTCAATCCTCCTGAGAAAATTTAGGCTTCTCTTTCAAGAACAAAAATGACTTAACCACATGTGCTTTGGTGAAACTTTCTTACGAAAGCCATCTAATGCTGATGATTTATACCTTAGCAAGGGTAAATAATAACATTCATAGTTATTAAAAACCAAAATCATCTGCACCAAATATATTCAGCAATGACATCTTCACATTTGAGCAATTAGTTCATTTTGAGATCTACCAAAGAGGTAAGTTTGTTCATGATTGCCTGTGTTTTGTGGCAGCTTAGATGTTCCATTCTACTAGTGGAATATTTAAGTTGGAGGAAGAACAGTAGGCTTTCTACTTCTTGTAATTTTCTTTGGATTACCTTTCCCACTCTTTCTGCTCAGGTTCCCAGAACCCTGCATTGTCAACCTGGTTTGACCAAATTGAGCACAATCCTAGTTCTTTTGGCAGTTAGACATTTCCTTTTGACAGATCAAGAGGTTGTCTCTGATTCTGCTAATTGGGAGTGAGAAGAGAGGAAAAACTCATCTGGGATTAGAGATGAGGTGGGGCATGATGAGACAGAAAGAGCATCCAAGAAGCCAGATACTTACTGTTCCTTTATGCTCTTTCCCTGGCATCTAGTCCTGCAAGAGGCTGTGAGCACAGGAGATCCAGAGATGGTACAGTTGGTACTCCAATACCGTGATTACCAGCGTGCCACACGGCGTCTGGCTGGCATTCCAGAATTACTCAACAAACTACGCAGAGTATGTATGACTGTAATCTTCCAGATGAATTGGAGTATTTTCCATTCCCCATTGGGGTCTGCAAATTTTTATCTTGGGATATCCATCCCCTGGCCTTGTCAAAAACCTTGCAAAAAGTTGTGAGGAGGGGAGGAAATTAAACTTTGTCAAACACAGTCTCTTATGCCGCTTTCTTCAATTTGGTGCCTTTCAGGAAAACATGTTGGCTTGTGTGTTATGAGAGATGTAATCTTGCACTTCGGAAGAGCGTACATTTGGAGAACTCTGTTTTGTGGATTGTTCTTCTGTTTTTCCAAAGATCTGGTTGCATTTGCATTAAAAAAAATAATAGTCTAGATAGTTAACATCGGTGTTACATCCTTTACTTCTGTCATAATACAACTATTCCTTCTCCATATTAACTTGTAGAAAATATGTTTGAACAGCACACTTTCAGGATGTCAGAAGTAATTGCTGGGAATCTTGAAAACACCAGCACTGACCTTTTAATCCTTGCTTCTTCAAGGTGTTTTGAAACACTCTTGGCCTTGCTAGTTGTCCCTAAACCTAATTGCACATTGTACTCCCACTGACAAAAGATTAGTCATATCGTGTTAAAGCCCTATGTCTTCCTTTTTTTTTAATAAGAATTTTATTAAGTTTCAAACAAAGATAAAAGCTCCAAAAATACAAAAAACTACAAAAAAAAAGAAAAAACTAAAAAAGTGTGGAAACACAAGAGAATTTTTTTTAAGGTTACAAAAGAGGTGACTTCCGACTTTTAACAGCAAGGATATACAACAATTTTCCATAATCAATCCTTTACTCTATTTTAAACCAAAATCACATTATTTCTATAAATCATTCCATTGGCACATTATAAAAATCACTAAGTACAATTGCTCCCTCCCCTTATATTAAAAGAATATATATTATATTATTATATTATATTATATTATATTATATTATATTATATTATATTATATTATATTATATTAATTATATTATATTATTATATTATATTATATTATATTATATTATATTATATTAATATACACACACACACCCCTAATCAACTTCCCCCCCAAAGATAACATTTATTTAATTCCTTCCTTCCTACTACTGTTCTATACATTCCTGTCTACTATAATAAAGATCGAACTAAAAAACATATAAATTGTCTGCCATTATACTTGATAATACAACAATTTTAATAATCTTAATCATATTAAACCCAAAACCAAACATTTATTATTATTATTTATATTATACCTTAATAATCTTAATCCAAATCGTTAAAGATAAATGAAGTCAACCAAACCCTAAAAGCACTCCAGATAAATATTCTTAAACCCTTATCCCACTTCAAAATAAACCAGAGCATTTACATATCCCCACAATACACACATAGCTTTTTTCTTTAAAAAACTGAACAGCCCAACTGCCCCCCTCAAAAACTCTGACTTCTCTTCAGAAAACCTCCCCCACACAATAACCCCTTCTTTTCCATGGCATTCCATCAGAAGATCAATTTCCCTTATGGCTTGCAACTTGATCTCTCCCTTTAATTTCTTCAACTCGACTATCCAATCTTCATCCAGCATTTCAGCAGAAGTCCCAATCTCACTCTTAGAAGAGATATTTCTGTCGCTGTTTAATTCCTCAGTTTCATCCACGACATCCCCAACCAGATGACACATTTTAGAGCTCATATTTTCCACAATATCCTGAATGCCTTGCATAAAAACTTGGTAAGAATCGTAAATAATCTGTTTAAAATCTCAGTGGAAGTCAGAGAAAGTCTGTTTAAAATGTCTCAAGCAGTAGGTTATACCGCCCCCTAGGAGCCTAACCAGCAAAAGTCGAAGATATGAAAGAATTCCGGAATGTGTTTACTCAAGCAAAAGTGAGATTTGCAGACAGTTCCCCAGGGAAAGTAGAAGCTGAAAGTTCAAAGCAGGTGATTCAACATGTAGGAAAATGCTAATATCTTCAAATTTAGTACAAAAATAATAACAGGGAGACAATTATTTACTCTCAATCCTCCTTAATATTTGGATGGAAAGCAAAGTTGAAAACTTAAAAAGAATTTTTAAAAAAGTCCCAAAAATAACGATAAGCACCAAGAGAACCGGTTTCTCCTTGCTATAGAAAGCCTCTCTTAGGGTATGCGTACTTTATCTCTCTCTCTCTCTCTCTCTCTCTCTCTCTCTCTATCTCTATCTCTATCTCTATCTCTATCTCTATCTCTATCTCTATCTATCTCTATCTCTATCTCTAGGGTTATTTAGAAATGGGGTGGCCGGTCTTAGTGTCCCTTTAAGGCTACAGCACGGCTTGGAAATGGTGACATCCCAGCCTCCCGGCTGCTCTTACCAGTACAGCGTGAATACTGTTTGTGATCTTCTGGCTGTAAGCAGCCGTCCGGAGGACAGATGGGGTGATTCCGAGCGTTTTCCTTTTTCCAGAAAAACACTTCTTGGCTTCAGGAAAAGCCTGCCTGAGCTCGAAAAAACTGCCACGTTGTCAGTTCTGCCTGCTAAGTCCGCGGGCACAGCTGTTCAGACCGCCATATCCCCACCGGAAGTCAAAGCCCTATGTCTTTCAAAGGAAAACATATTGGATCTTCCTTCCCCTCCTCTCATTTGTACTGATCCCACTTCTGGTTTGTAGTGATCTAGTTTTCCATTTCCTCAGGCCCCTGACTTCTATGTGGAAATGAAGTGGGAATTTACCAGCTGGGGTAAGTCAGTGCTTCAGATGTCCAATTCAGTGAGTAAAGAGAAAGAGGTTAATAAAAGATAGAAAAGATGGCAGAAGAAGATGGTGTTGCAAAGGAGGATTTGAACTAAGGAATGAGATTCCCTTGTTTGGTTATTATCACTGCCTTTCAGAATAGACTTGGCCACTAGCTTTCAATAAGTGCATCATTGGCACAGCACAGGGAATAACCCTTTGTTTTGTGAGAAAAGGAATTCTGCCCTTGTTCTACAGTCAGTTTAGTGGCTTCTTCCGTGGGCAGTCTATCCAGGAGGGTTTAACATGTGATAACACAAGTAGTGCTCCAGAGTTTTAAGTGATAATTTGGAAGGATGGGGAGGCCCCGGGCAGATGGCTCAGGGAGCTATTAAGTTTGTTGTTTACCCTTAGGCATGTTGCTTTCTCATCTTACCTTACTTCACAGAGGCTATAATGCCTTCATGGAAGAACAGTCTTGTACAAATGTGACTCATTGTTTAATAGTTCCAGGTAATGATCCTTCAGCCTCTGTTTATTCTCTTCCTCTCTATCCGCAGTGCCTCTCGTCTCCAAAATATGTCCAAGCGATGTGTATCGGGTGTGGAAGCGGGGTGAAAACCTGCGGGTGGACACTACCTTACTGGGCTTTGAGCACATGACCTGGCAGCGGGGCCGGCGCAGCTACATCTTTAAAGGCGAAGGTCAGAATATCGGTGTGTGCTCAGTGACATCTGTGGTTTTGGTAAAAGGTGTTTTTCCAGTATTGCATTTTCATCCTCTTTCTCCTTCCCCTGTTATTTAGATGAGAATGCTGTGGTGATGGAAGTTGACCATGACAAGCAGGTTGTGTACACTGAGACACTGTCGCTAGCCTTGCATGAGCCTGAGCTGATGCTGGCTGCCATGCAGCCTTCGGAGGAGCATGTAGCCAGCCGCCTCACTTCTCCTATTGTCTCCACCCACCTTGATACCAAGAATATTGCCTTTGAGCGGTGAGCTTTGGCAGACGGAAGGGAGTGTATGAATCGTGGGCTGGTACTATCAGTGACTCTGTATGGGGCGTTGTGGGGGAGGAGCAGAAACATAGTGGCCCTGCATGGCAATTGCTGGGGAACAAGAGCAGGGGAGTCATCTGCTTGGCCACAGTAAGAACAGTGTTAGACTACACAAGCTTTTGCTCTGATCCTGTAAGCTGCTGGATGTTCTTATGCCATGTGAGGAAGCTGAGGAGATCCAAACCGAAATGAAACCCAAGTTGGAAAGAAGGTCTCTCTGACTCCTTGGGCACTAAATAGTTCTGCAGGAAGCCTTACTTCTGAAATGGCCCGAAGTTTATTGTTACAAAACTATAGTTCAGCACCCTTCTTTTGCCTTTGGTCTGGTTACTGGGAGATCAGGTTTCCTCACACAAGAAAATACTTGCTCTGGAGACCACCACTCATTCTCCTTAGTTAAGGCTTTTCAAGGGCAGAGATATAGGTAGGTTTGCCTGTCTGTTTGTGCATTAGCGGCATTTAAAGAAATTAATATTTTTAGGCAAGGGGTTCTCAAACTATGGGTCACATCACACCTGAGTTACTTGGTCCCACCCTGCTGGTACAACTTGGCTGTCTGCTTATCCAGGCAGAGTAATGCATGGCCTGGCAGTGATCCAGCTGTGGGTTTGCAATCCAGACTTGCACAACCAAAGTTGCATCACTGATAGAACTCATGCTGTCAAGGGCGACCACAGGATTCGCTACCCCCATATCTCCCTGCTCCAGAGGCACCTTTGCCTCTTCGTTGCCCATCTACCGGGCATTCTTGCTGAACTCTCAACATGTTTTCTAGTCTGGCCTTTGTTGTTCTGCCTGCTGCCCAGCAGCTTCCATTCACCCATCCTGGCTGGAGGGGAGGGGGGAACAGCAGGGTGGAAGAGACAAAGCCAGTGTCACTTGGGGTTTCCTTGCACTGCACAGCCATTGTTCAGGATGTGAGAGAACGGCCACTTTGTGAAAAGTGGGCAGAGCTGAGATGCAGCAGCAGTGATGCCTCAGCAATTCTGGAAAACTTGGCAAGGAGGAGAGCAGCACATTCCCCTCTGCGAAGGAAGACAGGGTGCCATCCCTACCCAAATGTCACGAAAAAGAATGTCAGTGAAGACGTTTGCCCTGCTAGCGTAGATTCCCCAGAGGGTTCTGGACGCAGATAGGCACCAAAAATCTACCTCCAGAAACAGGAAGTAAAAGTAGCTTATCCAGGCTATTGCAGTTCAAATAATGAATGCATTTGTGTAACCTCACCCATGAATAAAACTGTGAAACATGACAAAGCTGCTGGTAGCAATCTAGCTGTGCTGGGTATGTACCCAAGACAGAGCAGGAACATGGTCTGACAGGGCTCTGGCTTTGTGTGCGCAATTGAGATGGCTTGTACAAGCAAAGCCAGAACCCCAGATGGCTTGTATGTGAGTTCTGACAGTGATCCAGCTTTTGGTGTGCAAATCTGGGCTTGCACACACACAGCTGGAGTGCTGCCCAAATGCACTTCTGCTCTCCTAACAGCCGGCAGCCACCTTGTCCAGGTAGAGGAGGAGCTCTGTTTCACAGCGGGAGCCCTGTCCGAGCAGGGTATGACAATTCTATTCCTTGTGGGGAGATCACACAAATTTATTTATTATTTCAGCACCAGACATTGAGAAACTCAGCCTTTAGGATGAAAGAGGGAGCCATTCTATGTGCAAATTTGGGCCATTGTCATATTTGACTCAGGAGTATCTTTCTGTTCAGGAACAAGTCTGGCATCTGGGGCTGGCGCTCGGAGAAAATGGAAGTAATCAGTGGTTACGAAGCCAAGGTACAATTCTCTGATTGCACCTCTGTCCTTTCTTTGCATAATGGTCCAACATGAGTGTCAAGATTTAGTTGATCCATATTTGTAATCAGTGTTTGTATTGGAGGGGATCAAATAACATAAACGGCCTTGTGCTTCTCCAGGTCTACAGTGCCAGCAATGTGGAGCTTGTCACCAAAACACGTACTGAGCACCTCTCTGACCAGGACAAAACACGCAACAAAGGTAAAGCATACCTGAACTACTTCCAGTTTTGAATTAACCAACCCGTTATGCTGTAAATAATTTGTCCTCATGAAAGTTTCAGTACATCACGATCTCTCTGTAGTAGTTGTTGTTCTTTGACCTCAGTTGTCTTGTCCTCAGCAGATGCAACATGGAATATTTATTTATATTTCATTTACTTACTTGTTATGTGTATATCTTCCTTTACACCCCAGAAGTTCAATATGCTGAATAAAGCACTGCCACTTCCAGTGTTATCTCTCACCAACCCTGTGAGATAGGTTAAACTGAGAGATAGTGACTGACCTGATGAATTTTGTGGCTCAGTTACTTAGGCTTGTGATGAATTGTTTGTAAGGTAGGGGGGCGGGGGAGAGGAAAAGTAGAAAATAGTAGAGGAAGAGAGTTATGAGTTACAAGATTTTAGGTGCTGGTCTTTGTGGCTTGGGAATAATATTCTTATTACTTAGAAACATATGTGTAGAATCTTTTTTTTTTAAAACAAAGTGTAGATTTTGAAATTTTACACAAAGTGCTGTGAGCACAGTGAGGCCTCAGAGGTGCTTCTTGGTTTCTCATTTGTTCTGAGGTAACTAAATATAGGATTCCATCCTAAGAGGACAATAAATATAATTTGTTCAATGTGCCTTACTCTTACCTACGTAAATAATACAGGATTGCACCATTAAAAGTTCAAAAACTAAAATAGACTTTTTTTTAATGAGGCAAAAACTGTAACTGCCAATGAAAGCATGTTGAAAAGCAGATCCATTCTTGCAAAATCTTCATTTTGCAATTGTGGAAGCCTCTGCTTCCTTGTTGCTGGACTTCCAGGACACCAATGTTTATACCAGTAAAAAGAGATGAGTGATTTGCACACCCTAAACTTCATCATTCCTTTCTATGACCAGGGAAAATGCAGACCAGCTGTGAAGAAAGTATACCATATACTTGCGGATAAGCCAAGAATATTGGGTTCCAAAATGCACCCAAAAAATAGAGTTTGGCTTATCTGCAGACCAGAGCTCAGATTTTTTAAAGACCATCACAGCCTTAAAATCATGCGGTTCTATAAAAGATGACGTAACGGTTTGCACTTTCCTGCCTGTCACTGCAGTTAAACATTTGAGTGTTGGCTTATCTGTGGGTGGCACATTTTTCATGATATTTTGGTTGAAATTTCTAGGGTTGGCTTATGTGTGGGTGGGTTTATCCTCAATTATATACGGTACTTATTTTTCCTCCACTCACCTGTCCCATTCCCTGTCTACCTTAATTTAGCAGTCCTTCCAACGGGGTTCTTGTTAGTGTAAAATGAGTGGGCAAGGACATTTAGCTTCTTGGAGGAAAGGTAAGGTAGAAATACGATAGGTAAATAGTCTTGCCCACTGCTAACATACCAGCCTATAAGACAAATTCTTTTGACACTTTATAAACTGCTGGCTGCTGTAAAGAAAGAGTATAGTTAGGAAGGCCAGGTAAGTATTGGACTATTGCCATGCACCCTACTTGGGGCTGCCCTTGAACAGCACTCGGAAGCTGCAGGTGGTCCAGAACAAAGTGGCGCGGAGGGACAGTGCTGGGCATGCTTCAAAATGCCCATGGGATACCACTGCTCTGTGAGCTGCACTGATCACAGTTTAAGGTGCTAGTTATCACCTATAAAGCCTTTCATGGCATAGGATAGGGCCAGGTCATTTGAGGGACCACTTATCTCCCATGGTTTTTGCCCGTCCAGTAAGATCTGATAGAGTTGGTGCGCTTTGGGATCCCTTGATCAAGCAATGCCATCTGTTGGGACTCAGGAGGCATGCCTTCTCTGTTGCAGTGTGGAACGATATCCCTCCAGAGGTTTGTTTAGCTCCCTCCCTGATGTTGTTCCACAAGTTGTTAAAAACCTGGCTATTCTTCCAGGCCTTGTGGTAGGGTGTTTGTATAGTCCTGGGTGATTGGTTGTTACTTAATCTGTCCAGATGCTTAAGTTCTTCTTTACTGTTTTCTTATTTTAAGTGTAAGCTGCTCAGAATTAATTTTTCGTTGGGTCCCTTGGGCAGCTTCTAAATTTGTTAAATAACCTTTTTTTAAAAAATTAACAGGTGAGTGGTGACCTCCTGCCCTTATATTCTGTGTGGGTGGTATGCAGTGAAAGAAAAGGGCAAATTATGACCATATAAACTACTGGGACACACATTTTGGGACATGAAGCTTTTCCCACAATAGTTCTGCAGCAATGAAGAAAGCCACCAAGTTTCAATGTACTGTGCAATTATTATTATCTTGAATTATATTTATATCTCTCTCCTCTTTTTCAACAGGAGAAATACAGATTAAGACAAATTGCTGTTCCACATAATAGCATAGCTTTAAGATTTGCGTGAGGGGACAGCTTAGCTGGAGGCCAGGCAGGCCAATGAAAACCATTTTGGTTTTGTCTCTCTCCCCAGCGGTCTGCTGCTGCTAAGGGTCCAAAGAAAGGGTGGCTGGGGGCCAGGCTAATCTTTGGAAGTTGGAGGAGCCTCACTTTGCCTTTGATTTGCAGTCCTATGTAACTCTTGCACTACAATGTTAAAAAGTGTTCACCTAGGGAGATGGTGCTCATTTTGGCAGGAGAGAAAGAGAGATTTTCTATAGCATTTTGTCCTCTCTTCAAGGGCTGCTGCTGCGACACTTTCTTTTCTGGAAGTGTTTAGTCTATCAGGATGTTTATTTTAATATCCCAGGCACAGTTGTATGCTGTGAGCCACCTTGAATGCTGGTACAAATAGATAGGACAGAAATGCTTCAGAGAAATAACGTAAGCATCCGATAAAAATAGGTAACTGTGAGCTGAAGTGCTTCCCTGAGAAGAAGCGTAGGACTTATTCTCTTGGGCGTCCTCTCCTCACTACACAGGCTCCAAGACTCCATTCCAGTCCTTCCTAGGAATTGCCCAGCAGCATGCCGCCCAGAATGGGGTATGTAGCAAGGGCAGGTTCCTTCCCTGCGCAGGGACAAGGGATGCTAGCTGAGGCATCTGCATGAGGAACTAAAGGGGAGGGCAGGGGCAGCAACAAGGGACTTCTGCTGGACCAGTTTGGTGGGACTGGTGGGGAGTGAGACTTGGTATTTATATGGCATTTATAATTATTGCTAGAATCCTTTGCTTAGAGTAGATCCTGCTCCCCGTTTTTCAGGCCCCTGTGCTGCAGTCAGCCAGTCCCACAAACCCAACATCTATTACCCCTGAGGAATACTTTGACCCCAACTTCAACTTGGAGTCCCGTAATATTGGCCGCCCTGTTGAGATGTCCAGCAAAGTGCAGAGGTGAGTGCAGGTGGGGAAGATAGTGCAGCACTGATGCAATGGGAGACGCAGGACACGAAGAGTTAGCAGTGATGCTTTTTGGGGGTGAGAATGAAAATCCATAAGGGCGAGCACCAGGGCTAGTCTTTTGGGGTGCTAAGGTGAAGGAAAGGGAAGATCTAGAAACTGACTTGCTCCTTATCTGCTAGGTTCAAGGCCACTCTGTGGCTCTGTGAGGACCATCCCCTCTCCCTGGTGGAGCAGGTGACACCTATCATTGATCTGATGGCGATCAGCAATGCTCACTTTGCCAAGTTACGTGATTTCATCACCCTCAAGTTACCTCCTGGCTTCCCGGTTAAAATCGGTGAGAGAGATGCAAAACAAACTGGCTGAAAATGGGAGGGGCAAAGCGATGGTGCTAGCCATTGTAATGTGGGGCTAGAAGACAAATCGAGGCAGAGAGGGCAGGTAGCAACAGGAGTATGGCAGGAATGATGGAGGGAGTAGGCAGACTTGGATGTAACAACAGATCAGTGGTTACTGATACTTATTTCTGAAGACCAAGTACTGAGAAACAGAAACAGGAGGGCAGTTTTGCATACCTGATCTGTAGAAGCATCTAGTTAACCACTGTAGGAATAGAATGCTGGACTAGATGGCTTTTGATCCAGTCCAGCTTCAGGGCTCTTCGTATATCACTATATTCTTATTAGTAATGTTTTGATGGGTGCTGTATGAAAACAGCAAGAGACCCGAAAATAAATAGTCCCCATCCTTTCATTCTCTTCTTTCCCTTTTCTGTAAGTTTTCCCTGTCATTTTCAGAGATCCCTCTCTTCCACGTGCTCAATGCCCGGATCACTTTCAGTAATCTGTGTGGCAGTGATGAGCCACTGAGCTCAGTGCGGATCTGTACTCCTACCCAGTCCCCTGGAAGCAGCGAGGAACCAAGTGCTGGGGCAGAGGCAACCAGCAACACTAAAGGTAAGATCAGAGGCCAAAGTTAGGCACAGCCCTATCAGAATTGTACCCAGTTCTTCTGTGGCTTCAGTGATGTCAACCTTGGTAAGAGTGAGGAGGAGGAAAGGAGCTGGGGGAGGTGGGCCTGATAGTCCACACTGAGTAACCTGAAGAAGTAGTAGTAGTTAGAGGAAAGTATCAGGCTGTGCAATCTGCATCCCATAAACTGCAGACAGGTCCTAGGCCCTGTTTCCGTAATAACTCCTATAGCCCCCCAGAAATTATGCTAAACTTTTTCAGCAAGCAAAAGGGTGAACATTCCTCTTGAATTTTTTAGCAAATATAGAAGAAATATATAAACTTCCGAGCTGACTTTTTATATCTAAAATACGTTTTAAATCCAAAAACCCTGCAACCCAAGCCCCAAAGCAACCTCTTGAAAATCCCTGCCCCGCCCACTTGCGTGATAACATTGCATCACCACTCCTTGCGCTGCTTCCCGAAACTATTCAAAAAATATACATGTCACAGAGTGGCTACTGAACGATTCCTTGCCCTTGGTGCAAGTGATTTGGAACACACTGGTTAAAAGAATGATTCTAAGACTGTGTTGTTCTTGCCCATAACCCCTCTCCTTCATCCAGTCACTTTACTCTAGGAATGATTCCTAGCCGAGATCAGTGTGACCCTAAGAGCAGCAACTGGAATCATGAGCTCTCATTTGATTCTCTCTCTTCCAGCTCAGAAATGCTATATAGAATGACTTTGGATGGAATTTGCCCAAACTTTTCACAATCTGGGCTGTGTGAAGCTCTGTTTGCCTAACCACGACTGATGCATGGAGCTAGTGAAACAATTTCTGGTTGTTGCTTTCATTTTTAGATGCTGCTGCTGCTGCTGCTGATCTGGCATAGTAACAGATCCCACGAATTTAGTCTTGTGCCTTTCACTATCCCTTGATCTTCCTGGGAAAAATGAGCTCTGCCAGCCTTTTGCCAACCTGTTATGTCTTGGTTCACCTGGGGAGATTCAGTGTATTTCCATTAATTCTCGGAATTATGTGGTTTGACCAAAAAGGAACCTTACTGTAGTTGTGGGGAAGAAAGGCAGAGATTATGTGTTTGGCTGATGTTTCATGGCATTAATTACCACAGGGCATAGTTAAACCCACTCAAACAATATGAAATTTGACCACATTTTTAGACAATGTCAACAGAGAATTTAGACAACTTAATGGAGGATATGGTACTACTAGTCACAATGACTCTATATTAATATGCCTCTCATTCCAGGTAGTAAACAGGAGAGAGCCGTTATGCTTACATTCTCTTTGTAGGCTTCCCAGTGGCTTCTAATTGATGGTGGTCAAGACAGGATGCTGTCTAGATATGTCTTTGGTTTTATATAGCACAGCTGTTGCTATTTTCCCAGTCCCTGTTGTAATTATTGTTACGTTATTCTCCTTGGCCCTAGTGTACCCTTTCCCCTGTGAAGTGGACCCATCTGTGTTTGAGGTGCCCCAAGGCTACACAATGCTGGGTGCAGGCCGTACAGAACCCATGAGGGATGAGGACGATGACTTACTCCAATTTGCCATTCAACAGAGTCTCCTGGATGCTGGCACAGAGACAGATCAGGTGATTGGGAGGGCAACAACTGGACTGTGGTGGGAAAGTCTTTGTGTCCATTTAGTGGAAAAGCATGTCTAACTGGTTCTTCAAAACAGGGCCCATGGTCTAGGAAGGTTGTGTGGTACGAGACAGAAGTAGGATTGGACAACATAGCAAATGAACCCCCAGGTGTTGTCTCTTACTGAAGATCATTCCTTGTTGACAAGTTTAGATGTAGCACTGGGGGCTTGACAAAGCTTAATCTTACTGTTGCTTTTTATTGCTTATTAGGCATCAGGTATGGGGGGACCTAAGGTTAAGTATGGCCTCAAGCTATTCAACAAGTCACTGGCTCAATTAGGGAACAAATTAATTACCCCAACAAGTTTCCAGTTACTGTCTACAGTATTACTGGATGATACCAGTTGTCTCTCTTTTTCATTTTTACATCTTCATTCTGTATGTTTCATTAGGTCACCATCTGGGAAGCTCTGACCAACACACGACCAGGATCCAATCCACCAACCTATGATGAGGAACTACAGTTGGAACGGTGAGCATTTGTGTAAAATTCACACCATCCATGCACATATATATCTAGCTAATCTGCCAGACTCTGTTTCTTTTTTGTTGTGATGGAAACAGTGGCTGCTACTAGAAGAACAGGAGTTGGTGGTGAGAAGGTGCCAGGAAGTGTAAAAATTAAGACAGTTGCGTACAGTCCTCCTGATTTAAGTTCTCCACTTTTCCTGTACAATTATGTAATTTAAAGCAGAAATTGCATATATTTATCTAGTTTGCAGAATTTCTTCTGCTAGTTATGGGGACATCACAGGTCTGGAATTTTGCAGAGGGAAAAGTAATTAAAAAGGGCAGCGAGGAGAGAAAAATTGCTGTTAGGGAAAAGAGATAAGGAATGTTTCCAGTCTGCTATTTTAAATCATCATTTCATTTTTCTTTGAAAAAAATTAAAGAAATAAAAGACACATTTTTAAACCCAATATATCCTCAGCTTTTTAAAATCCTCAATATTTATTTCATTTTGAAAGTTTCTGGCTTCTATGGCGCTAAACCATAGTTTACAAACAGTAATGACTGGGTTCACACATCACATTAAACCAAGTTATAGCTTAGTGGAGTGTGTGAACCCAACCATTATTTTAGTACTGTGCTTCTGTTTCTGGCAGATTTAAACAAGGAGGTGTATCATCCTGTCTGTTGAGCATGTAGCCTTCCACTGTATCTTTTTTTTGTGGTTAGTATAGAAATATTCTACAGGAGAAGAGCTTGGTTTTCTCTGGAACACTTCTTAAAATTCTGTACTGCCGAACACTGCAGAACTGACCATCATCTCAGAAGCTACCTCCTTTGTTCAACCCTTAGAACACAGCTTTCCAAACTGTGTGTCGCGACACACTACTGTGTCGCCTACGGGGCCCAGGTGTGTCGCACGAAAACCCGGAAACGCTGATGGTGCGCCGCTGCCACCACATACAATAACGGCGTCAGGCCATCAGTGCTTCTGAGTTTTCGTGTGACACACCAGGACACCGCCGCCGCCGCCACCGCAGCGCACGCGAAAACCCGAAAGTGCCGCAGCGGCGCTTCCAGGTTTTCACACACCGCCGTTGGTGTGTCGCCAAGGTGAATAGTTTGGAAAGCCCTGCCTTAGAACATTTGTCTCATTTTATCCAAGGCAAATACAATCAGAGGTGGCAGTGGGGACCTGTTGTAGCTACCAGCAAAGGACTCCATGGACTGCATGTTCACTTCTTATTTTTCGTATCTGCAGTATTATTAATTTGTTGAATTTGTGGTTCATTTATGCTTCCAGTATATTCTTGTGGATAGGCCAAGAATTTTAGGTGCTAAAATACACCCCCAAAATTGGGTTCGGCTTATTCGTGGATGGACTTATCCGTGAGTTTATAGAGTAGGTTTTCTCTCAACTTTTTTTAAAATACCCATATATACTTGCCGATAAGCCCATCCGCAGGTAAGCCGACCCTTGAATTTTTTACCAAAATACCATGAAAAATCTGCCACCCGTGGAAAAGCCAATTGTGAAAATTGAAACATACAAAATTTTGAGGGTTGGCTTATCCGCGGGTGGCACATCGTTCATGGTATTTCAGTTAAAAATTCAAGGATCAGCTTATCTATGGATGGGCTTATATGCATATTCTTAAAGCAGCTAACAAAGTAAATTATTAAAAGATTAATAAAATAATTAAAACATAATCAAAACATATAAAACACAACTGCTCCAAAAAATAACAAATATAAACAGCAGGTGCTTATTATGGATCACTGATTAATTTTTTAATAAGTTTTGGTTTTGTTTAGCTTAATTTATGAATCAGACAACTATGGCTTGTTCAGTAAACCAAAGTGCAAAGCATAGCCCCACCCACCAATGTAAGAGACTTTAAAGTTGCCATTTTTCAGCAAGTCAGTTTAAAAGGGAGAATCTGGTATGAAATCACTGACTTGTAATTCATCTACAAGTTTGACACTTTGAATTTGAATGCAAAACAGACGGTTCGTTAATTAAGGGTGTTAATTTGCATTAGTCCTCTTGCTGTGCTCGTTCATCACTTGTATGCGCTTGTTCCAAAAAAAACTTCACACCCACGCTGGATGTGTCCAGTATTCATTTCAGTGTTCACTGTGCTCTGCACGGCAGTATCAGAGACCTGTTGCTGTCTTCTGGATTGTTTGAATTTTAAGTTGCACTTAATAGGAAACCAAAGGCTTTCTCTATCATTACTGCCTGCAGTTCAGTGACCTCTAAAGGTCTGATTAAAGTTTATGGCAGAAATAGCTATCATCTTTTGCTATTCCTCCCTGGAATTATTCTGGGAATTACTTCAGCAGCAAACTACTGCAGCTTGAGAAAACAGATATGAACACTCCCTCAGGGATCCAGGAGTGCTTTGCAAAAATGCAGTAAATAGCAATTTAGGCAAGTCCAAGAGCTGCGAATCTTGCAGCTTTGCAGCAAACCCATGAAAAGCTGCCAAGAGAAATGCACATGGTTTGTTTGATGATGCAGGTGCTCCAGTTTACCTCATCCAGAAAAGAGAAACAGTTACATCTACTTTCCTATGCCTAGGAATAGTGTATAGTCGAAGGCTTTCATGGCCGGAATCGGATGGTGGTTGTGGGTTTTCCGGGCTGTGTGGCCGTGTTCTGGCAGTTTTGGTTCCTAACATTTCGCCAGTCGCTGTGGCTGGCATCTTCAGAGGACAGGAGCACAGCTAGAAGATTCTCTGTGTGCCCAAGTGGAGGGTGTGTGTTCCTGCTGGTGTTTATAGCTGCTGAGAGGGTGTGTGTCTTCTGTGGGTCATTTACAAGAGATTAGGAGAGGGTTTATTGTGATTAGGGGGGGGGTGCTGTCGTGTGTGGGATTAGCACATCTATTGTGTGAGTTGCTTGCATATTTCTGTGGTTGAGTAGAGTTCATTGACCTTTTGCAAGCTGTTTTTTTTTAGGACTGGCAGCGAGGTTTTGCTGATCTTTAGGCTTTCTTCTTTTTCATTGAAACTGTGTTGGTGTTTATATATTTCAATGGCTTCCCTGTATAGTCTAACATAGTGGCTGTTGGTGTTGTCCAGTATTTCTGTGTTTTCAAATAAGATTTGGTGACCAGTTTGTTTGAGAGCATGTTCAGCTATTGCAGATTTTTCAGGTTGCTGTAGTCTGCAGTGTCTTTCATGTTCTTTTATCCTGGTGTGGATGCTGCATTTTGTGGTCCCAATGTATACTTGTCCACAGCTGCAGGGTATGCGGTAAACTCCTGCAGCGGTGAGGGGGTCCCTTTTGTCTTTTGCTGATTTTAACATTTGTTGTATTTTTCTGGTGGGTTTGAAGACTGTTTGGAGGTTATGTTTTTTCATTAGTTTTTCCATGCGGTCCGTGACTCCTTTAACGTAGGGCAGAAATATTTTGCTTGTGGGGGACTGTTTTTCTTCAGTTGAGTGCTGTTTTTTTGGTTTGATAGCTCTCCTAATTTCATTCTTGGAGTAGCCATTCGCCTGTAGGGACCAATCCAAATGGTTGAGTTCAGAATTGAGAAATTGAGCTTCACAGTTCTGATTTGCGCGATCCACTAGTGTTTTGATGATGCCTCTTTTTTGTTGTGGGTGGTGATTGGAATTTTTGTGTAGATACCGGTCTGTGTGGGTAGGTTTTCTGTAGATTTTGTGTCCTAATTGCAGGTCCGGTTTGCGTATGACCATGACATCTAAAACTGGTAGTTCGCCTTCCATTTCTTTTTCCATGGTGAATTGTATATTCGGGTGGATGCTGTTGAGGTGGTTCAGGAATTTATCTAATTCTTCTTCCCCATGACTCCAAATGGTGAAGGTGTCGTCCACGAACCGGTACCAGACTGTTGGTGTGAGGGGTGCCGATTCTAAAGCCTGTTTTTCGAAATGTTCCATGTAGAAGTTCGCTATAACCGGGCTGAGGGGGCTTCCCATGGCGACTCCATCTGTTTGTTCATAGAAATCCTTATCCCATTGAAAGTAGCTGGTCGTCAGGCAATGTTGGAATAGCGCCATGATGTCTTTTGGGAAGATCTGTTCGATGAGTGCCATGGTGTCCTTTATTGGAACCTTGGTGAATAGGGAGATCACATCAAAGCTGATTAATTTGTCCGTGGGGTTAAGTTTATGGGTGCCAATTTTGTTTATGAAGTGTGTTGAGTCTTTTATGTGGGATGAAGTCTGTCCACAGTGGGTCTATAGAAGAGTAGCCAAATGTTTTGATAATTCGTATGTTGGAGAGCCATGGCATTTACGATGGGTCTGAGTGGGATTGCGTCTTTGTGGATTTTGGGGAGTCCATATAGTCTTGGTGATAGAGCTTCTGTTTTGTAGGTACGTTGAAGTACGTTGAGGGGGAGGGAGGAGCTCTTGATCAGTGTGTTCGTTTGTTTCGTGATTTTGCTGGTTGGGTCCCTTCTTAGTTTTCTGTATGTGGTAGGGTCTAGACGTTCTCTAATTTTATCTTTGTACTCATTTGTTTTCATAATTATCGTGGCATTGCCTTTGTCCGCTGGTAGGATGATGATGTCAGGATCTCGATTGAGGGTCTCGATGGCATTTCTCTCCTTCGTTATGTTGCTTGTGGGTAGCTTGGCTTTCCGTAGGATCCTTGCCATTTCTCCTCTTATTTCTTCTGCTTCCTCTTCTGGAAGAGGAAGCAGAATTATGCTCTCAAACAAACTGGTCACCAAATCATATTTGAAAACACAGAAATACTGGACAACACCAACAGCCACTATGTTAGACTATACAGGGAAGCCATTGAAATACATAAACACCAACACAGTTTCAATAAAAAAGAAGAAAGCTTAAAGATCAGCAAAACCTGGCTGCCAGTCCTGAAAAACACAGCTTGCAAAAGGTCAATGAACTCTACTCAACCACAGAAATATACAAACAACTCACACAATAGATGTGCTAATCCCACACACGACAGCACCACACCCCCTAATCACCACAAAAAACCCTCTCCCAATCTCTTGCAAATGACCTCTCAGCAGCTATAAACACCAGCAGAAACACACACCCTCCACTTGGGCACGAAGATAATCTTCTAGCTGTGCTCCTGTCCTCTGAAGATGCCAGCCACAGCTACTGGCGAAACGTTAGGAACCAAAACTGCCAGAACACGGCCACACAGCCCGGAAAACCCACAACAACCTAGGAATAGTGTTCAAGCCTATTCTGAGTGGAATTACTCAATTTGCAATTGCTCCTATAGCTCAGACTGTTGTTGGGGACCCATATGGTTTCCATGGTATATTTATGGAACCTCCCCAACCTAAATATTGCCTAAGTATTTTTTTATTTATTTTCTATCCCGCCTTTGTTATTTTTATAAATAACTCAAGGCGGCAAACATACCTAATACTCCTTCCTCCTCCTATTTTCCCCACAATAACCACCCTGTGAGGTGAGTTGGGCTGAGAGGGAGGGACTGGCCCAAGGTCAACCAGCTGGCTTTCATGCCTCAGGCGGGACTAGAACTCTCAGCCTCCTGGATTCTAGCCTGGAGCCTTAACCACTAGACCTAACTGGCTCTATTGTATGTATTACACATGGCAGGGTTTCACAAACTGCCATTTATTCCAAATAATGCCTGCTAAGCTGCAGGATGGGCCCAGGTTCTGGGATATATTGTATCAATGATTAAACAACTTCAGTGGCTTCCAGTCCACTTCTGAGCATAAAGCAAAGATCCATAAAGCCCTTTGTGCCTGAAGTTCACCTATTCTCGTATGGGCTTGCCCATGGATTAAACGCCTTCTCTGGTTGCTCTACCATCCAAAGTTAGCTGGGTAACACCTGGGGGGAAGCCTTCTTGGTAATGATGGTGCCATTAGCTCAGTGCTCTGTCTCTGAAAGGTTTACCTATTGGATTAGTTTATGTTTTTTCAAAGTCAGAGAATTATTTTTTTAATTTCCCCAGAACGTTTATTTTTTGCTGCACTACATTAACTCTACATTTATCAGCTGCTCCTTTCTAGCGATGCACAAAAATTCTGTGCGCGAACAGTGCTCTTGCAGAATAGCTAATTTGGAGAAGCCTATGCCTGCACTGAAACTCCCATGTTTCAGGTGTTTTGATCCATGCATGGAAGAAAATGGGGTTGTTTTGTTCCATGCAGAAGTGTTTTGGGGTGAAGTAGGGAAAAAGTCAAAGGGGCGTGGTGGCTCAGCGGTTAAGATGCCAGGCTTGTTGATCGGAAGGTCGCAAGTTTGGAGGTTCGAGACCCGAGCGCCGCGTGACAGAGTGAACTCCCGCACTCGCCCCAGCTCTTGCCAACCTAGCAATTAGAAAGCATGCAAATGCAAGTAGATAAATAGGTACCACTTCGGTGGGTAGGTAACAGCGTTCCGCGTGCGTCATGCTGGCCACATGACCACGGAAGCATCTTCGGACAACGTTGGCTCTTTGGCTAACAAACGGAGATGAGCACCGGCCCCTAGAGTCGGACACGACTGCACGAATTTGCGGGGGGAACCTTTACCTTTACTAGGGAAAAAGTCAAGGACATTGGCATCTGGAAGGTGGAAAGGGAAGATCAGAGGTCAGGGGGATATGCCACATGGTGGCGATCAAGGTCTTTGGGAGCCAGCAGGTCATTGGGATATGCCATAGTGGGATAGCTGCTGCAGTGGAAATTGGGGGAGGGAAGGAAGGTTGGGGGAAGGTTGGGGGGTGAGCTGGTGAGGTGTGCTGCATTGGGCTGCAGAGAGAAAAGGAGGTGATGCACACCAAACTCGTCCTTCATGGATTCTGTTTCATCAGAAACCTGGAAGAGCCAAAGCGTTCTGTGACTCAATTCTGCCAAACCATAGCTGACCTGAAATGGCTCACCAGATACTCCAGAGTGTGATGGCTTTGTCCTGTAAGTCAAGACACTTCTCCACTGCACAGCCCTACTCCTTTTGTATTGGGTTGTGTAGGTTTTATTGTTGTTGTTTTTTTGGATATGGATATGTTTATACCGAATGATAGCATATCTATTTTTATAATATAAAGTACAATAAAACAAACCATCTCTCTCTGTTTGCTAGGAAGAATGTTTTCTTGTATTTGTCAGCATTATATCCTTTGGGTATATTTTACAAAAACGTTGGTAGAAAATTGTTAATGCACACATGTAGCCTTCGTGTCCCAGCTCTTTTGTTCTTACCCAGTCTTCCCAGCCTGGTGTCTTTCATCTAAAATAAGAATTCAGAAAGATGTAATTGCAACACATCTGCAAAGCAATAGGTTGGAGAAGGCAGCTATAGGCTCAACATTAGTGTCTGAATAGGTGGTAGATACAGACGAAGCAAATGCAGACAGATAATAAACTGCTTCCCAATCCACAGCTGCCTGTCTGGATCTCCAGATGTTGCTATAACTGTTTAAGTTACAACTATTCTGTTATAAACAGAACCAGTTCAGCGTGACATGTCCCGTTAGCTACTGTGTTTTAAGTGTTTGATTAAAAGAATCACATTCTGATTTGGAAATAGACTAATGCAGGACAAATGAAAAAGGGTCACAGAATTGGAGAAGAGTCTTGTGTCATGGGAGGTAATGAAGAGTATCTGTCCTCAAGCAGTGATCCATAGTGTGAACACAAGTTTATTACAAGGACAAAAATGTTTCTCCATCTTTACATGGGAAATGGAGGAGATTCAGAAGGTGGTTCTTAGCACAGAGTGTCTATTATCGGGGCAAACAGCTTGAATCAAAAGATGACACACTGCCTCATTTGTACTGGCAGCCATGGGCTGTTTTGCGATGGTTGTATGAGAAAGGAGAAAGTCCAGATTGGGCTTGGCAGTCAGAACGCTAACATGAGAACATGGGCAAATATATGTTTGAAGGCACTTACTGTAAGTAAGGTGGGCTGAAGCAGGCCTGTCGAACATGATCGCACAGGGACTCAGCTGATGTCTTTTTCTCATTCTTGCCACAAACTCCATCTTCGTCCTCAGGGCCATCCAAGAAAGCATGTTCCTTCAGTCGGGGCCAGGCCTGGGCCCTGTGGAGTCTGGAGGGGGCAATGGGGTGCCTCCCCCCGAGGGCAGCCCGACGCTCAGCCCCAACGGAAGCGGTTCCTCAGCCTTGCCTCCGCCTTACCCCAGCTTTGACGAGCAGCTGCGCTTGGCCATGGAGCTGTCGTCCAGGGAGCAGGAGGAACGGGAACGCCAACGCCGTGAGGAAGATGAGGAGCTGCAGCGCATCCTCCAGCTCTCTCTGACAGAGAAGTAGCACCCCCGCCTGCCTGCAAGGGGCCCCTAAGCCTTGCTCAAGCCTCACACCGCCCAGCCCGATCCTCCTTGCCGCCACTGTATTTTTAACCTCGGGTTGGGCTCCATGCTTTGCCCCCTGTCCTGTTGGGGTCAGCCTGGATGTGAGAAGACAGCACCTTCTGCATTTCCTGGGGTCCACTTGGTTCCGTCCTCTAATATTATTTCTTGTAAGTTTTTTTTTCAACTGCTTTATCCTTCATGGAGGAGTTGTTTTGTACAGCACAGAGAAGGGGAGTGGGAGAAAAGGAGCAGCAACTGATAGAGAAGAATGGAAAAATGACCGAAGAAGACGTTTCTCTTTTTCAGATGAGCTTGCAGTTCTTTGGAGATTGCTAGAAGTATGCTGTTGCAGCTTCTGTCCTTGCATGGGTTTGGGCCTCTTGGGGATGGGGCAATAGAGGGGGTGGGATCCAGGAGCTCAATGCATTGATATTTGCAGTAAGACTGGAGTCAGGCTGCAGCGTGATGAATAATATTCATTCCTGCCTTTTTTCCCCTTTCCTCATGAGCTGCTGCTCTCCCCTCCTTAAACCCTGTGTTTAATTTATTTTATTTATATCTTTGAAGATATATAGAAAGGGAGTGGGAGGTGTGTACTTTTTTAAAAACTGAACCCAGTGGGTCTAAAGGGAAGAGCTGGGTCCACTCTTGAGCAGTTTCCTCCTGCTGTCTGGGGACCAGGCACAGGGAGCTCCGGGCAGCAGGAATACTAAATAAAAACATGAAACCAGCATCTGCTTTTGGTAGCATTCTTCAGTTTCAACTATCTTGGCCACAGTTTGTGTGGCTGTCATATAAACCTAAAATGAGGCTCCATTCTTGGTATTTCTGTGGCTCTTGTGATTGTGTTTCAGGTAAATTACTGAACAAGCTGATTTGTTTACTCAAAAGGAACCTCAGTTTGTGGTTTGAATGATCGTGCTGGGGTAGTATGTCTTAAGAAGAAACTAGTGGATTGTTTACAAAGAAGAGGTACTTAACCAGTCAGGTCTGTGCAACGTTTCCAGCAAGCCAAATGCATGGAATTCCATATGTTTGATAAACCCCCATTTTTATGAACTCAATCAAACAACAGGAAATGACCCCATTTCCTACCGACCCAAAACCTGCAGTCAAGAATATATCTGATTATTTTAAATAATTACATGAAATGCTCAGTATGCGTGCCTTCTTAGTCCCCCATCTTCCCTTTATTTACAGGGCTTTGGTGGCAGTAGAAGCAATAAATGGCAGAATTTCCAGGTCAAGGACTAGCGGCACAGATTGCCTGGAGTTTCACCAGACTCCAGCCCCAACCCTGGCTGCATTTTCTTCCATTTTAGCAGTCATTTCTACCTCAGGTCTTTGCTTTTTCAGGACACAACTACATTTACTTTAGCCACTCTGTTTTTTGAACAGCTCCCTTGCACTTTTCTCTCCCTGTCCCCTTAGCTCAAACTGCCACAGTTCATGCTCTCCCTTCATTGGAGGACAGTAGGGACATCTAGAGGGCAGTAGGTTGGCCAAGGCTGCCCTAGACTGCGGTTCCTATTTGGGTTAAACATTTCTTCAGATCCTTGCCTTAATTCTGTCTTTTCCCCCCTCAAACCTCCATCCCCAATAATTCTTTTGTCAGGTTCCTCTTTCTCTGGCTATTTGCCCACTCTGCATTTTTCTTTTTGCCTCCTTGCTCCTGTCTGTCTGCTTCTGTGTTTCCTGAGACTTTTCCCCTGTCCTCTTCTTGGGACGTTATATGGCATATTGACCACTTTCTCCTGACTCACAGAATTTGAAGTACAAATTACTTTGTTCTGTGAACAACTGGAATTCTGAACTCTCATATCTGACCAGTGGCCATCTCTCAGCATCATTACTACAGGCATACCTTGGAGATATCGCGGGTTCGGTTCCAGACCACCGCAATGAAGCGAGTATCACAATAAAGCGAGTTACACACGTTTTTTTGTTTCCCGGTGCATATAAAAGTTATGTTTACACTATACTGTAGTCTATTAAGTGTGCAGTAGCATTATGTCTAAAAAAACAATGTACATACCTTAATTAAAAATACTTTATTGCTAAAAAAGGCTAATCATCATCTGGGCCTTTAGCAAGTCGTAATCTTTTTGCTGGTGGAGGTTCTTGTAAAAAAACACAGTATCTGTGAAGCACAATAAAGCAAAGCGCAATAAAATGAGGTATGCCTGTACTACAGGAATGCAGAACAAGATAAATTTTGTAACCTTAATTTCCTACCTTACATGTCACCATCTAGTGGCAATTCAGAGAAATGTAACTTGTGTGACAAACCTTGGTGGATTTATGAGGCCACGTGATGAAAGCCTGTCAGATGGGTTTTTAAATACTTCTGTTATTACTAAAGTTGCAATAACCATTAATTAATTGTGTTCATTTTGCACAGCCTTTCTACTCTATATTCCTTCACACAGGAAGGTATGGAAGGAGTTCCAGGGCATCTAATTTTGTTTAGATATGTGGAGTGCATATTTTGAAAAGGTCCCAGGTGCCATTCCTGGGCAATCCCAAGTTGTTCTCTGAAATATTAGAGCACAAATGCCAGTCATAATACTGCACTAAGTACAGATTTAATGGAAGGCAGCTTTTTTATTGGCCTCAGTTAAGTTTAAGATAGATGTTAGTACTGTGTTGTGAGGTGTGTTGTCACTCTGTGATTAAGTCTGGCTTGGAGGACCAAGGATTGGATCTGAGGGGAGCTCAAATATTAAGAATTATCTGAACCTGGAGATCCTGTCTGTTCTGACTGAAAGCTCTGAGCAGATGCAGCTAGTATGCCATGCATTGTATGAAACCATCTGCCCTCATTCCCCACCTGTTCAAGCAAGCTGTATCCAGAGAATTAGAGGAAATGCAGTATTTGTTAAAGTCTCCTTCAAGTCAAGCTCAATTCCCAATAATTTCATGGACTATTCCATGTAGGTTTTTTGGCCACAATATAAAAGTGATTTCCTACTACCATCTTCTGGGATGGTTTTCAACTTCCCAGTCTATCCCACAGCCTTAGCATTTTTGCTAAGTTTCTGTCCAAGAAGTAGTAACCAAGTTCAACCTTACTTAGTTTTCGAGATCAGCCAAGGTTGGCTAGGTGATACCACCAGTACAGTATTTGCCCTGAACGCCCAAATCAAGTCAGAAGGCAAGCCAAGTTATTTCAAGATGTGCAAGAATCAATCAGTTATACTGTACAAGAAACCAATACTGTACTCCCAATAATTAGCTGTGATTGTCAGTTCATGGTATGCTTATCGCAATAAACTAACTCTTGGAGCCTTAAAATTATTTATTGCAGAAGCTGTTGTAGATCAAAACATGGGGCTGTTATAAAGGACAGACATCTTGTCTGGCTTGACTGCCAAAGACTTGAGAATTTCAGCATTTGACCTTTCCTTTGATCCCAGCATATTACATCAGCTAATAGTATTTGCTGGTGTCTCACTGGTGTTTGTGGTCAATGGTGCAGTTAGGTGATTTTCAACTCTGACCATATCATAGAGCATAGCTTTCCAAAGTGTGTGTCGCGACACACTACTGCAGGGCTTTCCAAAGTTTTCCCGCGGCGACACACCAACCACCGTTGGTGTGTCGCTGTGGGAAAACCCGGAAGTGCCGCCATTGCGGCAGTGCGCAAAAACCTGGAAGCGCTGCTGCCGCTTTCGGGTTTTTGCGCGCCGCCGTTGGTGTGTCGCCGCGGGAAAACCCAGAAGCCCAGAACCCAGAAGCCCAGAAACCCAGAACCCAGAAACCCAGAACCCTTCCGGGTTGTGTGGCGACACACCAGACTGGCGACACACTTTTGTGTCGCGACACACAGTTTGGAAAGCTGCACTACTGTGTCGCCTGCGGTGTCCTGGTGTGTCGCGCAAAAACCCGGAAGCGCTGATGGAGGAACCGAAAGAAGCAGCACCCCTGCCAATGATTGGTGGGGGTGCTGCTTCTTTCGGTTCCCCCATCAGCGCTTCTGGGTTTTTTGTGCGACACACCAGGACACCGCAGGCCGCGCCTCCACCGTTGGTGTGTGTCACTAATGTGAAAAGTTTGGAAAGCTCTGTATAGAGGAATAGTCTCTTGATGATGATGTATACTCTTTTTATATAAATTTGGTAAACAACCCTACTGCCTTTAAGGATACTTTTGCTTAATTTTCCTGATGAAGCTCTGGGTTCTTCCCGGTTGGCACCACTGCTTACAGCTCTCTAGGATCTTGTTTGAGCCTTCCTGCTGAATTTCAGGAGGATCCTAATTGACAACAGCAACTGAGTTCAGTGGTCTTATTGGCTGAAAAAAGGAGATGATGCTCTGCTTTCCCAAACTACCCCTCCGACTTTTTTTTATCACCTGCTGAGTCACTGTAGTAGTAACATGAACAATGCAGCAAGGCACAGATGGCTGTGGTTCATAACAGGCCAGACTCCAGAGGCTTCTCTATTTTAAGCCTGGGATAAGTGCCAGTAATAAAATTTCAAAATCCAGGGGCAGGATAAATGCCCACCCCCGAATATGCCACATCATAGGGAGCCTTTTCCTCTCTCCATGTTAAGGGAACTGTGTAGCTTCTCCACGTGTCTTTTAGATACGCCACCCTGGGGGAACCACGCTGGCGCCGAGCAATCGCCGGGGTGGGGGGAACTCCCGTGAAAGAGACCAGTAGCAGCAAGAGCCTGAGTTACAAGGTTGCTCTTTCTTTTCGGCTGCAAATTCTGTCCAGTGCAGCGTTTCTGATGCGCCTCTAAGAGAAAAGGGCCCGGGGAGGTAGCTTCAAGTCAGCCGGGTGGCTATCGCCAGGTATGTGGGGGAAAGGTAAGCTCTCTAGGTCGTCCAGGCACAGGACAGCTTGAGAGACCCTCCCCTTCCCTCGCAATTACAATTCCTCCACAGTATGAAGCTTTCTGTGTAAGTGGCTGGGCTGAGAGGAGGAGGAGAACGAGACGGCAGAGAGAGGATTGCCTTGGGAAGTGAGCTCCCGTAGTTGCAGCGGATTGGCACCTCCTCCTCCCCCGCCGCTGGTCTCTCGCGTCTCGGGCCTGTTCCTTTAAGAGCCACCACCGAAAGGCGCCCTCGGTATTGGCTTTGCAGACAGTATCCGTGCGCTCGTTCGTCGGGGTGGCTGGGTACAGGAGCAGAAAGTTTACGGCTGGCAGGCTCCCACCCCGGGATGAGTGAATGAGTGGCCCGCTACTCCCGCCCCCTGCAGACGGCTTGCGGCGGCGTTGCGCTGGCTCCGAGTGGCACCGTCTCAGTCTCCCCCAGAGCGGAGGAAAGGCGCAGGAGTTCGTCCGCGCATGGCGCTGGTGACCGTCTGTCGTTCCCCATCGGGGAGTGGCCACTCGACCCCCACCGGCTGCAAGGTGAGCCCCCCAAACGCCCCGTTCCCTTTTACGCTGGACAGGACTCTTGAAGATGGTATCCTGCTCTGCCCCCGCGGCCGCCCCTGCTTTCAGCCGCGCTTTCCTCTGGGGCCGTTCACGGTCCTGCCTCCCTCCCTCCCTCCTTTCTGGGGTCAGCGACCGAGGATGCTTTGGCGCCTGTTCTACCTGAGCCCCTTCCCCGAATGTATTTGCCTTCCGCCTGTCTTATCGGTCACTGCAAACTCTGAGCAGGGTTATGCAGAGTGGCCTCGGAGTTCACCATCTTGTTCGTGGAAAACGTGTCCTCGCAGTTCCCTTAGGGGCAGCTCTCCGAAGAAGGGCAGGGGGGAAAAAAATCGAAGGGGAAGAGTCAGGCGAGCGATTATCCAATTTCCGCAGGCCCCTCTTTTTTCCCCGGTACTGTGCATGGAGAGAAGCAGCCGTGCTGGCGGATCCGAGGCGGGGGAGAGCTTTGTCACACTCCAGGCAAAGTCTTTCCTCCAGGCTCCCGGTGGGTCACCACTTTCCCACTTAGAGTGTGGAAGATAGATACAATCATCCCCTTAACAGCATTGCCCTTCAAGCATCCATTTTGCTTTAGAATAGCCAGAGTGTGGCAAAAGGGTGATTTTAAAAAAAAAATTGGCTACACTTTCCATTTTTAAAAAATTAAAATGAAGTCTTAAAATGTTAAAAATAACATTAGAAAGGGTATCTGTGCCATCCGTGAAAATAATGTAAAATACAGAATAGGGGGCTGGAAGTTATTCTGGGTGATCAGATGTACGGGGGCTGGAGGAATTGCCTTGCCCCTGCCTTGCGCTGGGGGCTCAGAAGGCGAGTGGTGAAGCAGTCTGGCTGCTGGAAGCTGATTGGTTTGAGTTCCAGTCCTCTTGACTGCAAGGGACACAACAAAATCAAGGAAGTCATTTAGCTGCAAAAATACCATTCAGAACTTGTCCATAGATCTCTTTTCCGACAGATTATAGTGGTTTGTGGAAAGGTTCTCCCCTTCTTTTCCTGGACTGCTCCATTTCTATCCTCTCCTTGTATGGAAGCAGTTTAGGAAACCTGTCAAAATGTGGCCTTTCTTTCTTTGTATTCCCATTAATATACTATTTTCTCTAATCAGTTTTCAACAGCCCAAGTTCCTGTGGGGAGAAGTAGGCACTAAGAGTTGCTTGTCAGTAAGTTTCACAACCTGCTACTTCCTGCCAGCTCCTTGCAGATTGCAACGTCAGACCAAGGAGCACTGCAGAAACGTCCCTTGCATAATGGCCTTAGAAGCGGAAGACTTTCCAGTCCGTGACACCAGTGCTGGGATCGAGGCCTGGGCTTCTTGCACCAGGGCACCTGTGCCTGAGCTCAATCCCAGGCTTGGCAGTCCGTGGGACGATCTGGAGTTTCAAGTGTAATTAGACATTGTGCAAAGAACTGGCAATTAGGAAGTGGCACAAACGCTGTTTGTTTTTTTCCCCTGTGCTCAGAAATGTCACAGGAAATTGCCAACACAATTGGAAGCACATAGATAAAATTATGCAAGAGCTGGAATTCAAGGCCAATCTAGAAATCCTGGAAAGGAGGGGGGAGACAAGCAAAGGAACAGTGCCCTGCTGGCCTCTGCATAAGTGTTTCCAAACCTTCGGAGGAATCCTTGTTACTGTGAAGCTAAGGCACAGAAAGGAGGAGGGGCTTGCCAGGGCAGTTATAGACCATCAGCCAGGTACTGGGGCATACCTGGTGCTTGATTTGCTTTTGCTACTTACAAAACCAGGAAGGTGGTTAAATGTTAGTCTAATACTAAGTATTGTCTAATACTGTCTGAATACTGTGAAGCATTTGACTTCACAGGAACATCATCATCTTTGGCTGGTACAGAATAATGAGAACTAGAATAACACCTAGGAGTATGAGCCAAAAAGTTATTTGTATCAGTAATGTCATAGCTGGAATCTTATTGCCTAGCCTTGGGCAAGCCACTCAGCCTCAGCCCCACCAATAGACAGATACAGGGTGTTGCAACAATAATATATGTGCAATGCTTTCAATTTGCAGAAAGTGTTACTGGAACTCTAAGGAGTAACCTTTGCCATGTTATATCATACAACTTAACAACTGGGTCTCATTGTAATGGGGGCACCTTGGCCTGCAACTTCTTGAAAGAGCATGTGTTCCAACCATTGATACAGGTCAAGAATGAGCAAACCGATGAAAGCCACAATTATAAGTTAGTAACTTTTCCACTGTAAAATGAGCCCTTGTTTGGACCAAAGCAAAAATTAATACAGCAATTTTGTGCTCTGAACTGAAATTTAACCATCCTTCTTCCTTTTTGTCATGGAGACAGAGTTTCAAGGTAGGAAAATAACCCTCCTTTGAAATGTCGTCTTATATTTATTTTTTTAAATGTGTGTGCTGCCCTTCAAAGAAACGGTTTCTTAGGGTGGCTTCCAATGCATGGTATTTTTTTCATATTGATTTACCATAAAATGAGCCTGGATTTGAAGCACCTCATATACAACTAGCTACTTCAAATGCTCCATATTTCTTTAATTAAGGAAGCCTGTCAATATTCCATGCATCTGTACCTGTAATTGAAGTGTAGAACTGATTGCAAAGTGAGACATTTGGGGGTTTTTTTAAGTAAGTTTCAAGATCTTTTAGTGTCGCCATAAATTGGGAACATACTAGTGTTGCCTGTGAAATAGCAGAGAGGAGCTTAGCAAAATTTCCCAGTGGGTGGCGTTTGTTGCTGCCATGACCAACATATCTTGCTCCCTCCCCCATGTCTAGCTGAACAAGCAGAGTAAATGATCCAAAATAGACAGGCTATAGTTTGGGGGCCCAGAGTTCTGTAATGGAAGTCCTATGAATGTCCAGGGCTCTAGCTGGACAAAGCAATCCCCAAAACGATCTGCTTCTGCCACAGAGGTGTTAGGAATAGGAACATTATGTCATTCTGAGTTTTCCCATGTCACAGAAATAGTTACTCAATGACTCCACATCTCTGGATTGGACATTGTTCTCTTGATACAAAGGAGTCACTCTCAGACCACTACTAGGGATGAGTTCTGCCAGTCATGTGCTATTTAGTATTGATTTAAGACCCTTGATTTAAACACTCAGCAACAGTGCTGAATATCCTTTGGTGGTGGCAAGTGTGAGCTTACCATTCCAATTATGTACGAGGAATGGCTTGTTTAAGTTATGCGATTGCACAGTTAATAGTTTAATGAGCCATGTTTATGTCTTGTGTGTTACTTTATGTGATGGTTTATGTGATGTTCTGCATTCTAGATCAAGAGACTTAGGTGAAAGGCAACCTCTTGTGGTTCCTATGGTTGTAGAATTAGAATCCAGAGCCTTCTGTTTAATTGGGAGGATCTGTCATAACCCCTGGAGGTCTTGGGAGAAGGAACCAAGTGAAGGATATTGAAGTTAGATGTGAAAAGCCAGCACTTATTTTAATGGCAAGCAGCAACTTCTTTTTCTGTAATCTGGAGAGAAGTGCTAATCAACATGGAAATCCATTGCAGGATGAAGATGTTCCCAGGAGGAGACAGATGCAGCGACGGTAAGGAGTCACCCTTCCTTCCTATATATTCTTTATATCAGCGGTCCCCAACCTTTCTGGCACCAGGGACTGGTCGTGGAAGAAATTTTTTCCAGGGGGCGGGGTTTGCAGGCAGGAGCCAATCGTGCACACCGGGGGGCGGGATTTGCAGGCGGGAGCCAATCGCACACACTGGGGGCGGGGTAATAGTGCGAACCAGGGGGCGGGGTTTGCAGGAGTGAGCCACCGTGGCGGTTGGGGACCCCTGCTTTATATAACCAGTTTTTAAAAAGGCTACCATCAAGCTGCAGGCTCTCCAGGCCCTGCCCTGAAAGTTTTCACTTTTTTTTTAATCATGGAGATTTAAGTGTGATGCCTCCACGAGCAGCAATTGAACATACTATCAAAACAAAACATCCCCCCACAAAGGATGGAGGCAGACAGACGCTCTTTGAAACTTTAAAGAAATTGTTTCAGTTCTTGATCTGCACAGTGAAGAATTGTAGAAATCCTGTATTTTGTTCCTGAAATGTTCCTGAAATGCTAGTTTAGGAGCTGAGTAATTTTGCTGTTCTTTGTCAGGAATATACCAGCACTAAAAAAGAAAGATTGGAAGAATCTGCAACCATCTGAGTTTTTTTTTTTTAAGTAGAACAGATTGTTTCAGAATATAGATATTTGGCTGTGGAGAGGGTGTATCCAGTTTGCTAAAGACAAATAACATTCATGGAGTTAAAAGTCCAAATTCTGATCATAAGCACATTGGAGCCAGAATCATATTTTTCCAACCAGGAATGCAATATTTGGGCAGGTCTCCCCATCCTTTTTTGGACTGATGATCATTTGAAAATTTGAGAGCATATAATGGGCAGTGAGGCAAAATGGCTGGTAGGGACATGCTTGCCCATTCATAAAATGGTTGCCATGGAGTACATAACCAGATATTTATTTATTGGTTGGTTAAATGTACAAAGCACTCATTTATCAGAACGCTATCTGCCGCCTCCTTGGTTCCTGCTCCTGCAGGATACCTTTCCACCCCAGCTGACCTGCCTCACCTCTTTTTTTCAGGGTAGATGATACACTTCCAAGAAGAGACTGGGCATCACTCACCCCCATTTTTTTATAAACTATTTATGGAGCCCAGAGGCACTTTTGGAAATAAAGATAATGCTGGAGGTTAATGCCTTGCTGTGCAGTGTGCCTGCTCCCTCACCTTTCTTCTTTGTAATGAAAATAATCTTTAAAATAACATATTCAAGGTGGAGCCAAGAAAGGGTTTTGTGGGGAGGTTGATTCCCGTAGGGTCCATGCTGAGGATCTCTCTCTCAGGGAAAATTCTGCAGTTTACACTGCAGAAGTGTGATAATTGCATATTGATTACTGAAACATTAACTATGAAAGAAAGCTCTTAGTGACAAGTATAGAAAATAGTATAAAATATCCTCCAAAGAACATTTTATGTGTATGAAAATATATTTATATTCAATTCCTAACAGTATCAGAGAAAAGTCTCTAATCAAGATAGACTGCAATTGCCTCCCTCTCTGGAGCAATATTTACTATTTTTCAAGCAGACTACTTTTCCTGTAGGAGTCGATCAGTGGAAAAATTAAACAGTTTAGACTAATGCTGCTTCTTTGTTCTAAATCCTGGTTTCCAAACAGCTCTGCTTTAAAAAAGATGTCGAGGCACGATTGCCCACGTTCCTGTGTGTCACTGTAGGAAGCCCTTTAGTCCTTTCCCCTTATTTGTCTTTCCTCACACACTTTTATAGAAATAAAAAAAAAAGGTAAAGGTACCCCCCGCACATTTGTGCAGTCGTGTCCGACTCTAGGGGCCGGTGCTCATCTCCGTTTGTTAGCCAAAGAGCCAGCGTTGTCCGAAGACGCTTCCACGGTCATGTGGCCGCATGACACGCGCGGAACGCTGTTACCTACCCACCGAAGTGGTACCTATTAATCTACTTGCATTTGCATGCTTTCGAATTGCTAGGTTGGCAAGAGCTGGAGCTAGTGCAGGAGCTCACTCTGCACGCAGGGCTAGGGATTCGAACCTCCGAACTTGCAATCTTACGATCAACAAGCCTGGCGTCTTACCCGCTGAGCCACCACGCCCCCGTTTTATAGAAATACAAGTGCCCAAAAAGTAAGGGTGGTATGTAGCATAGCCCCTTGGATTTTTTTTTTAAAAAGTCAAACAATAAAATCTAAAGCCAAACAATACATTGGTGTTTATTGCAGCTTCTCCTTTCTTCATTATCAATTTTGTTTGGACTTTTTCATATATTCCTTAGAGGTAAAACTTTTTTTTTGTTTTAAATTTCAAAAACAACGGTTATTTTAAATTCTCTGCCATGGAGTTTTAATGCTTCAAGCCAGCAGAGTTCTTATTCGTTTTCCTCTGAACACAAGAGCCGACTGACTAGTTCAAATTCTGTGATTACTTTCTAATTGTAGAAAAAAAATCATCTCTTTGGGGCTAGGCTAGAAGGTAATGGGTGTAAGCTCTTCTTCTCCCTGGAGCAAACGTCCTGCTGCCCTTTCAGAGGGATCAAGACTGACTGCTTTTGCAAATAAATAAGCAGGCCTTTTTTCCCCTTTCAACTTTAGTCTCTTTTTTCCCACCTCTTCTTCAGCCACAGCTTTGTCATGGTCAAAGGAGCTGCTCTACTGCTGCCAGAAGAAGACAAGTTGGAGGCAGTCCAGGAGGGTCCGGCAACCCCCGTAGATCAAACCCCTAAAAGTGAGGATGCTGTAGCTGGGCAGCAAGAACTGCACTTAAACCAAATGGTGGGGCTGCTGCGGCCAGAAGACACCATCCAGCTGGTGAGACTGCTAATGGCAGGCGCGGGGTGGGGGGCACAAACAGCAGAGGAAAGGTAGAGACAGGAAAGGCATTGAGCCTCAAGAAGCCAAAAGTCTAGGGCAGTGATGTCTCCCCACATTTCTTTCCGTGACCCACAGACCTCATACTGCAGTGACGTTTCTTACCCCAGTTCTGCATTTTGCTGTCTGAGTAGTAAAAATCCAGCATTCCTGTCAGACCAGATCACTTTGCCAATCAAACTGATCTGGAGGAATTGTCCTACTCTGCACCCTAGGAGGCCAATGGGGTCTTCCCTGACGTACCTTCTTCAAGGAATAAACAGGTTCCTATCCTGCTGAGCCCCCTTCGGTACCCAGGATGCTCTGCTCTTGTCTGACTGTGACATAGCAAGGGACATTTCTCTGATCTGTAACATGTTGGCTTGTACAGCAATTACTGGTGAAAGGAGTTGCTTTGTTCTGCTGAAGCGGTTTTTTTATAAGAGACTAATGGTTCACGACTGGCCTACTTTTCAGTAATGCAATAAAACTTGTGTCTGGACAATATCACTCAGATTATAGGTGAGGCTTCATATACTGTAGCTAAATGCACCTCCAAGGTGGCTGGAATTAGCTGCATTTAGAAAATACAGAAGAGTTTTGTCCTTGTGTTCTCTTATATTCTCATGTTCTTTCTATATGTGGAAATGTGCTTTTTTCCCCTCACATTCCATCATGCGAGTTGCCCCCTGCAGACTGCAGGAGACACAAGTTTATTGCCTCAAGAGAAATTCTGGAGAACCCAGATTGCTTCCCAGGCTGATTCAGACTTTCCAAGTTGCTTCCTTCTTCATGTTACTCCTTGTTTATGACCTGACGTAGCCTTTTTTTCCTATCTCCTGTTGTGATGCGAGGCCAGAACCAATGCTACTTGGCAGTCTTGTGAGAGATGGACTCAGCCCTGTCTACCCTCCGGGACACTCTCTTTGGGCCCTCCTTGTCCTCCTTGTGGGGGGGGGGGGAGAATTCCTCCCCTTTTGGAATGTGGCTTTCAGACATTCGGCCAGGAGCTCAGCCACTTCCCCATTTATGGCCTGTGGGGCTCTTTGTCTCTTGGGCAGGCAGCCAGAGCTGGCGTCTCTGCTGGGCCTGATCCCAGCTTTGTCTCGGGGGCCTCTGCTGGGGGATTTCCAAGATGGCTTAAATAACTTTTTTTTTCTTTCTTTTTTTTTTCCTTCTTCCTAGAGAGTGAGTCACAGCAGCCTCCAAGCACCTGGGACAATTTCTTTCAGGCAGTGGCTTTCAAGCTGTTTTCTGGTAGACCCTGACTCTCTTTGGAAGCTTACCAGGGGTTGTTCAGTTAGAAGAGAAGTTATAGTGGACATGTTACTCTGAAAGTCAGTTTGTTCTCTATTGTAGATCTTCCTCTTGCCATGTGGAAAATGAGTTAATAAATAAATGTACATCTATTGGGGGTCCTCTCAGTTCAGGAGCCCCAAGATTTTTGTCCAGAGCTTCCACATCTAGCTTCAGAATCTTTGCGAAGCTGCTGGTTTTCCATGTTTATTTATTATTAATTTATTTATTAATCAAATTTATCACCGCCCATCTCTACCGCAGTAGACTCTTGTGTGTGGAACCCGTCGCCAAAGGGTTTGTAAAATACTAGGCTGGATTCACACATCATACTAAGCTGGTAGTGATTCCCCAAAGGGGGTGGACCTAAAAAGGCCCTTTTTGTGTTTGTTTTTGGAAGGTGCAGATACTTAAGGGGCCCATTTCACCCCCTAAGACAGGGCTTTCCAAAGTTTTCCCGCGGCGACACACCAACCGCTGTTGGTGTGTTGCCGCGGGAAAACCCGGAAGTGCCGCTATTGCGGCAGCGCGCAAAAACCTGGAAGCGCTGCTGCCGCTTTCGGTTTTTGCACGCCACCGTTGGTGTGTCGCCGTGGGAAAACCCGGAAGCGCTGATGATGATCAGCGCTTCCGGGTTGTGTGGCGACACACCAGACTGTGTGGCGACACACTTTTGTGTTGCGACACACAGTTTGGAAGGCTCTGCCCTAAGACTTGTGACCTTGGCCCTATCCATCTTTGAAGTATGGCCAGGAGTGTCTTCAGGGTGTGTTCAAAAAAGTCAAGATGGCAGTCGTATATAGTGCAATGCCATAAAAAACAGGTGGTGCTTTGATCTGCAGATACCCCTGAGTGTGGCCCATAATATGCTGCCAAAGCCAGGGGTGGTCTTCAAGAGTGACGGCATTAGCATCCTCCATACTAAGCCATAATGGGATTTGGTTTAGTTCTGTAAACCCAACAATTGTTGCTTATTCAATAAATCATGGCTAAACAAATCCTGGCTTAGCAAAATATGCAAATACTATATAGTCTTTTCTCACCTACTTATCAATATTTACAAAAGATACCAATAGCCAGACTGGAGAGAAAAGTATAAAATACAATAATAAATATTGTTTAAAAGTTAAATAATACTTCTAGAGAGTCGATAGAGGAATTCACCTTATCTATCTGTCTGAGATTAACAATTAAAATAATCCATTATTATTCTAATATTATTAAGCGTCTTGCAGATATTCAGTGTTTTAGAAGGCATGTTTCCATAATATGCTAAGCCACTTGGGTTGCTTCAGGTGAACCCTTGAAATATTATCTGCCTCCCACCCCATGAAGCTCTTTAACCATACACACCATTGGCGATCACTCGTAGCCGAGTAAGATTGTCTTCCAAAGGTAAAATTTTAACAGTGGATCCGTAAGTGGCTATAAAGGCCAATTCTGGATCCGCACAACCTCCCACAATGAGGGCATAGGTTTCCGGGTGGGAGACAGTCATGATGAGGGTTTGCCTGACGTGCCTTCCTTTTAGCTCTTTTCTCCCTTTCGCCCTGTACTCGTGCTTCTTCAAATTCTAAATTCTTCTTTAACCATAGTCCATAGCTTTCCTTTGGTTAACTATGAACCTGAAATGACTGCCATTCCCAAGTACTGCATTGTTGGTTTGTTGATTTTGGTGATCAGAAATGGCAGCATCTTGGTGTTCAGGCAAGCTGCTTAGCCAGAAAAGGTTGTTAAGGAACCATTCAAAATGGGGGTAAATTGGTAGTTTGTTCACTCAAATTAATCAGCATAGTGTGTTGTGTGAATATACTTTAAATTTCCAGGCCTCTTAACTTAGAGAAGAAACAAAAGTATGTTCTCAAGGATGAAAAACTAAGGTGAATTACAAAGTTCAGTTCTATACTGCAATCTGCCTTTTGTTTTAAATCTCAACAGTATGATTTTACAGATAAGATTTGTAATTTGTGGAAACTAGTTTCTAAATACCAAATGCAATGCAAAGTACAATTCAGCTTACTTGCAAACATGTTTCTTTTTCTGGATAATTATGCAAAAAAAATTCTCCTCAAAACCATTGCTTCTTTTCTGACTGGAAATTGAGCCAACAGCCACCAAGAAGGAATGAGGTTTATCATCTCTTGTAGGACTGGCTAGAATCTACATTTGTGTTACTAACCATGATATTTTAATGTAAGTATAAACATGAAGTGTAGCCAAGGCTCAGGGCTCATAGAAAACTTCCAATTGCTGGTGAACAAAATCCTTCCCTTGGATCTGTGGGCAGCACCACACGTTTTCATGGTGGAGATCGCACTGATGTGTATATGTAGGTGATACTGGAGGGCAAACTTGCAAGACTGGTATGTTTTCCTCCATGCAGGCTGTGAGACTGGAGTCAGCGCGAGCCCATAGAATCCGATACCTGTTGGTGGTCTCAGCAGCGGAGATGGAGAGCAAGAGCGAGATGGTGCTTTTGGGGGTGGACTTCCCTGACGAAAGGTGAAGAGACAAGGGAGTGGTGGTGGCAGGAGAAGGGGAGGGATTGTACTGAAGAATAGAGAGAATGGCCAGGTTCACACATTACAGTAACACGTACTGTACTTTAGTTTTGTCTCAGCATGCTGGGTGAACCTAGCCACTTTGGTTTATAAACTTTTATATTCTGTGAGTTCAACCATTCTGGTTTTGTCAGTAAACTCTGGCTAACGCAATGGGTTAACCTAGTCCTATATATACCGCCCAGAGTCTACCACAGTAGAGATGGGCGGGGATAAATCCAAATAATTAATAATAAATAAATATATATATACAACTGAGGCTGCAGTTCTGTCTGCCCTGGGGATCCATTGGTTGATCTCTCACTAATTTGACATCATTTTATCAGCTGGAATGAGAGACAAAAAAACCAAAATGGCTGGTAATTATGGATCCAGACAGAAAATGGTCTGGAGGGCAAAATCTATTTGACCCTATTAACCATACCTGCACATCTAAATTACCTGCATGTGTAAATATGAGTTCATTGCTGAACAGAGAATTTAACAGTATAAATTAGTCTGGAAGTTAATTTTTTGATTTGTTAGAATGAACAGGGAGTCAGATGTCCTTGCCAGTCTACTGCAAATCAACCCATAGATTTCAAATTAGCCTCTTACCCTATCATGCCACATCATTCCACTTTCTAAATGATGACTTGTGGAAAAAATGGAAGCGAGAGAGAGAATTTGGTTCTTTAGTGTTTGCTTTAAAGCCTATTCAAAAGCCAAATTTAACAACATGGATTGATAAATGTGGGTTTTGTATTTGGGGTTTTATTTCTGTAAGCCGCCCGGAGTCAATGTGAGTGAGTTGGGTGGCCATATAAATTTATTTAATAAATAAATTTAAATAAATAAATAAACGGAACATAAACTAAATGGCTGCAATGTGTTTTACTTGGGGCTGCCTCTGAAAACTACGCAGAAACTACAGTTGGTACGAAATGCAGTGGCCTGTGTGCTGGGAAGTGAAAGCCATTGTGGCCATAGGACAGCGGGGCACTTTTCTCTTATAAAGGCCTACATGGCTTGACTCCTAGATGTCTCTAGAATTGAGGCTTCAGCGTACAACTGACCTGGCCTGACTGCTCATCTCAAGGACGGATGCTTAAGGCCCCCTCTGTCCATGAGGCTGTTGAGGGGAAGCCCGGAGGCAAAGCTGCTCCGTTGCAGCCCCTTCCCTCTGGAGTAGCCTCCCCACAGGGGTTCAGTTGGTAGCCACCTGATGCAATTTAGGAACAGTACCCTTCCACAGAGACTGCAATAGGTAATTGTAATTATCACCATTGTAAAGGGGTGCCAGGGAATAATTATTTAATTTATTGTGATGTAATTTAATTATTTTATTGATCCTGTGTTTTACTGTTTTGTGTAAACAGCCAGGAGTCATACTTGGAATTCAGTGCTATTATTAGAAATAAGCAAATGTATCTGTGCTCCAGTTCACAATCCCTTTGCTCTCTTCATAAAATTAGTTACACGTAAAACCTTCATCTTAGCTTTGCAGTTGTTCCTTACCTCATGCATGTCTAACCTGCTTTATATATTTTATTCCCTGGTCAAACCAGTTTGGCAGTTCACAGATATTTTTTTTCTCTCTCTCTCCTATTTTTCCAAAGTGAGTTCTCCCGGAACTTTTATTTATGTGTTCAGCTGGAAGCAAATAAAGTTTGCTACAGCAGAATTCCAAATCAAGAAGCAGAATAGAAGTGTTCTGTGTTTTCTCCTTAGCCACCACAAAGATTCCCTGTCTGCATAATAAAGTACAGTCCCTCTGCTGTGGAACATCTATTTGACTGAAAACTTGCTGATAATATATTTATTTTTACAATATTTATCAAACGATTGCAAAAGCAGGTTTAGAAGAAAGCACAGATAAGGACCAAAGAAACTAGTTTCCAAAGCAAACAAGTCCTATAATGCTTGTTTTAGATACTCTCTTAATTCCTTCTTTCTCTTTCTCAATCAGCTTGGCTACCTGCACCCTGGGTATGGTGCTTCCACTTTGGAGTGACACACAGGTTTTCCTTGATGGCGATGGGTAAGATAGCTCCTACTCCTTTATGTTATTCCATATAATTGCAATTATTGGGTTACTTTTAAGCTTCTATCAGGAGCTTGCTTTGCAAATAGATTGGCATACACAAACAGACTGGGATAATGAAAGGTCATACTTGATGTGTCTGTTTTGTTTTTTTTTTACTTCACAACTTGTGCTCATATGGAATAAACAGGAGATGTCTTCTCTACTTTCACAAATAGAAGTGGCATAAAGTTTAGCCTGAACCACGAAGAGATTTCATTTGTTTCTGGATGAGATCCCTCCCCTTCTGTCTTACGGAACTGACCATTTCTCTATTCTCTTCCACATGTTCCTTTTTTCAAGATACTTCCCTTCTGCTGCAAATCACAGTGACAGCCCGCCTCCAAAAAAAGTGATGAAATGTATGTTGTGATGTTATAATGCAAACCCTGGCCTTTTGTTCTTGCATCAAAAAGCTTGCCTTTTGATACTACGATGCAAGTTTTCTAATTTTCTCTGCCCCCTGACATCTTTGTTTTCCACAAGTTACTTCCTGATATATCTGCATTTTATTATATTTGTTACTATTACCAAAACAGCAATTATATCACAATCGGTTTGCATGGCTGTTTCAAATTTAAAATAAAAAAAGTCCCTGCCCAGAGGGACTTACCGTTTAAAATTTCATACAGTAGTAACAGTGGGAGTAGATAAAGAAGACAAACATAAATGGAGGAAGAACATGTGTTGGTGTGGCAGGATTAAAAGCAGAAGATTTGTTTATTTTATATGGCCACCCATCTCAAGTACATGACTCTGGGTGGCTAACAATATTTAAAAACAACAATAACAATATAATAAAATAATTAACATAAATAGCAACCAAGAAAAACAACCCACACCAACACTAATAATCCTAACAGTTAACACAACCAAGAAACAGGCTCACCCACACCATCACGGCTCCAGGCTCGATGAAAAGAATCAGGCCTTGCAAAAGGCTAGCTGGGTCAGGGCGAGTCTGATCTTGGAGGGGATGATATTCCACCAGTCGGGCCCCACAACAGAAAAGGCTCTCTTCCTGTTAGCCCTGTGAGGTAGTCCAGACAAGAAGTACAACCAGGAATACTAGCTCTATCTTTATTGTAAGGTTACATTAATAGAATCTTGCAAGACTGAAAGTATTTCTCCCCTCCTTTCCTTTTACTCTCTGGAAAACTAGGGAGGGTCCCTCCTGAAACACTTCCCACACCTGCTCCATTTCTGTGGGATGAGATACCTTTTACACGCTGGTTGTCCAGTCTGTTGCTCTTCTTCCTGTCTTCCAAGGTCATTCCCTCACTTCCTGGGTCCCCTAGATGGCACTTCCTAATGGATGGGGCCTGGAACATGCTTCTCTTGCCAGATCTAATGGGATGGGAGATGGTCCCATAAGTAACCCAGCCCCAAGCCATGAAGGGCCCTAAAGGTAACCACCAGCACCTTAGAAACATACTGGCAACCAGTGCAGCTTGCGGAGCACAGGTGTCACATTTTGTACTGCTGCATTTTGTACCAGCTGAAGCCTCAGGCAAAAAAAAAAAATCCAAACAGTAGCCTCCACTCTCAAGAACAATATAACAACAAATAGATGACAACTTTCAATGTGTCAGTGGCACTCAAAATAAGCTTCAATGCTGTTTGTCTAACACAACTGGTATTTGGAGGCTACATCTTCATTATTTGACCCATTTGAGTCATCTGAGTCAATGGTTGTAGGATTAAAACCTGTTATGCATGAGCTTCATGCCTTAGCTCACAAATTGTTCCGTAGACTCCATGTCTGAATCCTACTCCTTGTACCATCTTCATTTAATGCACAGATGAAAAATGATGCAAATAACAGCATGGAGCAAAGACAGAGGCTTTTAGCCTTTTATTAACTGTGTTAAGGTGGGGTCCTGCCTTATTTCCAATGTCATTTGTCCCATAGTAAAGGCCCCATTACAGAAAAATCAAAATTATCACATCTATCTGAGCAAGATCTGCAAAAGATGCTCAGTTGAAAACGGTGTGGAGTGGACTGCAAGAGAGTGGCCAGTCCTGAAGATAACTTGGGCCTAAGCTATTTAAGGCCATATAGAACAAAATGAACACATTGAATTGTGGTAAAAAATCAGTATAATGGTTTCAACAAGTGCGCCTGCCCAAGAGCCACAACCTGTGCTGCCACTTTCTCAACCAGCTGCAATTTCCAGACAACATCAAAGGCTGCTCCATGAAAAGGGCATTGTGATAACCTAACCAGAAGCTTGTTTTAACTCCTAAACACTAGTTTTCCTATGTTTCCTAATGTAAAATGGTAGAAAATACTACTGCCAGTTTTCAGCAATTATGTCACTGAAATTTCATGAAACATTTGGAGGAGATCCCAGGGGCCAGAATACAAAAAGGGATGGGGGGCCACAAAATGCCACCCATGAGCACTCAGCTAAAAGCCAGACAGTGTAGTAACATTTCCTAGGAAGCAAAAAACATCAGACTTTCAGGTTTCTGGTCCACTTGGGCAATCACTCCCTGACTTTTAGTGGTAAAGTATGTAGACAAACATCTATTAGAAGGTTTTGAGCAACATTCCAAACAGGTGGCCACCCTGAAACTCATTCTATTACATGTACACTAAGCAGTGAAAGAAAAAGGTATACTTCTGAAATGACATGGATACATCTTATTGCTTTACAACATACTCTCTAGCTTAGCCTGTCAGTCTCCTTGCTATGGAGGAAGACACCCAATTTAACATTTGCTGAAGACCTGTCCTCATAATGCAGTCCCCATCTCATCACCAACCTAAAGCTGGCTTTAGGTGCTCTGGCATGAAAGGAGTGTTTTTCCTCTCACACCGACACCAGACTTCCCATCCAGACAATTGTCACTACATGAAGTCATTTTCAGAAGTTGGCAATCTGCTGGCCTCCAATTGGCCTGCTACAGAACTGCCCTCACCCATCAGGCTATTGAGTTCTGCGCTTCCATGGCCACTGTGGTTTGGTTACTAGAGAGACTGGATACTTCCTTCGTACAGATATTTTCTTCCTTTTTTGTCTGGTTTGATCAAAGGAATATTGACCTACTGGAAGACTGAATTCCATGAGGTCAATATTCCCATTGGTAAGCAGAAAACAGAGCTATGCCCAGCAATTCTTATTTAACCTATACAGTTGTAGCAGAAAAATGTTGGTTACATTAGCTAAGGTGAAATATTTGTCTGGCAGCAATAAATTGACTTTTTTCTTCAATTTGTGGCTTTCATTTGGATGGTGAAAACCAAGGAAAGAAAGACTGGTGGGGCATGGGGAGAAAGAAAAAGAGAGGCTGGGGGAAAGTTCTGTATAATAGATCTGCATTTGAACATTGGATTATTGCTACTCATGTCCTTAAGGTGATGTTACTGATTCACATGAGCAGTTTAGCGGGATCATTCTCTATCTTCATTTCTAATTTCCAATTTTCCAAGAAGAGCAGGAAGGAAGAAGGATGCAGAATAGAAACACCAAATCCGTACATGGAGACAGCCCTCCCCCCCGCCCCAATGAGCAAAAAATGCCAAGGCATTAGCCTTCTCCCGTGGGGTCATGGAGTAGTAGGAGAGCTTGAAATCACAGAACGTTTTTTCAAAGTTCTAGGTACAGAAATATTGACCTGTCCAGAACTTTTTAGAAAGCCATCCCTCTCTCACATTCAGAGAAATGTTTGTTGGTGATGCAAAGAGGGAGGGGAACAGAACAGCAGGGAACCCATCAATTGCTACCCCAAAACTTCCCCACATTCAGCTGTGTCCAGGCAGCAGTACTGATCACCCTCACTAAAGTTAGCTTGTGGAAGCAGTTATTTCGATTTTAACCTACTTTCCTCCCCTCATTGGCATTGCTGTGTGAATGAGCCCTCTCCCTTTTTGACCCAAGGCAAAGTTGTGTATTTTGCCCTTTCTTGCCACATCCCAATATAATTTCATTAATTTAATCTTGGTTGCTTGCCCCTATAAAACCCTTTATGGTTAAAAAAGGTTTTATATGTAAAAGCCAAGATTCTCTAGGATTTATTTATTTATTTATTTATCCTTAGCATTCATGTGCCACTCTTCAAAACCAGGTTTTCCCAGACTGGCTTATGGAACCACTACACAATTTAGAGAGAGGGGGATGTACAGCTTGACATACTAAATTTAGCTGGTAGAATCCATTTTTAGAACTCATGGATTAATTATGTTGCCATTCCAAAAGGCAGACACAAACCAGTTTAATTTTCAGATTCCATTGGGGGGGGGGAAGTCCATTTTTTTCAGATGACAATGGGATCTGGCATTCTGGAATATTTCAAGCCAGTTGCACAACTGTCCAAACTCTTGAATTCTTCTTTACAACGTTCCAGATATCTGCATTCTTGCTGGAGTACAAAGTTACTTATGAGTTGACTCTCCTGTTCTTTCTTTAGGGGCTTCAGTGTGACATCTGGGGGACAAACACGGATCTTTAAGCCCATCTCTGTCCAGACCATGTGGTGAGCAAGGCTGTTGATTGGATGAACAATGTTAAAGACATCCATAGATGATGATAAATGAATATCAGGAAAGATACTGAAACTATTATTGCTGCCCCTCATGCTGTGAAGAAAAAAAAGATCTATTGCATTTTTCTAATGGCGCCAGTAGCTTCCAAGGGGTTTAAAATGTAAAAGGAAGCTTTGGAGTTCTTCTATTAGCTGTAAATCTTGCTTATTTAATTTTTTTTTAAAATATAGGTTATTTTATGGTGCTTATAAAGCATTGCAAATATATTCAGCTGTCCTGTAGTCAATAACTGTATCTGAAAAATGAAAGGATGGGGCTAACTGCTACAGGTTATGGTAGCTCTCAGTTTAACTCTTGGACACAACCTCTTCTGCTCTGAATGCTTGAGGTACTACTTAATATTCCCAGGGTCTAATTGCGCTCTCTCTGCTCTCAGGTCAGCGCTGCAAGTGCTGCACAAAGCGTGCAGCGAAGCGGTCTGCAACAACTATTTTCCTGGAGGGGGTGCATTGAGCTGGACCGAGTGGTATCAGAAGGCTGTGAATTCTGACCAGAGCTGCATTAATGAGTGGCTAGCCATGTCTGACCTGGAATCTGTGCGATCCACTTCTCCCTCCATCTTCTCTGACCAGTCAGTGATGCCCCTTTTCCCCCCTGGGGCTGGTTGTAGGCTGTCAGTGGTCCTGTGAAGGTTCCCAGAAGGAGCTCTACACAGTGTGCTAATCCCAAGCCCAGGCAACTTTTGGACAATCTTGCTAGTCAGTCTAGTGCCAACCGTGCCCCATTCTTGAGTCCTGCCTCTGCAGTCCAGCCCAGTAACCTAGACTGGAAGATTGCGATGGGGGTGGGGGATGCTGATCAAATCCCATTATTAACCTTGTGGCATTTTTTTTAGGCCTAAAGGAATAAATTTCTGTAAGATGCTAAGGCTCAGGATAGTGTTAGATTTATACCCCTGCAGCTGAGGGGTGTATAGTGGTGGGACTGGGTTCTCTGTGTGGGAAACCTGAGGTGATGGTGTTGGGGACAGAGTCTGGTGGGCCGAGAGCTTTGCCGACCCTCCATCTCTGTGCCTCAGGCCGACAGCACAGGAGATGACAGAGCGGATGATCCGGGCCAAGCTGCGTGAGGTGATGGGCACCACTGACCTGGAGAGCATCACCTCCAAGGAGGTGGGATGTTGGGACAAGAGGGCATTGAAATAGGAGGTGATGGGGGTGTGGGGGGAAACAGGAATGGCAAAGTGTGTGAAGAGATGGGACTATGGGAACAAGAAACATGAAAGCGCTTAATAGAAACAAGGAAGGAAAAGGATTGGGGAGGCTCTGGGAAGCCGGGATCTATATGACAGGATATTGGGTGGGGAGGGTGTGATTAGGAAGAAGCCCAAGTGGAAGATAACATCAGTCATCATCTTCCACAGATCCGTACAGAACTGGAGCAGCGAGTTGGCTGCAGCCTGAAAGACTACAAGGAGTTTATTGACAACGAAATGTTGCTTATCATGGCACAGATGGATCGGCCCTCTAAGATCTTTGACTACCTCTACTTGGTAAGAAAATGCAAGGGGGGAACCCTGATGCCAGCCTTCTAGTGGTCAAGGGTCCCAAAGATTACAATCCGTGCCTCTTGGTTGGTGGTAGAGGGAATAGGGAACAGCCTTGAAGGACAGGAGGAAAAGCTGCTACCAAGGCAATGATCAGACAAGCACAGCTTAAGTCCATTCCAAGAAACTAATCTGAGTAAATGTCTCAGGCCCCTCCCTAATTCACATGAAGATAAAATGAGGGAGGACGAGCACATTCAGACTTGCAAGATTCTGTCACTGTAGCTGTTCCAATAAAAGTACTTCTAGTCTTATATGGCATTGGTTTCTTAGACTGGTCTACCTTATAGGGCTGACAGGTATCTTGCTGCCACCTGGTAGTCTTACTCCCCAAGGAGGTAGTATCTTCTATCCCACAGGCCTCAGTTAGAAGTAGTATCATAGAGATCAGCCTTCCCAACTGAACTTCATCTCCCAAAATTCCAAGTTAACATGGCTAATGCTTGATTTGGAATTCTGAAAGTGGAAATCTAATCATTTTGGAATGGGCCACATGGGAGTTTGTCACATACAGTTGAATTTTTTTCCTGGAAAATTCTGATTCTGTAGTGAGATTTCCACAGGGAAATTCAGATGTTTCCCCAAGGAAGCAATAGCATCCTCCTTGCTATCAACATTGCTGTAGGGAATGTGGTTCCTTCAGTAGCAGAGTACTAAATAGACTGCCCGTAATCTGGTTAATTCAACAGTCTACAATAAAGCCCATGAGAGTTACTAACCTGCCAAATAATGCCTCACACCATATTCTGTGCTAGTCATGTTTGGCTTATAGCTTCCTTTCTTTACTGCCTGCAGACGGCTCTAACTTCCTATTGCATTCACTATTACTAACATTTAGCCCAGTGGCTATGTAGAAATTTGTGTTACTTATAAGTAGCACAGTTTCTCCCTCCTGAAGATTACTGCCCCCTTGGGCTGAAATTAAGGCAAGTCTTATCCCTGTCCTCCACCTTGAAGTAATAAGCTTCCCTCTGCCCCCTCCCCCCTACCATGGTGCAGCTGAGCTCTACGTGTTCTCTGCTACTTGCTGTAGCAAAGCTGAAGACTGTAATAGGCTGGGAAACAGGAGAAGGCAGTTGGACTATAATAATATGAATGCTGTGGTATGTTCAGATCCTGAAAGAGATTCAGATCCTGGCCCTCTGAATAGCCTCCTCAACTATTCACACAGAGACCCTTAGCAAAAGTCTGAAAAGGCCTCTGCCTTAATTAACTGAGGGATCAACTGGGTTCTAAAAGTGAAAGCCATCCAGTTTCTGAGACTTCTGTAACTTTGTCCTGTTCTCTTTAATAAATCTCATTACAAAAAACCCAGAGATGATACTGTTTTCTGATGAAGTGGGCTGCCGAAAGCTTGACAGTAAAAGGGAAAAGTTGGGATCTGTTTGATCTGTGATGGAGCTGCCTCTGGGGAAATTGGAAACTGCTTCATCTAGGAAAAAGCTGGGTATCATCATCTTACTCTGTACACCCTGGGTGTATTCCCCATTGAACTCAATGGGAACTCACTTCTGAGAATACATACTTAGGATTGTATTGGTAGATGCTATAATTATGTCATGAAGACACATAACGTTTGGACGAGGGCTGTGCATGCTTCAAAAATGACTCGGAAGAGATGTTTTGGAACATGTGGGAGTGGAGTGCAGAATCTTTTTAAAGCAGCTGTGTCTTTCAGATTTCTATATTAACCTGAAAAATTTCAAAATAGATGTAATAGTTGATGTATTAAGACAACTGCACCTTTAGTGTGGTTTTTTAAAGCAGTAGCTGTTTTACTTAAACAGCTGTTTAGCTGTTTTCAGGCTTGCATGGAATCTGAAAAAAGATCTCTCTGCTTTAAAGAGGTGCTTTCTGAATCATTTTCAAAGCATGCATGCGCACACACCTCAACAAAATGGCAATTGTAGATGACATTAATAAGTTTTGGGTGGATTACCGGTGAATAAGTGATATCCAAAATGCAGAGTTTATACTGGTTAGCAAATTATTCCCTGCACATTTTCTTTAAATAGGACTTAAGGGGGCTTTGTGAAAATTTTCTCCCTATAGTTTCTCACATGGGATAGCATGAAAAAATGTAGTTTCTTCTATCTTGAAATGGCACAGAGCAGGAGGGCTTATTCCACTGACTTTGCTTAATGTATAGTTCTGAGTGGCCCGCTGTAACAAGACCAGAACGCACATAAATTTGTTAATGGTTTACACAACATGAGAATGAGCTGTGTGCCTGGTATTGTTCCTTTCCACTCCAGGGCTCTGAATGGAATGCAGCCAACCTTGAGGAGCTCCAAAAGAACAGGTATGTAATCTTTAAGAGTTGTTGCTCAGAGAACAATGCTAGCAACTCCAGGAAGTTCATCCTTGGACTTTGAGATAGCTATTTACCACATGTCTCAGTTCAGACTTGTTTTCCAGTTGGAAGTACTTTCAGCTCTCAATTTAAATTCCATCCTGGAATACCAAGCTATTGTAGGAGGGACATTTAGGAAACAGGATAAGGCTGGGTAAATTGGGGTGGAAGAAACTGCTAAAATTACATAAATAGCAGTGGTTAGCAGTCTCCATGTGAGGGTGGATTGGGAAAGCTCACTTGATTTCTTGCCTGACTTTAGAGTCAGCCATATCCTCAATGTGACTCGTGAGATTGACAACTTCTTCCCAGAGCATTTCACTTACATGAACGTGCGTATCTATGATGAAGAGGCCTCACAACTATTGCCATACTGGAAGGAAACCTACAGCTTCATTTCAGCTGCTCGGTGAGAACTGGGCATCAAGATGTATGTCATACATGAACGTGGCTGAACTAGCATGCATTGTAAAGGGTTTAATTTAATTTTGCCCTAATCCAGTTAATAGCACTGTGGGCACAGAAGCAGGCTTTTGTGTGTATATGCTATGATTCAATTAAAAGAGTTTCATAAGAAACATCTCCTGTGAAATGTTATGTGTGCACATAATCACATTTCAGTAGCTGTTTAAGAGAACCTGCAAAACTGGGAAGAATTCCTCCTTTTGCCTCTTCTTTCACCCTTCTTTTCTGAGCAAGCATTCAGCACATCTCCATGCTTTATTCAGAACTGATGTGGGAAAAGATCTAGTTGTGGACCTGTGAGTCCAGTTTTGCAGAAACAATTTCTGACACAAAACACAAGGAATTGTGTATGGGAATGGGAGATAGATAATCCTTGTCAAATTTATCAGAGCCACTTGTTTAGAAGAGCAAGAGACTATTGAAGGATTCCTGGCTCAGGAGTACCATCCTTGGTGGGAACAATCTCTGGAATAACCAGAATCCTTTCCAAAGCAGTACTGAGCATTCCTCACGCCCCAGGTCATTATCATAGCATAATATAACTATCTGTGCCTATGGAATTCAACCAAGAAGCTGGAAGTTCTTTCTGTTCTGGGTGTGGTGGTAGCCCTGCTTATGGCTATGATTCTTCCTCACAGGATCCAAGGCGCTCGGGTATTGGTGCACTGCAAAATGGGAGTGAGCCGTTCTGGCTCCACAGTGATTGCCTATGCCATGAAGGAGAATGGTTGGTCACTGGAACGGGCCCTTGGTCATGTGCGAGAACAGCGACCAATTGTCCACCCCAATCCAGGCTTCATGAGACAGCTGGAACTTTACCAGGGCATTCTGGATGCCAGGTAATTGGAAGGGAAAGGGACATTATTGATGGGCCGGTAGATACGTAAGAGGACAAAGGATGTGGAAGGATATCCAGTTGCCTGACCCAGTCTTTCTATTAAAATCAGTTCTCCTGTCCTAGCCCCTGTTAGAGGCAAATCTGCACAATGGTAGCCTGATAGCCTTTTGGAATGGAATATTTGCCTGAATAGGGCTATACGAATAGGGTGCTAATTCTTCTGTTCCCTACCATTTGTGTGGGTTTTGTGGAAATTTCAGTGGGGAGCAGCTAAAGGGGGTACTTTTGGAGTGAGCAATCAAGTAGTGGCAGGTTTATTTTACAATTATCCCCTGTGACTTCATTGTAAGTCCATATCTTTCTTTCTTAGCTCTTTTTGAAAGATAGTAAGGGATTCCTTGCTCACCTGTCAATGCCATTCTGCTAGACACAGAAAGAAACCCTGTTACTTTTAACATCCCAGAATATCATGCTCCTCTCATGTCTCTGTGCAGCCGTCACAGCAGCCTGTGGGAACAAAAGGCGGGAGATGCCCCATCAGGAGGCTCTTCCGATATAAGTGATGGCAGCAGTGGTCATTCTGGAAGCCTGGAATACGAGACTCTGAGCTCAGATGAAGAACCAGAGGTGCCAGTAACAACTCCCCAGTATTGCTTTCGTCCTCTGCATGAGCCTTCCGAGAATCCCAGCCATACTCTGCCCCCCACTGGCAGCCCCCAGCTCAATCCTCAGGCAACGGAAGAAGCCGGGGCATCAGATGATTCAGGAGCTGAGGAGGTGCGGAGACACCTGGCTACCATGAAAGTGCCTGAGAAGCCAGCCATACTCCGGCGGGAACGCATTAACCTTTATGCAATTATGCGCAGCATCAGTGAGATGGATAGCCCAGAACGCACCTCTGTGACAGAGGGCACGCCTGAGGAAGAGGTATGGGGTCGTGCAAAGGTATCTGAGGAGGAGTGAATGGAGAGCAGAAGAGAGAGGTGGTTTACAACCTAGAATGTAATAAGGGAGTAAAAAGTGCCAATGCATATTTATTTATTTAAAACAAAATGCTTCCCATTAAAAGAAATCTTTTTTTAAAATAAACTCTTTATTCATTAAAATATTCTACAAAATCATACATACATACATACATACATACATACATACATACATACATAAAAATCAACATACAGATCAACATAGTAAAAAACATTAAGTACTACACACCTTATATTGTTGGGTAATATTATTTATACACCTAAATTCCAAAAAAGAATATATACATAAAAGGAACACTATATATAAAAGGTTTCCGACTATCCTAGCTATAGATATACAAGTGGAATCTTAAAATATCTCTTATCTTTATTTTCCCTTACATTACTATTTATTTCTGTTTGTTTAATTCCTTAGAATACAAAGCCCATTGTCATTGCTTCATTTTTCTCAATAGTATACAGGTAATCTAATACTGGTTGCCACATTTCTTTAAATTTCAAAATATTTTTTTCTTTTAATAAAATTGTTAGTTTCGCCATTTGTGCTAACTCTTTAAGTTTTATCATCCTTTCCTCTTTTGTTGGTACGTTTTCTTTTTTCCAATATTGTGCATATACAATCCTAGCTGCAGTAATCATATATAATAACAAATTACCATACTTTCGTTCTTGATCATCTTCTAGAATACCTAATAAAAAAATTCTGTTTTTTTTTTCAATGACTTTCTTAAGAATTATCTGAATCATTTCATGTATCTGTGTCCAAAATTTTTTAGCTTTCCTACAGGTCCACCATAGATGATGGAACGTTCCTTCCATTTGAAGACATTTCCAGCATACATTCAAGACATTATTATACATTTTCGCTAGTTTTTGTGGAGTTAAATACCATCTGTACATCATCTTATAAAAGTTCTCCTTTAAGTTATAACATAGAGTAAATTTTAAACCCTTTGTCCACATATTTTCCCATTTTTCTAATAAGATATTATAACCAAAATTTCTTGCCCAATTGATCATGCAGTCTTTGACTTGTTCATCTTCTTGATTTAATTGTAATAATATTTTATACATTTTTGAAATAATATGATCATTACTCATATATAGTTGTTTTTCAAACTCTTGTTTTTTCTTTTTCAAATTTGTAATTCTTTTTATCTAATTTAAATCGCTCATTTAACTGCAGATAAGTGAACCAATGGCATATATGTCCTTCACTTTCTAATTCTTCTCTAGTTTTTAACATAGGTGAATCTTGTTCAAATTTTATTAAATCTTTATATCTCAACCATTTTATCTTGTCTCCTGAACTTTCTTTTCTTGTGAGGGCTTCTTGTGGCGATAGCCACATTGGTATGTTTGGTAGTAGTCTCCTTTTATATTTATCCCAAATCCTTAACGTTTTTCTAATGATGTGATTATTAAATTCTTTGTTCATTTTTACTTTTTCATACCAAATATATGCATGCCATCCACATTTAATTTCGTGTCCTTCTAATTGTAGGAGTTTTTGGTTTTCCAATGTTAGCCACTCTCTTATCCACAAAAAACAGCAGGCTTCAAAATATAATTTAAAATCTGGTAACCCCAGGCCTCCTCTCTCTTTGGCATCTTGTAGTAATTTGAATTTAATTCTTGGGTTTTTTTCCCTGCCAAATAAATTTTGAGATGTCCTTTTGCCATACTTTAAATATTTTCTCATTTGCTAATATTGGTAATGTTTGAAAGAAGAATAACAACTTCGGTAATACATTCATTTTAATTGTAGATATCCTTCCTAGTAGAGATAACTGTAATTTTTTCCATCTTTCCAAGTCTAATTTGATTTCATTCCAAATTTTCTCATAATTATTGTGGAATAATGTACTGTTTTTTGTTGCTAACATTACACCCAAATATCTGATCTTCTTTTCTATTGTAAAGTCCATTTTTTTGGTTAAAATTTCTTGTTGTTTTTGAGTCATATTTTTACTCAGTATTTTTGTTTTTTGATTATTTATCTTAAAACCTGCCACCTCTCCAAATTCTTTTATTTTCATCAGCATGTGATCTATCGAATCTAAGGGATTTTGTAAAATAAAAACCAAATCATCTGCAAATGCTTTCAATTTAAAATTTTGTTTTTTGATTTTTACTCCTTTTATTTGGTGATCTGCTCTTATCTCTGTATTAAGGACCTCCAAAACAAGAATGAATAAGAGAGGTGATAAAGGACATCCCTGTCTCCTTCCTTTTTCTATTTTACAATTATCTGTTAATTCCTCATTTACTATTATCTTGGCTCTTTGTATTGAATAGATTGCTTCAATCCCTTTCACAAATGAATCTCCATTAAAGGAAATCTTGAAATGGTTTACAATTAGAAATACAATTACACCGAAAAAAGTAGGATAAAACAATGAATAAAAACATACTTGAGCGCCCTGTCCAAGAAGATGATGTTGGCCACTACAGGTGGTCCTCGGTTGATGACCATTCGTTCAGCAACCATTCAAAGTTACAACGCTGAACGAGGAGATTTACGGCTGGTCCTTGAAGTTGTGGCCATCGCAGGATCCCTGAGGTCCTGTGATCACCATTTGCGACCTTCACTGCTGGCTTCCAACAAGCAAAATTCAATGGGGAAGCTGGCAGGAGGTCACAAATGGTGATCACGTGATGTGTCTAATGACCGTGCAGGATTTGGAACTGCCGTCATAAATAGGCACAGTCATGTGACATTGTGCTTTATGACCATGTTGCATAGCAACAGAGTTCCCGATCCTAATTACCATCATTAACTGAGGACTACCTATATATACCACTGATGTTGGTATATAGATCTTCTGGGTCCGATTTTTTTTTCAAGAGGTATCCCTATAGACTCATCCTAAAAGAAGAATGTATAATCTCCCAGACTCAGCTGGACACCCCTTTGTATTAAAACTAATAAGACATGAGAGACAATTTAAGCAAACATGAGCTTGGCCTCACTTGAGCAAGCACCTTGTCAGGAGTTAAAATTAAATTCATCTCCAAATCTGAAAGACAGGGCCTAGGTTCTTCTTCCAATTGGACTGTCAAAACTAGAATCTAAGTAATGAATTTGATTGATTGTACTCTAGAAGGGTCTAAGGCCCTCTCCTACCAAGGGTTGCATTATGATGATTTGCTGTGCCAGATTCCCAAATGCCCCAAATCACAGCATAAATCAGGGTAGGTGACATTTCAGGGGCAGAGAGTTGTATTCAGTCTAATAAGGCATGTCAGAGAAAGGATTAGAGCCAAAAGAATGAAGAGGGGACAGCCAAACCTAAAAATGCTGAGCATAAAATTATTCAACTAGATGATAGCTTTCCAAACTGTGTGTCGCGACACTTTAGTGTGTCGCAACACACAGTTTAGTGTGTCGCGAAACAACCCGGAAGCGGCGGGGGTGTGCATGGCGGGGGTGCGCGCAGCGGTGTGCACGGTGGCGGCAGCGACGGCAGCAGTGCGCCATCAGCACTTCTGCGTTTTAGCAAGGCCGCCGCCGTGCACGCCGCTGCCGCACGCACCCCTGGCGTGCACGCCCCCACCACCATGCGTGCCGCTGCCGTTGGTGTGGTGTGTTGCCAATGGCGGCAGTTTGGAAAGCACTGAACTAGATGCTTCTAAGACAGAATAAAAGCATGCAAGCCTTAGCAGCAGCACACAACCATACGCACTTTGCCATTGTTGCCCAGTGTTTTGTTCTTAAAATGAAACTGTTCCAAACCAGTTACACAGAAATGTTAACCAAGAGCAATAGAATGTGGAAGCTGAAGTGACAGAGGAAAGCCAAGGTAAATAAAAGAGAATTCAGTATAGTGGATGATGTGCAAATCAGTGAACTCTTCCTCTCCCAGCAGGTATTTCTTCATGCCGAAAGGAAGACCTGTGAACCATCATCCCAAAGTGAGGAAAATGAAAGCCCAGTAACAGATTCTACAGCAAAGTCGTCCCTGCCAGGGGATCAGCGGGCACATGGACGGAGGCCAGGGCAACGGGGACGTAGCAGGGCTTCCAGAGGCCATGCTCAGCCTTGCAAGCAGCTCTCATACCACCCGGCACCAGGCAAGGTGCATAAAGCTGTTCGGCACATGGAGGGTTCTGTCTCGCGTGGGCGCAGGCACTCCTTGCAGCACCGCCTCTCAGTGGCTCAGCTGGCTGATGCTGCCCTGGTGGTGAGTCGGACCAAGGAGTTTGAGGGACAGATGGATCCTGAAATTTCCAAGAAGCTCCAATCGCCATCTTCCTTGCCATGCTCCAGGTCTCGACGGGTTGTGCGCCAGGCCAGTGTTGACATGGACCCCAGCTCGGTCTGAAGGCCTTTTGCCTGCCTTTCCCCCTTTCTTCTGTCAGTAAGCAAAGGATTTCATGTGGTCCCAAGGCTGAACACACATTAGTGATATTTAGCTGGGGGAGACGTATCTTCTGTACACTGCCTAGGAGGAAGAGCAAGGAGGAGAGAACTGTTCTGCTCTTCAAGAGAGCGCAGCTGCTTTCCAAGCGCATCTGTTCTCCTTTCTATGGGAAATGGTGGTAGGACCAGTGTTCTTACTGGCTTTACTCCATTTATTTGTTACAGACCTGCTAAGGGCCCTACAGACGTCATGGTTTTAAGTTCCATATGGCAGGGCTGTCTGTCTGTTCCTTTAATTCACTTTGAATGCCTTCATATTCTTTTCTTCCCCAGTCTGATATTTTCCAGATGTTTTGGACTGGAATTCTGGTCATCCCCACCTAGCACAATGGTGGAAGTTGTAGTCAAGCAGACCTGAGGCCTCCAGATGGGCTGAAGGTTGCTTTACAGAGAAGGTTTAAGACTGTAACCTCTCACTGTGATCCAAGTGGGGAATGAACTGCTTTCTCTTTATTTTTGTGTACTTACAGTCACTGTGCCATTGCCAGCTCCACACAGCCTGAAAATAAAGTTAATTCATTTTCCACTTGGTAAACTCAGGTTGTATGTCTTCTTTTGAAGCATATCTCCATTCCTAACCCTAACCAAACGCTAACCAAAATAACAGGGAAAGAGAACAGCTTTTCTTCCTCAAGGTAATGCTACCCAGTCCAGGGGCTCTGAACTGACAAAAAGTAGCTGGTCAGCTCTTGGTTTTTCTACTGGGACTGGGTTTATACCTCATGCTAAGCCATGCTTTGTCTGGTTAGGCTTCACCTGATGTGTGACCCCCACCCCCACCACTGTTGTTTGTAAATCATAATGTAAGGTCCCTGGCTTACACTGTTTTACCCAAGTTACTGAGGTTGCCAAAAACAGTCTTGAGTCGAGGCTTGGAGATTAAAATAACAGCATTTATTTGGCCAAGCAAAGCTGGGTGAAATCTCTGCAGACATCATGGCAGTGAATGTCTGGGAAGAGATCCACACACACACATTGCAACTTCAATGATTATATAGGGTTTGCAAAGCTAGTAAAGAAGCATGCATGAACTCTGTCCTAAAGAGAGGGCAAGGCTTTCTGTATCTGCATTTCTAGCCGGCTTTCTGTCGCCTGGTATGTTAAACAAACCTTGTTCCACGTTATCAAGTTCCCTAGTCCCCTTTCACCTAATTCCCTTTCGCAAGCAGTTTCCAAAAGCAGAATGGCATTGGTTAAGCTAACCCTTACAATAATGTATGGCTTGGCGTGTTGTACAACCCAGGCAATTGTGGTTTGTTCAAGAAACCATGGTGAAAACAAACCATGGGCGGGCATGTTGCATGAATTCAGTCTGGGAGTGAAAGCACAACCCATGGGACAAACGGCAACAAAAGCATCCAACAAATAACAGGCTGTGAAGCAATTACCTGGGTTCTTCACAGCAGTTAATGAGATGAAGCTTGCCCATGCTTATTAGCAAAGCAAAGCTTTTCAGGCCTGGCTCACTATGTGATCAAAGTTTACAGTAACTGGGCTTGTTATTACACGTACCTCACCCATTATCAGTAGTGAGGAGTTGAAGGAAGAACTGGTTTCGTTGTAGCTATAATGAATGAAAATGAAATAAAACATCTGTAGAGGAAAAAACATAAACCACAGGCATACCTCGTTTTATTATACTTCGCTTTATTGCGCTTCACAGATACTGTTTTTTTACAAATTGAAGGTTTGGGGCAACCCTGCATCGAGCAAGTTATTGGCGCAATTTTCCAACAGATCAGCATTTTTTAGCAATAAAGTATTTTTTAAATTAAAGTATATACATTGGTTTTTTAGACATAATGCTATTGCACACTTTATGACTACAGTATAGCGTAAACATAACTTTTCCATGCACTGGGAAGTCTAAAAATTCATGTGACTTTCTTTATTGCGATATTTATTTATTTATAAAATTTATATCACCGCCCATCACCCTCCACCGGAGGGACTCTGGGCGGTTTACAACAAAATAATAAAAACAAAAAATATACATAGAATATAAAAATACAAATTATAAAACAAGATTAAAATCCAAGAGGCAAGAGTGGTAAAACGATCTAACTTAATCCAATGTAGGAGAGGAGCTCTCTAAGGCAGAGCTTTCCAAACTCTGTGTCGTAACACAAAAGTGTGTCGCCACACAGTCTGGTGTGTCGCCACACAACCCGGAAGCGCTGATCATCATCAGCGCTTCCGGGTTTTCCCGCGGCGGCATACCAACAGCGGTGCACAAAAACCCAAAAGCGGCAGCAGTGCTTCCGGGTTTTTGTGCGCTGTTGCAACAGCAGCACTTCCGGGTTTTCCCGCGGCGACACACCAACGGCGGTTGGTGTGTCGCTGCGGGAAAACTGGAAAGCCCTGCTCTAAGGTATTAGCCATCCCCAAGAGTGACTATTCCTTCCTTGGTCCCAGGCAAGGCGGCAGAGCCAGGTTTTCAGGTTCTTCCGGAAGGTCAGGAGCGAAGGGGCTAATCTCACCTCCGGGGGCAAGATGTTCCACAGGGCGGGAGCTACTGCAGAGAAGGCACGCCTCCTGGACCCCGCCAGATGGAACTCTCTTATATTCATTTTATTGTGGTGGTCTGGAACCGAACCCACAATATTTCTGAGGTATGCCTGAATCTTTATACCTGCACTCCATTGCTGCAACTTCAGCCTAGAATGCAACGTGCTTTGGAATCTGTAGTCCTGACTGCTGTTGGGTTGCCCTCTTCTCATTCCTACTGATAAGTGCAGACACACACATTTGTAGAGTAATCAACTTCATTGCCCGAGTGGAGAACTTCTGGGTATAAATCGCAGGCAGTACTTTCCCAAGCAGAAGCATCAGTTGTCCACAGAAAGCAGGGGATGCATAGCAGCAGGGCATTTATTCAGAAGCAAAAATAAGCATCAGTTGATAGTTTATTTATTTATTTATTTATTTATTATTAATAAATATATTTGTTGTTACTCAGCTCTTATTTCATATAAATCACATTTAACAATTGTTTCAAATGCTTTAAAAGTTGTTATTCCACTGTCAGATCATCAGAAATGATTAGGGAAGGAAGTTGTGTTTAACGGCCTGTGGTTTATGATAGTTCTGCAATGTAATTTTCCATTCATATTACAGTGGGGTAGAGGCTGTTTTCAATTCCAAGAATTAACCAGATGAAATATTCAGGCTACTTTGATTATCCCACTGTTTGCCTAGATGCAGTAGTCAGTTGTTGTTGTTATTAGATTTTTATCCTACCTTTTATTTTTTTATATGTACAGTATGTTTGCCCCCTTGAGTTGACATGTATGCATGTATGTCAACTCAAGGCAGCGAACATACCTAATACTCCTGCCTCCTATTTTCTCTACAACAACCCTGTAAGGTTGGTTGGGCTGAGAGAGAGTGACTGGCCCAAAGTCACCCAGCCGGCTGTCTGTCTCTTTTTCTTTCTCTCTACCGCCCATCTCGGCAAGCGACTCTGGGCGGTATAAGCGTTGCATCATTAAATCCACTTCCTCTTAAAAACAGAGAGATTTTAATAATTGACGTACAATAAGTTTAACAAACATTTTAAATGTTTAAAAGTTAGCGCTTGATCCCTTCGCAAGTAGACGTACGAAGAATTCGCGCCGCGAGGCTTGCCCCCTGGAGGAAAGTTGAAAACAAAACTACTATAACCGTCATGCTCTGCGTCCGAGGAGGGATACATGCGCAGAATGCCTTTTCCTTGTTGCTATGGGAGCCTGCGGTAGGGCCGGACTTTGGGCGATCCTTCGCTAGGGTTCCCCCTCCTTTTGTTCCCCCGCGTTCTGGCAGCCGAAGCTACCCGTTCCCGTTCGAGGGATCCCTTGTTGCCATGGTGACGGTAGCGTTACTCTGGGTTTGCTAGCAATGTTCTCAGTGGAGCCGGACGGGAAGGGGTGCAGCCGGGGCAGCAACGATGTCCCGTTCCCAAATAATCCACAGTGGCCACTTCATGGTCTCGGAACCACACACCGAGTCGGACCCCGATCCGGATCCCGGTTCCGAAGCGGCCCTAAGCTCGACCGACCAAGCCGTTCGTTTAGGTCTGGAAAGCTGCGCCGCCGAGCGAGTGAGAGGGGCCGGGGCGGTGGGGAAGGCCGCGGCTGGGAAGGCAGAGGGTGCGGCCCAGCATGGTTTTAGGGGTCCCTACGACTTCGACACAGTGAACGAAGGCACCTGTCAGATCTACCGCTACGGGCCGCGGAGCAGCGGCGCGCTCAACATCGACGCCTCCGTCACGAAGCTGTTCGAGTGCATGACCCTGGCCTACAGGTGAGGAGGGCAGGGGGCCAGATCGCTAGGATGGTGTGGAAAGGGCGAAGGGAGGTGGGCACCGCTTGGTAGGTCCTGGCCACCGGTTCGCGCCGTGGAAGACACGCAGGCCAGAAAGTGCCAAGAAGACTGGATTGCTACAGAGCTTCCGAAAACAACATCTGAATCTTCAAGAGCTTTCAGGTTGCATTTGACAACATACGTTCCTTCCAAGTTGCCTTAGATGTGTACCCTAATTTGATAACGGGGCTTGTCCAAACATGAGTTCTAAAATGTGTCATTCTCTTTCTGGCAATGTTAAGTTAAAACCCTGGAGTTAAATGGGACTCTTCCATTGTTTCTTCCCCACGCTAGAATCTGAGCACAAATACTGTAACATTAGAGAGGCTCAAAAGCTCTGCTAATATCCTATGACAATAGAGTAGTACAGAACAAAGTAGATGTTTCACAAGTGGAGATAAGGGAGAAGAAATTTTAAGAGTTAAAGCAAAGGTGTGGCCTGTTCTGAATTGCCTCAAAATTTATGCCTCAAAGCTTATGAGAAGCAGAAAAGTGATTTTGTAATGTGCCATTGGATTAAACTTGAGGGCAAAAAAGTATATGTTTAAGAAAAGAAACTTATTTATCAGTCAATAGCTTTGTTGAAAGCTTGATTTGTTATGTGCCTGAACTTGCTGGATAAAGCTGGTAGTATAAGCCTATATGCCCAGTTGATAAAGTATCTTTTAATGTTGCCCTTTGTTGTTGTTGTTGTTCAGCCGTTCGTGACCTCATGGACCATAGCACGCCAGGCCTTCCTGTCCTCCAATGTCTCCCGGAGTTTACTCAGATTCATGTTCATTACATCGGTGATGCTATCTAACCATCTCATCCTCTGCCGTCCCCTTCTCCTTTTGCCCTCAGTCTTTCCCAGCATCAGGGTCTTTTCCAGTGAGTCCTCTCTTCTCATTAGGTGGCCAAAGTATTTGAGCTTCAGCTTCAGCATCTGTCCTTCCAATGAGCAGTCAGGGTTGATTTCCTTTAGGATTGACTGGTTTGACCTCCTTGCAGTGCAAGGGACTCTCAAGAGTCTTCTCCAGCACCACAGTTCGAAAGCATCAATTCTTCGGCGCTCAGCCTTCCTTATGGTCCAACTCTCACAGCCATACATTACTACTGGGAAAACCATAGCTTTAATCATACGGCCCCTTGTAACAGAGTATTATTTATTGCAAAGCTATTCATGATTGGCCTGCCAGCTGAGCCTTAGAGTGGAGTTCTCCATTCTTAGACTAGACTAATTTGGATCAAAAAGCTGTTGGGGAGAGAAGGAAAAAAAGGGATTTTTGAATGCTTCAGCACAAGGCTTTTATTGTGTATTCATTTTTGTCCCTTTCATAATGTTTTATGGGGAAAGGAGAGGTAGCAGCCCCTTCCACTTTTAACTTTCCTCTTTCTCCCTGCCATTTATTCCATGTTTTATCAAAAGAAATGTTGAAAAACAAAAATACACTTTTGTAATATCGCAATATCTTTTGATCAGCAATTCTAGAAGACATTTGGCTAGAAGCACCCATAAACCCAATTTGGAAACACCCAAGGACAGAAATCTGTTCTTTGTTTTTGGAACAGTTACTCAGTAAATCAGTTGCCAGACTTGAAGTGTTTTAGGTCAGGGTACATTGCACTGGGCACATAAATCTTCACATTGGTTGTTTGTGCTCATTCACATGAGTTTCAGAAAGGCAGGATATCAAGTTGGTTTGCTGTTGATCAGTCAGTGGTGTCAGTGGTGTTCAGGCCACTAGCTTCATCTTCAATTCTTGAGGGGATACTGGCCTGTAATTACTTCCAGTAGTACGTTTTTTGGATGACACAATATTATTAGTGAAATGAAATGGTTGGAATGTAATAATCTACTCAGCTGCTAAAAAGTTTTCAACATATTACTGTTTAAGAATGTTTTCTATAGGAAATAAATATTTTTTTTCATTTGGATACTGCTGATGACAAATCACAAATCATTCAGTTGTATGTGTTTTTGGATATCCTAATGGTATATTCTGCCAAATAAATAGTTTTTTGTTTAGAAATAGTTGTCCATTACTCACTACCTTACTCCCGGAGTTCTACAACAGCAGTTAGTGGGAGCATTAAAAAATACCCTTTCAGTAAGAAATTGAAAGCATTTTCCTCATATTGCCACTACTACTAAAGCTAAGATAGATATAGATACACACACATAAAAATTATTTGTGTTATAATTTTTATATATTGTTATAAAACTGGCTACATGGTATTCTACAGAGAAGCTAGAATATATCATGCATTTTGCTTAAAAGAAAGTGTATGATGCATTGTTGTTTTGAGATCAGTAATACAGTAGTCACAAAGTTTGCCCTGAGAATACAGTTTTTGAGACCAGCATAGTTGCTTATAATTAATAGTCTCCACATGTTTTCTGTCTGAATTACTGTGCGCCTGTTCATCCACCTTCTTCAGTTTGCCCTAAAATCCAAAGGGTTAGGGAAACCAGAGATCAGATACTAGGTTTCAAAGAAACCTTGCACATTAATCAATTTTTGCAAAAGATAAATAATTGCATATATTTTATTACTTTATTTTGAATTCCCTTACTTTCCCCTTTTATTGGCACAGAGTAGGAATATTTTTGTCTATATTGTCAAGTCTTTGAGATAGTATTCCTGTTCATTATGCTTTCTTACTCATTTTTGGCTGTGACTTATTTAATGTTTCCTTGATCCAGAGATACCTGATATTACCAAAGTTTATTTGGGTTCTTTTTTATTTTTAGTGGGAAAATTGTATCTCCCAAATGGAAAACCTTCAAGGGGCTGAAATTGCTGCAGCGTGACAAGATTCGGCTCAATAATGCTATCTGGAGGGCGTGGTATCTACAGTGTGAGTAGCTTGGAACAGGGTAAATTCAGAGGTTTATTCCCAATGCACCTCCTTTCTTTAAGGAAGTCCATGTTCTTGATGAATTCTGCAGCCAAAGACTATTTTCTGTGCAGTGTTATGAGCTGCAAGCAATAGTGCGTACTGCTGAGCATCACATATTCTGTTCTCTTAGGATGTAAAGCCCATGAACATTGCCTTCCTGTTTATGAATGCTGGAGCTGGGGTAGCTTTCAGCCAGTCAACAAGTACATTTGTCTGCCTCTGCAGTGGCATTCAGGGTTCTGTTTCTGTTTCATTTTGGACACAGATGTGGAGAAGAGGCAGAATCCTGTGTGCAGTTTTGTGACTCCTCTAGAGTGTAGTGACATAGATCAGCACCACAAGCCTGAGGTGAGCAAGGCTTTTATGGCACAAAGAGATACCAGAGTCTATTTCTTTATCTTTCTTTAACTTCTTTATATTTATTTATTCGATAGGCTGTCATCATGGAAGGAAAGTATTGGAAACGCCAGATTGGGGTAGTTATTAGGGAATATCATAAATGGAGGACCTTCTTCCATATTCGGGTAAGTTTCTTCTCAAGCAAGTAAGGCTTTTTGGATGGCACATGATATCAGTGAGATAAAATAGTTGGAATACAATACTATATGTAAACCTTTCATCCCGAGATGACATTTTTTATCTTGCTGTCCTCTCTGCTGTTTCAGTGGCAGCCAAGAGACTAATTCTATCCTAAAAAAAATTAGCCCTCTGTACATATTCAGCCTGCATGTACAAGAATTAAAATTATCCACCCAGGGTCCCTCCTTGCGGGGAAGATGGGCGGGATATAAATATGTTTATAAATAAATAAAAATATGATGAAGACAGAAGGGCACTACCAACACTTCCCATGCATGCAAATGCCTCTACAGATTTTTTGCACATTTATTTATTTATTTTATTTATTTAATTTTTTTATCCTGCCTTTATTATTTTTATAAATAACTCAAGGCGGCGAACATACCTAATACTCCTTCCTCCTCCTATTTTCCCCACAACAGCAACCCTGTGAGGTGAGTTGGGCTGAGAGTGTGTGACTGGCCCCAGGTCACCCAGTTGGCTTTCATGCCTAAGGCGGGACTAGAACTCACAGTCTCCTGGTTACTAGCCCAGCACCTTAACCACTAGACCAAACTGGCTCCATTTAGCACCAACATCTGTAGGGATTTTGTAAAGTATGTTTGGCCTGCATTCTTAGTAGCCTTTCATAATTGGAAAATTTCATTATCACAGTTCCCAATCATGGGACCTAGTATTAGATTTACAAGCTGATTATCCTTTTATCTGAGTCTATCAGGAACCTCAGACCACAGACTTGCCCTCCACCTGCAGTAACTCTTACTTTTGACCTTTCCCCATTTGTATAAGACATACTGTACACTGATCATCTAGTTATATTTACAGTTGCTTATGAGGGTTCACTAAGGCTTTGATTTTTTTTTTGAATGAATAAGTTATAATTTCCTTTGCTAGTGGTTCTCTCAAAATGTGTTCTAATCCAAACCATCCTATCTTTTTTTTTAGGCCCGGAAGAAGTTTGACAAACCAATCTGTGATCCTAGTCAGGTGCTATTTTAATATTCAAAGGATTCCCTGTTCCTATTTCCTTCCCCCCTGGCAGAGTGTGAAGCTGGAATATTTGGAATAACAACCATTGAGCATTCCAGCCTTTCACTTCCCCAATCCTCTGCTGGAACTTACGATTTCTTTCCCCCCCTATTTTGTACAGGAGGTGTCTGATGCAGTTTCAGAGGTAGAACTCAACAATGAAACAGCGGGTGGAGGTCCTATGGATCTTGATCCCTTACATGATCTGGATGCACTTCTGGACACCATTTTCTCCTGCCGCAACCCTTATGGTGGTCCCAACTTACGCGGTCTTGGTGAGAAGTCTCACTTTGTGCCCATTACACCATGGTTTTGTAGTGAAATCTTTTTCTAATGCCCAAGTGCAGAGAGCTTTCCAAGGGCTTCCATATAGGAGTTAGTTGCTGACTTGCAACGGCTGTGTGTGACACATGCTATTTAGCTATAAAACAAAATGGACAGTGACTTGTATCACTCCTTATTTTATGTCTTCAGCTCACCAGGGTAATGCTGACATGATCCAGCCTACTCTGACCCAACTTCACCCCAACTTTGGAGAAGAATTTGTGAACACTTTGGACCCCATTCATGGTAACAGAAATTTCCCAATTTTATATAACTAAGTTGAAGTCTGTGGTCTGGTAGAGCATTTCATAGACAAAATAGCTACATTTTTAAATGAGCTTTGCATAATTTCTTAGGGTTACTTCATACACTGTGTTTTAAATATGTATGTATACTGTACACATTTAAAAGTATCACATACAGTATATATTCCAAAAAGTGTACAGCATGGGAATGTGTTGCTGGACTCCCCTGATCAGTTTCCATTCTTTAATGTATATTTCAGTGGGAAAATGTTTTCACAACCTCAAAATGCAAATATGTCAACTGGATTTCTATTTTCTCAGTGGAAACGTTTCGCTCCTTATCCAAGGAGCTTCTTCAGTCTGAGCAAAGTTGGTAAGGGAATCCTAAATATGTTTCTAGGTAAATATGTTTCACAGCTACCTAGAAACATATTTAGGATTCCCTTACCAACTTTGCTCAGACTGAAGAAGCTCCTTGGATAAGGAGTGAAACGTTTCCACTGAGAAAACAGAAATCCAGTTGACATGATTCAAGCTACAGACAATTCCACCTGGATGACTGAGAACCTTCATAGACTCAAAATGCAAAGTATCTACAGTAAATCTCCTGCATTGGGGGAAAATGAGATTACTGACTTATTTTCAAAAGCCTCAAATTAATCCCCCGATTCCAAAAGGTTGGTTTCTGGCCTCAACAGTAAATAGTAGCAGAACTCTAGATCGCTTACATTGGCTCAGAGGTATAGCCGGTGAGCAGAGACAGCCTAGCTCACACGAAGTAAGAGCAGAGTTTTCCTCTGGAAAAATCCTCTCTCCTGCTAGGATTCGACAAGTCTACAACTCTGTAAATTAGTCAATATACATGTACATATGAAAATAATATTTTTTGGCATTCTATATAATAGTAGTGATTTCATTCTCTTAGTGCTTATGTTATTTTTGTAATATAACGTCTATGCCCAAGGCTGAGGGATCCACAGGCTTTGCAAAAACACTATGTTTTGCAGAATAAATAAAAAATAAAAGGTGGGGGAAAATCAGCTTATTGACTGAGTGGGGAGGCAGAAAACCAGGGAGAGTAGAAATTGAATGGGTTGTGCTAAAAAAGAGCACCATTGTCTAGCCTGAATCCCAGATAGGTGTATTTTATATTGCAGCATTTGAAACTAGTCCCACTTGATTAATCTATTTCTGCATAAGGTTTCTCATAGCTGGATTAATTAAGTCAATAGAGAAATTGATTAAGTAGTATTTTTTGTAATTTTTCAAAATCATTCTACTTGCTAACTCATACTGAAAACTGAACAAACACAAATGAAAGAGGCATTGAATATTCACTAGTTGAACCCTGGATGATAGCTATTGATCTGCTTAATATACATGCTCCATCTTGTTCTAACCATTGGTCCACACTGTTTCTCAGGTGAATTGTGCTCTATGGTATTCCAGTACTATGGTCCTGGAGCCTAAACTGGTCTTTCCTTCTGTCTTTCTTTTTCTTTCAATTTGTTTTCTTACCTTCGTTGAGACTGTTTAAAAGGCTGCCTGGCCTTCATCTCCTTTCATCATTCATGATCTCTAGTCATTCAGCCTTGCTTCTTGCTCCATTTCTGTTCTGCCTCTTTGGTTGGTACTTGGATGGGAGACCACCAGGGAACACTGGAGCTGTAGACTAGACTGGATGGTTGAAAAACATCCTGGAAGAAGGCACTGGTAAACCATTTCCATATTGCTGCCAAGTAAACAACGTAGACCTGTCCATGTAGACACCAGGAATCAAGCTCAACATAAGGATGACTTTACTTGTTATCTATTGCAACAAACAATATCAGAAAAGGTAACCTGAACAGATTTGTTTCCATCTACAATTCAGAACCCTTTGCCAGTAATCTAAAATCTAATGCTCTACGGAGATTTGGAAAGAGTTACATTAGGGTACAAAACTTCGGTTATGAAAATTGGTCCATTCTTCATATTGAAGTTTAAAGACGGCCACTAATATTAATATGGTTACTATCAAATGTACTTGGAAGAAGATTAATACCTAGGTGTATGAGAACTTGCATTCTGTAATCTACCTATTCCCTGCATACGCACACGCACACACACATACCTTAATATATTGTCTCTCCATCCATGACAACTATTTTACCTCATAGTCGGGGAAAATTTACAAGCTGTCTTTTCTCTCCTTGTGTTCCAGCCATATATAGTTCATCTTCCTGTCCATTATGTTTTTTAAATATTACTAACTGGGATTTATAGTAATTGCTATCCAAATGGTTATTTGCTTAATTGGTTGAGCTTATCAGCCAATTTTCTTTTTTGTTACTCATTGTCTCCTCCAAGGCATCTTCCTTACTTCTTTTCACAGAATTTATTACTTCTTGTCGTTCTCAGCCCACATTCCAGGTAAGGAGAAGCAGTATATCCACCCGTTTATTACTGCAGCTACAATAAGGCTAGCATCCAGGTTTACAGTATATGTGTAAAGGGAGGAGGATTATTGTTTTCTGTTAGAAGTCACTTATGTTATAGGGAATGAAAGCTGCAGTTTGAAAAGTATACCCCAGCCCACCCCCAATACTCAGATAACTGCTTCAATCCATTACTTGATTTTCTGGATTATATTTCTCTGGTATATTCCTGTACAAGGCAGACCAAACCGTCTAAAATCCATCTATAAAGATCTATATAATAATTTTTTATAATAATTTTTATAGCCACTACATTTGTTACAAATAATGCGCTGTGCCTGGTTATGGATATAAATCAGAAGTTACTTTATCCCCCCCTCCCTCCCTCCCTCTCTTCCTTCCTTAGGCAATAGTAAGAAAATAGAAGCTCTCCGGGTGCTGACAGACTTAAATTTTTGTCTCTACAATAGCTGGCATTTCCTTATCCTTCCTAGGTTCCTGCACCTCTGACAGATGCCACTGCCTTGGGCCAGGATGCCTCAGATTTGCCTCCTGTTGCCCCTCGTGCAAAGGAACTCCCACCATTGGGAGACTCGCTCCTCTCCATGCCCCTGGATGTGGCACCGCCCACACCTCTGACTGGACAGCAGATCTTCTTGCCATTCTTCCCCACCTCTCCACCAAGGATCAGCCCTCCACCTGCCCCTCCTGTCTTGCATCTTCAGCCACAAACCACATTTGTCTTTTCTGTCCTCACGAACACTGGATTGGAAAAAACCTTGCCGTTCCCTTCTGGGGGAACTTTTGTTATGCCAAACTGTGGTTCCACCACCAAGGGCGGGGGGGTCAGGCAGCTGCAGCGGATTGCTCCAGCACCTTCTCCCACTCATCAGCCAGCAACACCCCAGGCCTCCTTCACTCAGCTCCCGACAGCTGGTATGTACCTGCTAAGCTGGGCTCTAGAGAGAGGGAAAATGGGGCTTGGCACTATTTAAGCTTTCTTTGGATCTCTTCTTTTGGACTTTTAGGTAATACTGGGGATTTGTGCAGCTTACCCTAGTTAGTTTTACAGCAGTCACCGGGGTATTTGGGGGGAGGGGGAGCAAAAAATCAAGATTATGGCCACAACCATTCAGTTGGTGCCCTAGCCCTTTTTTAATAGATCGATGTGCAGAGCATGTAACATAGCAGGGCTTCAGTCACAAGGACACAGCTGCCATCTTGCTTTTTTGACACATGGGGACATCCCTGGGTAGACATCTGATTTTCAGACTGTCATCAGTTGAACTTCTTCATCTTTGTTTACTTTGGAGAAGCTTGAAAAGGTTTAAGTTTCTTTTAAGGACTTACTAGCTGTATGTTGTGGAGTACTTCATTTACATAACTAAATAAGTTAGCTTTGTACTTATGAATTAACTAAAACAAAAGAAAAATGAAACATACATTTATTGAATATAGTTTTCTTTATTTGCACTATGGAAAATTGTGAAATAATCTATAGCTCAGGTAGTAGTGGCTTCAGTGGATTTATGATTTGAGTCTGTAGAGATAATAAGTAATTAGGTGTTAAGAGTTGTTTACTGATTTTTCTATTTTGGTTGGAATCCTAACGAAGATTTAAGGACACAGTATACATATACTATAAGGTTTATATGTATAAAGGGAGTGGCAGATTATTGTTTTCTGTTACAATTTTAGAAGTTACTTGTATAACAGTAAGACAGCTGCAGGCTGTCCATCACTTGCTTTTCTGGGTTGTACTTCTCTGATACATACTTGCATGAGACAGACTGAACCATCTAAAGTCCATCTATAAATATTAAGATATATGTAATTACCTTTTTGAAAGCTGTCCTTAATTCCCAAATTGAAGTAATATTAAAACTAATTTAAATGCAAAGCTCATATTCATATTCAGTGTGTGTATTCTAATAAAAAAAATTAACAAGGGCAAAAGCTTAACTCCAGAACTTCTTTTTCTGCTCTGTATATATGCAAGTATTAAATGTACAGCTATAAATAGACACCAAAGAGTAGTTTTCAAGCTGAGTAGTACAAACCAAAATTTTACCTGAAAACAATGATTGTGAGGTGGCCTGGTTTACTTGGAGTTTTGGTATTAGTTGCCAGGCTGAGTGAGATGCCTATCATTTTAAGTAAGGCTTTAATTTCTAGATAAGGTAAGTGGGATTTACTGCAGCAGCATGGCTCACTAACTAACTAACTAACCTAGTTTACTGGTGAATTGCCAAACTGAATGTTCTTTTCTTGGTAGGGCTCTTTAGCCAGCCAAGGTTTCTAGTGAATAGGGGTCCATAGAGGCTGGAAACAGAAATAAAAAATAACTCTCTTTTTCATTTCTAGGTCCTGTCCCACTGCCCCTCACTCCAGTCACAAAATCTGCTCAGGTAAGAACATTCTCTGCCATCTTCTGAAAAGGGTAAGACTGAGCAGCTCTGATTCTGCCACCTTCTGTGCTGGGGTTATTAAGTCTTCTTGGATTGATATGAACAATTTATTCTTCATATTTCCTTTTGATCCCTCTCTGATGACTCTTTTTAATCACCTCCCACAGATTTGTGGCACCTCAAAGCTCCCTGCTGATGTCCTACTGAGGTCAGTCTCCATAACAAAGGAGCCTTCACCAGTGCCTGCCTCTGCTGCTGACTTGATTGACATTGGTAACCATGTTAGGCATGGTTTAAGTAATTTCACATCTCCTCTTAGCACTGTCTGATCTATCCCTCTAGTTTAGCCCATATATCACATTTAGGTGAAAACAGGATATAAGCCCAGCTACCCCTGTATTTTTGGGATTGTTCCAGGTTCCTCAACCCAGAAGATAGCCATGGAGAGGAATCTGTGTAATCACCAGGAAAAGTACAAACATAATCCTGTTCAGGTAAGAAGAATACTATATTTATATGAAAGGAAGATCATGTTTGTCCTAAGTAATTTTAAAATCTGAAGGGTATCTTAGTTAGAATATGGTAGTGGAGGCAGGCAGTATTATTTTTTATGTCTAATCACCTGGGGTGAGGGTAATTGTTTTAAATTCAGAGTCATCTTCATTTTGACTAAATATATTAATCTCACCTGTCTTCACAACGCCCTCCACCCCCACATGCCATGTATCTTCTGCAGATAAAAAAATATATGCCTTATCTTGTATACCCCAGTTGAGTGAACTGCAAAGTTGAGAATTGTCCGAATGTAATTTATTTATTTATTAATCATATTTATACCCCGCCTATCCCCTCCCTATCGGAGGACTCTAGGCGGCTTACAACATTGCAAATTCATATATATTATACATACATTCATATATATTATTATCGCGCGCTAAGGGAGAGGGGTAAGGGAACCAACTCTTCTTCCGTAGGTATTGGACTACATGTCCCAGAATACCTTAATTGTCCCTTGCAGGGAAGCTGCCGATCGAGTTTTACTTCTGCTGACTGTGCCCGTCGTATGATCATCAGCTCAGGCTTTAACACTCTTGCCAGTCTAGTACTGTCAGGAACTGATCAGACTAGCACTAAGGTACATATCTTTTCCCTATAACAGGGGTCGGCAAACTTTTTATGCCGGGAGCCATTTTGACATGCTCGTGCACATTTTGAAATGCTCAAGAGCCAGGGGGTGGGGTTTGTGGGCGGGGGCCAATCGCGTGGAAGGGGGCGGGGTTTCCTGGAGAAAAAACAGAGACGCTGATTGGTGGAGGCATCCTTCCTTCTGAGCTTCCACCAATCAGCGTCTCTGTTTCTTCTCCAGGGTTCTTCTCCTGGAGAAGAAACAGAGACGCTGATTGGTGGAGGTGTCCTTCCTTCTGAGCCTCCACCAATCAGCACGCGCCAAAGGAGAGCAGAGAGGCGGGCTGAAGCCTGCTGCTTCCGGAGACCGGCTTTCCGGATGTCGGGCGGCAGAGAGAGAGAGAGAGCCAGAGTCAAGGGGCCAAAGAGCCAGATCTGGCTCGCGAGCCGCCATTTCCGACCCTTGCCCTATAAGAAAGAAGACTAGTATTTATCTTGTCTTTCCCATTTGTCCTGTGATCCTCTTGGAATTATTTCTCTTCCCTTGTTCTGCTCTATCTTATCTGCTCACTCTGCTCTCAGCTCAGCAAAGCATTGCTCTTGCAGAAGAGCGTAGCGTACGTAGGAAGACTGCAGCAAGAACGCCGGCAAAGTCAGGAGATGGTAGAAAGACTGCGTGGAGAAATTGAAGAGTTGAGCATTGCCATTGAGTAAGTTGGATAGTAGGTCTGAGTAGTTGAGCTATCGCTTGATCTGAGTAAAGGGAGTTTATATGGTTGGGTTGTACCTTTTCTTTTTTCTGCAGTAAATTCCAGCGCCAACTTCCACCTAATGGAGCTCCTGTATTACCACCGCAGTCAAATCAGGCTTCTGAACTCTATGAAGAATATGTACGTCAGCGCACCTTACAGGACTGGCGTTTTTGGATTGTATCCATCAGGAACTAACAAAGGGGGTTGTATTTGGTTACTGCAAAGCAACAAATTGGGGGCATAAAATCTGATGTATTATATTTGCCTTGGCAACATTTAAAATGGGAAGACTTGGATGTAATGAATCCTTAACTCCTTTCAACTTGCAGTTCAGTGTGGTAATTAAACCACTGTTTGAGAGCTACACCAGAACGGTGAACACGGGCAGCATCAAGGATTTCTGCCAATCGGTGTTGAACTGGTTGGAACAGCACTGCACGTTACCCATCTTGCGCCCTGGTATGGTTTGGCACTTTGGCAGGACAAATTAGAAATGTGAGGAAAGGTGAAAACTCCAGGCAAACTAATACATAGGAAGTATTCCAGGGTCCTATCTGGGACTTGGTCTAAGACAGGACTTTGAGAACCTTTACTTCAGAGCATGAAATAAACATAGTGTCTTAAGTGCTGGGAATCTACCCCTGCCCTTTTAGCCTTCAGAAGGCCATGAAGACGTGGCTCTTTCCCCAAGCATTGGGCAAGGATGGGGTTGAGTCAGGAGGTCAAAAGTTTGGTGGTTCTGGCCCCTGGTGGGAAGGTGGTTCTGTTTTTATTTCATTGTTTTTATTGGTGGTTATGGGCGTGGTGGCTCAGCGGGTAAGACGCCAGGCTTGTCAATCGCAAGTTCGGAGGTTCGAATCCCTAGCCCTGCGTGCGGAGTGAGCTCCCGCACTCGCCCCAGCTCTTGCCAACCTAGCAATTCGAAAGCATGCAAATGCAAGTAGATAAATAGGTACCACTTCGGTGGGTAGGTAACAGCGTTCCGCGCGCGTCATGCGGCCACATGACCGTGGAAGCGTCTTCGGACAACGCTGGCTCTCCGGCTAACAAACGGAGATGAGCACCGGCCCCTGGAGTTGGACACGACTGCACAAATGTGCGGGGGGAACCTATGGGCCGCCTAGGATCACTATGTGAGAGGCCATGTAAGTTCTTTCAATAAACAAACAAACTCTCTTTGGCAAGATATGAGAAAAATGAAAGGAAGAATTTGAAGATTTATCTTAATGCTATAACTTGCCTATTGTGCTTTTGCTAGCATAATATGTAACTCAAAATGTAGGTGTGAAATAGGAGAATGAAAACCGCACAACCATGTTTAGATCTGGAGCAGAGGAAAGGCAAGCATTATCACAAGATACTGGATATGCAAGGAAAACATATGGATTTTTTTTGCAGCTCAAGAATCATAGGGATCCCATTCCTAAGGATTAGGAAAAGGCATCTGGTTTAGTTTGTTATTAATATTTTGTTTTGTTTGTTTGTTTGTTTGTTTTCTTCTTGTAGCTATCTCTGGCTCTCTTCTGCAGCTCAGCAAAATCACGTCAATATTGACTCAGCCAGGCCAGCTGCCTGGGCAAGCTCTACGGGCAGTATCTTCTCCACACTGCAAGAGCAACAACTAGGATGAAAATTGGTCTTCCCTCCCACAGAGGTTGCTAGGAATCCATAGTAAGAACCTCTACCTCAGGAAATCCCTTCACTCAAATAAGGACTTTGTAACAATACCGGGGCAAAGCATTCCGCAGCAGGGAAGCTCTGGGGACTACCTTGGATGCTGGTCACCAAGGCAGAACAGTGGAAGAGTAGAGGGAACAGGACAAGGTGCAGAGGTGGAGTCCCTCTTATATTCTACAAAGGAGTCATCAGGCATGGCTTTAGATTCTTTTAGAACCGGGGTGAGTGTGGGTCTCCGTTTCCACAGTTTTCCCACCAGAGGGTAGTAAAGATACTTAATATGATTCAGTTCCTCACAGAATGTGAAAGTTCATGGCTAGCAGTTCCTGGTGTGAGTATAGAATTACTTCGGATCCGTCTGCTCCTGGCTTGGAAAACTGCGTGTCCTACAGGCTGATTGCAGGCTTTGCTTATGTAGCTACATCCATGAATGGTTGTAGACATGCACTTCACCTAATTTACCTCTGTCATTCCTGATCAGAAATCCTATGCAGAGCTGCCCATTTCCTGGATTTCTACAACAGGGTGGAATCTGGCTTCCAGCACAGATGATGTTTGCTTTGGGGTTTTCTACCTCCAAAGACCATATCTTGATATTTAGATAAAAACTAAAAACAAGTTCTTATAAAGCAGTGACTTTTGATGGACCAGAGTTATTTTGCAGTGCAATCCTATGCCCTCTGTTCAAAGGAAAGTTCTGCTTAGTTCCAATAATACAACTGTTGCCTAATTATTTTACATACTGCGACTAATGCTTTCCATACAGCCGTTCAAATGAACTGGAAGAGTAGGGAACCTTTCTAAAATACTATCTTGTAGTACAGCTCTTTGTCATAAATGTTTCTATGCTAAATGTTCTCAGCCAATGGCTATCCTATCCATAGGATACAAAATCCATTACCTGGGACAATTTTTCACAGTATTGCTGCCTCTGGGTGAAATTATCAAATGGGAGACCACTTGCTTTAAGGAATGTACTTGCTTGATTAAAGTATTTGTTACTAAAGAGTCACATCTCAGTAAGGAAGATAGATGCTTTTGAACTGTGGTGTTGGAGGAAAATTCTGAGAGTGCCTTGGACTGCAAGAAGATCAAACCAGTCCATACTCCAGGAAATCAAGCCAGACTGCTCACTTGAGGGAATGATATTAAAGGCAAAACTGAAGTACTTTGGCCACATAATGAGAAGACAGGATACCCTGGAGAAGAAGCTGATGCTAGGAAAAGTGGAAGGCAAAAGGAAGAGGGGCCGACCAAGGGCAAGATGGATGGATGGTATTCTGGAGGCGACGGACTCAACCATTGGGGAGCTGGGGATGGTGACGGCCGACAGAAAGCTCTGGCGTGGGCTGGTCCATGAAGTCACGAAGAGTCGGAAACGACTGAACGAATAAACAACAAACACATCTCAGTATAAAGTTATCAGAGAGAACGAACATCCTGATACCGCATAGCAAGGTGTCCAAACTCTGATGGTATCTAATCTATTCTACCTGATAGCATGTAAATTATTCTTATGTCCTTATAGTTGTTCTTGCCCTTTAACAAGCATTCTGATACTGATAAAGACAGAAAACTGAGCAATAAATTGGCCCTATCTATTCCATGATTGCATGGGGCAGGGATTGGCAACATGATGCTTATAGGCATTAGGGCATCTACCACTACCTCAAAGTGATGCTCACAGCAAGTCTAAAATAAATGAAAACTGATTTTAAAAAGACAGCCATTGGTTTAGAGATTTAGTGAAAGTACTACATTCCATTGTCCAACATTTTCCTGTTGGAAGACCGGAATATACAAAATTCATTACAAACTGAAATATCCCTTGTTCTTTAATACATGATGTCATATGATCTAGTCCTTTTGTGTCCCCCTTCACTCATGTATAGAGGAGGAACTTTTATCTAAAGATACCACCAACAAATTATATTAATGAAATGCTAATATATATTAGCAGAGAGCCAGTTTGGTGTAGTGGTTAAGGCATCAGGCTAGAAACCAGGAGACCGTGAGTTCTAGTCCTGACTTAGGCACAAAGCCAGCTGGGTGACCTTGGGCCAGTCACTTTCTCTCAGCCCTAGGAAGCAGGCAGTGGCAAACCGCTTCTGAAATCTTGCCAAATTATAGATAGATCAATGAGTTAATTGTTGCCTACCTTGGCTATAATTATTGATAAAGTTTTAATTTTTTCCAATCCCCTGGGATTTCCTTATTTGAAGATATCTTAAAAGATATCTTAAAAGGAGAGCACATGTGAACATTTCTTCAATTTTAAAATGTTTTAATGAACAACTACAGATTTCTTAATGATAATATTCTATTTTGTAATTTCAGAGGCTTTCTTTCTGTTTGTCTCAATTACATTTCAGATGCAACTTGAGTAATTGTTTTTCTTTGATGCTGAGTGTCTATTTTTGTTTTCCCTTTTCACTATTATTTTCCATACATACACACACACACACACACACACAGAGAGAGATATGCACAATCAGCATCACATTGTTATATATTATTAAAGACATTTTTAAATTATTGCTTGTATTACAGATTTTAAACAAGTGAATGTCTTATGATTTTATCAAACATAGTTTCTGTAATTTTCAGCTCTGTCTCCACTTATCATACCAGGTATGCCTTCCATTGGCCCGTCCATTTAGTCAAGTTCTTTCTATGCATTTAGGTGGAATAGGGAAATTGATTCTGACATACGTATCAGTCCATTGGTGCCTCTCCAGTAACGGATTAGGTGTTACTGTTAGGTATCTCACGGCACAGGCAGTATGCTCTTGTCTATTCAGTATTTAAAATTTCCCCAAACTGTGGTGATGAAATTCCACTTCATTGTAATATCTGTGGAAGGTTGAAACTGATGTTTCCCACCCCCACTCCCAGGAAGAAGGGGGAAAATTGTATAGGAAAGTGCATTTTCTTTATTAAAATTTTTAAAGCTTTGCTATACAATATCTATAAATATCAGGATAGGTACAATCAATAAAACCAATCAATATAATAAAAAGCAACAGTAAACCAAGAGAAAAGCAAAATAATTTATAATTAATAAAGCTAAAAAGTCTGAGCAAATAACCACATCTTGGTTTTATTTTGGCAATACTGACACCAGCTGAGCCTTCAGAGTTACCTATAGCTTTAGTTACTTTCTTAGTAGCTTTAGGTTTAACTACAATATGTTACATGTTTACTGAAGATGTCCTCTACACCCTAAAACTAGGGAACCAATACACAGCTTTTACTTATGATACAATTTTACTAAAGACAGCATGAAATTCTTTTAGAAAAGTGGCTTATAATGTATAGACAAGAAACGCTGATGTCGTAATCATTCCACTTTTCAGCACCTCTTAGAGTACACAAGCACTTACCCAAATCAAACCAGGTTCAAAGTTGAATGAACCATTAAAAATACAAAGCAGAATGCAATTCCATATTGAGTTTGGCTTCATCCTACTGTGATTACTGTATTGGTACATATCAGCCTTGATCTGGCCAAGTTCTTTTTAGTGATTTCTAAAAGATGATGCCAAAGTCACAAGTGCAGATCAACTAGAAGGCCTCCTCACCCCTACAGGAACCTTCTCACCACTGCAGAACAGCATTCTCCAGAGGAATGGTGGAATTACCCAAACGGTTATGGTGACATAATGGCTCTTTCTCAGCCTCAGGTAGCAACCGTTGTTCTTTTCAGAGGGCATATTCATGCCACAAGCTGCAAGAAAGACATTTGGAGCATGGTTACTGTCCGGGGAGGCCTGCCTTGGCATCTCGCATGGCCTTTCCGTCCCCTTGCCAAACAGCTGGAATGGGCTGGGCTGCCTTCTGTGACACAAGGGCATCCTTTGTGGCAGACACAATTGTTTTATGGTCAACTTAAGCAAACCATCCATCTGGAGTCAGATTGTCCCACAGCTCTCAACTTTCAAAGCTAGCGAGTTCTTGGCCAAAGGGGAGGAGGAGGAGGGGAACGAACACATGGGAGAGAAGCAGAGGGAGACCGTAACTGGGATCTCTTGAAATTCTCATCATCCCCGTAAGGTTGGGCCCTGACTGTCCTGGAAGCACCTACTCCTATGGCACTGAAGCAGCTAAGAAAGTTAGGAGCCAATCAGTACTCGGATGGAAGGCTCTGTTGTTACTTAACTTCGTAAAGGTTAAGAATAAATAAGCTCTAAGTACATGTTAGACTATAAATATACAAGGAATTAAGCTTCCTTGCTTGAATACGTTACAAATAGCTTGTGGTTGAAGTTGCCTTGAAGAAAACACACACCTGAAGGGCAGCCTTTGTCTTAACTTCTATCCTTGCTGATCCTAACTGGTATTTTTCTCATGAAGTCAGCATATGTCTTTGTCACCAACAACTCTACCATTATACAAGCCATGGATACTTGAGCTTCAAGGGAAGTATGGTGGCTGTGTTCCTGCACAAATTACTTCTATACTTTCAGTGTGAATGACTGGAAGTTTTCTTCTGGTTTATCTTACATCTCACTTTTCTAGAATTCATCTTGAGTCTTCCCTTTAGAGAGGTAGTTACAGCCTATTCACACAAATGTGAATAACATAATTTAACCAAATAATCCATGCTAATTACCTAATACTATCTGTATGGCCAATCTAACTTTCATAGTCTCGTTCTTTCAGATAAGATGCTTTTTTAAAAAACGGGCTGAAAAGGGAAGAAAAATAATATACTGACCTATATATAACAAGAGGGTCCTTATTATACTTCAGGAGCAAATCCTGCACGGTTGCAGGGGGACTGAGTCCTAAGAATTTGGCTCGTTCCCAGCGTTGCAAACGGGTGATTCCTGTCAGCAGAAAAAAGAGAGTGATTAAAGAATGGGGTATCTGCAGGAAGCTCCCTAATTCAGTTTATCTGAGACAACTGTGGTTATGAGAGCTTAAGGATGATTTATGAGTTCCTTTTTTCTATGTTAATATTGCTGTTTGTCTGGCATTATCAACATGCATAGCATTTTACAGTAGAATTGGGTATACTTCAGACTTGCAAGCTCTATTTAGTACTTGGATCCATCATTCAAAGCCAAGTACAGAAGACATTCATTTGTTTTCTGTGCCGGAATGGAATATACACAATTCTTTCCAATAAAAATCCAATCTTTTTTTGTCCAACGTCTCTTTTAATTTCGACAGTGTATTTTAGTGGCAGTGGGGAGAGTAATTATTTTTGTGCTGCTACGCTAAAGCCTCAATTTTACAGAATGCCATTCAGCAGGTTTTGGATGCAACAGAATTTTAGTTTGGACTTCACCCCCAAATAACAAAGACTGTTGTTTCTGTAGCAGTCCAGACAACTGACATAATGACATTATTTGCATCTATTAATGTGCATTTGCATAATAACATAATTTATTAATAAATGTTTGGTTTTGGGGAAAAATAACAAATTATGTAAATTTGGATTTGCTGGATATTTTTGGCTTCAGTGGACACACCTCCCCCCAACCCTAAATCAAGGCTGTACTGTATCATTAAATAACTGGGTATAAAAAACAGTTGTTGATCTACTGCAGATGATCTGCAAGAAAATATGATACAGCTTTTATGAATCATGTCTTTACAGCATGTAAGCTTCTGTTAAAATGACATTATATTCTAACATGGCAAGAAGAAAACAGCAAACATAGGGCAAACATTTTCTTCTTTCATGATACGCACTTGGACTTAGTATTAGTAGCTAGCTAGAAATTCTTACCAGTGCAAGGACCATATTGCCAGCTGAAATCAAACTGCTTCAATATTTCCAGCTGATCTGGCTGTGCAGCATCTTGCAGGTGAGATTCTGCTTGAACTAAGTCTGAGAAGAAATCAACCCATTTTTATTAACAGGTGATGCATAAAGGGCTTAGGATTGCACTTGTGTTAGTTACCTCCTCTCTAGCCAGTTCCAAAATCTAAATAGCAACAGCCATACTGTTTGCATCTCTCCATCTATACCAGTGTTTCTCAAACATGGCAACTTTAAGATGTGTGGACTTCAACTCCCAGAATTACCCAACCTTCATATAGGGCAAGGTAAAAAAAAAAGGTAAAGGTACCCCCTGCACATTTGTGCAGTCGTGTCCAACTCTAGGGGCCGGTGCTCATCTCCGTTTGTTAGCCAAAGAGCCAGCGTTGTCCGAAGACGCTTCCATGGTCATGTGGCTGCATGACACGCACGGAACGCTGTTACCTACCCACCGAAGTGGTACCTATTCATCTACTTGCATTTGCATGCTTTCAAATTGCTAGGTTGGCAAGAGCTGGAGCTAGTGCAGGAGCTCACTCTGCACGCAGGGCTAGGGATTCGAACCTCCGAACTTGCAATCTTCCGATCAACAAGCCTGGCGTCTTACCCGCTGAGCCACCACGCCCCTAAAATAGGGCAAGGGGGAATGCCCAAATAAGGTTTCAATTGCATTAGTATCATTAAACCACTGCTAATCGGGGCTTCCTACTATGCATCCCTAAAACGTGGGAAATGGAATTTTGTAACCTTCCAAATTTTATTTATTTCTGTATCAGTTTCTATTGTACAAACTGGTTTGCAAAAGCTTTCCTCAAAGTAGCATCCTAGACATTTTTCAGGCCACAGAGAACAGAGAATCAGTTAAATGTGGTCTCAAAAACTGCATCTTTTTGGAGCTGTCCAAGAGGTGGCTGGGAACCTCATCCTCTACATCAGGGGTGGGCAACATCAGGCCCATGGGCTGTATAAGGCCCACGGGGCTGCTGCCCGCAAACCCCGCCCCTTCCATGCGATTGGCTCCCACCCGCAAACCCCGCCCCCCAGTGCTTGTGATTGGCTCCCACCCGCAAACTCCGGGCCCTGGTCCGCAGAAATCCCAGAAACCCCGCCCCCCACCCCCCCCGATTATAAATATCCAAATGGCCCTTGGCAGAAAAAAGGTTCCCCACCCCTGCTCTACATTCTGGAAAATCTTATGTATCCACAGAAGCTGCTGGGAATGTTGGAGTGACTGCAGGAGAAGGTCATTGGTGGAAAATATGCTCCTTTTCCTCTCTCACCACCTCCACTCCTGTTCATTGTTCTCCAGTTCCATTTTTAATGATGGAACTGGCTCAGAGTTGCAATTTCTTGAGTTCAAGTGGGCCAAAGGTTCCCACAGGGGTGGCTGGACTGGCCGCCCTGACCTCTGGCATGACTCTCCTGGAGTCTGACGTGTCACCCTTTGAGATGTCTTCGCTGGATGGATGGACAGGCAAAGGTGCATTTGCACGCCTCAGTAGCCTGTAGAAGAGGTCCACCTCCTAACACTAATCTAGCTATAACATCAAGCCTGGAAGCTAGAAATAAAAATAACGTTGGTGTGCAAGTCTCGTTTTCTCTCTCCTAGAATAAGATTCTAGAAAACAGAAAAAGAAGGGGAAAATTGCCCTCCTACCTTACCCAGGTGAGGCACCTGCCAGGATGCCAGGCACAAAACAAGTGTCTTAAAAATATTCAAAGAGGAAGGGAGGGAGGGAGGACCCTGGGCTGCCCTCTAGTATCCACTTGATCCCACTACTGCCACCACATGGCAGCATAGCTAAGCCTGCAGGGTAGGTGGCTGGAGTTCCCAACCTCCTCTCCCGGAACCCTGGCTCTACCTCCTGCCTTGGGGTAGCAACTTAGTGCTTTCCAGGGAGCAGTTGGCTCAGAGGTGCCAGCATCATTCAAAAACCTGTCAGCCCTTCAAGGTAGACCAGACTAGGAAACCAAAGTTATGAATGCTAATACTACTTTGATTATAAGGTTACAGTAACAGAATCTTGCATGTCTGGATGCGCCTCCCCCCTCCCTCCCTCCATCTTCAAGAGAACCAGGGAGGGTCAAGCCTGAGACGCTTTCTCAAATTACATTTCTGCCTTGGACTCAAATTTCTGTTGTCTGACCATCATCTTGGTTGCAGCTCTTCTCCTGTTCCTCAAGGTTACTCTTACATCCCATTACAACGCCTGACAGTGGCAGGAAGCTGACCAAGAACCAGAGAAACAGTGGAGGGCTAGGAGGCTGGGGGTGGCTGGTAGAGGGGAAGAAAAGGCTTCAAGAAGGAGAAAGGGCGGGTGGAGGAAGGATCCTCTCTGTGTGGGGATGTGTTCACACAGGTGAGTAGAACAAAGAAGTAAGCAAATCCCAAACCTCTTTCTGACAACCATAAAGAGGAGGAAGAAAAAAAAATCCTCCTGGCTTCTCTCCAGAACAGACATGCTTCCCACTTTGGGACTGGAATTCAGTAACATTGTTGGCTTGTTGAAGCTCTCCTAACGGGGTCTGCAGAGCCAAAAGCTGGGAGAAGACGACTCTCAGCAAAGGCTGGGCTGCCACTAAGAAGAGTTGCCAGTTTCCCCTTCTGCCTCCAGTGACAAGAAAGGTGAAAGAACTGGGGGGTGGGGTGGGGGTGGGGAGGTCCTACCAACCAATGAAATGCTCAGTGTGACCAAGGAACTCCTGCACTGGCAACAGGTTGGCTAAATGACCTCTAAGGTACTTTCCAACTCTGTGATCACTGGGCCCGGGTTGCTCAGGCAAGTGGGAACTGCAGGTCCTCAAAGACCCACCCCCTGAACAGAAGGGGACCAGTGCTTGTTTTTCTGGCATGGGTGGGAAGAGTAAAAAGGCAGAGGAATCCACCAACCCAGCCACAACACCAGGGCACCCGAGTGGCCAAAGCAGGGGGAGGAGAGGAAACCCACAAAGACATTCCTGAAGCCACATTCATTTGCAGCTGGCTTGTTCAGGGGAGTCGAGCGGCTTGAGGGGAGATGGGGAAAAAGCCCTTAGAAGTGCTTACCCTGTGGTGGGCTCTGAGCCTCTTTTGCTTCCTTACTTCCTCGTTTCTTTTTCACCACATGGAAAGAATCTGTGATGAGTCGTTTCCTGCCCATTGCTCCATATGAAGTCCGGAGGTGTTCACAGGCTGCTCCCAAGGAAAAGGAAGGAGAAACAGAGAGGCTTAGGCCAGCGGCCCCCTTGATGAGGGTTCCTGAAACCGTCAGAAACTTCTGCGCTTCACCCCCAGCTGCCCACTTCAGAGCAGAGGTTCCCGGTCTCATTTCCACCTGCGAGACCGGCTCCCCACCTCTTCAGGGGGAAGAACAAAACCTTCAGGGCTCCCATCCAGAGCCTTATAACCACCTCAACGTTTTCTAGGACGAAGTCCTGGCACTGCAAGTTTAAGGCTGTGATACGAGGGCAGCGCAAAGTCCTGTCCTTCGGCGGGAGAGAAAACCAGCGGAATGCCTCCCAATCCCCAGCGTACAGTAGACAAATTCCTCGCGGAGGCTGGAGAAGAGCGCAGGGCCGGTCCTTCCCACCCAGATCCGCGTCTTCGCTCCCCATCAGCTCCTCTTCCCCTCCCGCCCTGAGTAACACTTTCCTTCGCTAACAGCCGCCGTCCCTCCCACGACTTAAGCTTTACTCCCAGGTGACCCGGAATCCATCCAACCTCTCGCTCGCTCTCTTCCTCGAGGGAGAGAGAATTCCCCCTCCTTTGCCGGAGAAGCAGCATCGAGGAGGAGGAGGAGGAGGAGGAAGATGCCTCCCCCCCACCCCCGGTTTGGGCCCCGAGATGCTTTCTGCTACTGGGGAAAGAGAAAGAAGCCAACCCAGAAGAAGTGCGGCGGGCGCCGTCACCAGGAGGGGCGCCGGGTCGGAGCAGCACCCGAAATGTCTCCTGCGAACGCTGGAGCGGAGGGCGGTGGCGGTGGCGATAGAGCTTCTTGCCCGAAAATACAGAATAGCCCGTGAGGCGGATAGTTATTGTCGCTGCTCCTTTGGCTCAGCCAATGGCGGAGCTCCTTTCGCTTTGCCTTGGAGGGAACGGGAGAGAAGGCCCCGCCGGGCGACGCCAGCCGCTCCGCTTATGGGGAAATGTGCTGAACGGAGCCTCCTCGCAGCCGCCTTTTATAAAAGGCATTAATTTCTTTGCGTCATCTGTTCGGAGAGGTGCCTGATCTGAAATTCAGATCGCTGAATTTTTACTTTCTTAATTAACTTAGGAATGATTATTCAGAGCCAGTTTGGTGTAGCGGTTAAGGCATCAGGCTAGAAACCGGAGGACTGAGAGTTCTAGTTCCGCCTTAGGCACGAAGCTAGTTGGGTGACCTTGGGCCAGTCACTCTCTATCAGCCCTAGGAAGGTTTGCAGTTGCCACTTCCAAAAACGTTGCCCTGAAGGCACAAAAGAAAGTCATTTGAGTCGAGCTCAGTTTTAGTAACTTCACGGACCTTCTAGTAAGTTCATGCACCTTCCTGGCAGCAATACCGAAATGGTTTGCTGTTGCCTTTTTCCTAGTCTTTGGCCATAATATATCCTGGAGGTTTCTGACCAGACCCAACAATCCTGCTTAGCTTTAGAGCCCAGAGGTGTTGCCACCAGGCCATCAAAAAATGTGCTGCTGTTGGAGATCTCCCAGTCTCCTTTTAATAGGCAAAATATTTCATCTAGCTATTGGTGCAGTGCAGGATAGGAAGACTGATCCTGCAAAAGTCATGTTCACGCCAAAAGTGGAATTTGGGAGGATATATCAGATATATGAATTATGCTCCACCACTATGGTTTCAGGCTGTAAGGAGACCTCCGCCTATCACTGCCAAGATGAAGCAGCAAACAATTGTAGATGGCACGTTTTTGGAAATTATACAGATCCAGGCATTTACTCAAGCCCATTTCCATCCTTAGTCAAATTTTTACCTCTCTGGTTTGTGGAAAACGGGAAATAAATAAGATACTTTTCATATTAACAAAGCAAAAAGTAATTTAGGTTGGCATACTAGAAGTCAAGTAAAAGCCAAATATAATAGATTTATTTAGTGATAGAGAGATGACCCTCAGAAAATGAAGCTGCAACACCAGGAGGTAACAAATCTTATCCATGAGGGATCCCATAGTACTGGTCAACCGGGGTTCCTTTCCATTTTAGGAGGAACAAACAACTGAAAAGCAGTTCAGTATTGGGGGCATATCATCATTTTCCTAACCAAAGCCTAAGGCAGAGAAGTCAGGAGGTCATTTAAAAGAAGGAAGTGTGGTACGGATGGATAATTTTCAGTCATTCTCACATAGGCTGGATAAATGCATGCCAGGCAAGGACATCATGTTAAGGACATCATGTTCTGCCCTGATCGTTAAGGTTCAGCTCTCTTTCCAGTCATTCATAGAGCTGGCCAGAAAAACAACTGTGAATACAGTCCTTAGTGAGACTCACAACCTGAGTGGAAATTATTGAATGAAGAGCAGAGGAGGTTAATGCCCTCGCTGGTATCAAAAAGATTCGGTGAATTTCTCTGTAATAAAACACAGAATGGGAGTGAGCTATGTGGATTGTAGTAATAGAAGCAAGAACAACATGCCAGAAGAGCAATGGCATGATGCAGAGCCAGACTCAGTGGTTCTCTAATGTGGAAGCCATGGTACAAAGGTGCTCACAGACATTATGGCAAAACTGTAATTTTTCATAGCCTTATTTGGGGGATACATGCACATATTTTACAATCCAACTGCTAAAATGATAAACTTGAATTCCTATTCTGCAGTTATTCCCTCTCTTATTCTTTTTCCAGTACTATAGTATTATAAACCTGGGGTGGGATGGGGAGATAATATTATATTCTGCCTCTCATTTACTTGGAAGACCAGTAAATTATGAACAAAACTTTAATAATAACATTGTATGAACCGACAGGATACAATAGAAGAACATCAACAAATCTCCCGAGTACTTAATTGTAGAAGGATGGCCACAAAGCTATCAGTATTTCTCTTTCTGTTTTGTTTGATAGATATGAGTTATCTCCCTTCTCTCCTTTTTCTTCAGCCTGCCATTAGGAACTGCCCAGTTAATCATTTATTTGAAATCCAGCAAAGCAACAAGTTACCAATTCAACAGACTTCTCTTTGGGTTTCTGGCCAGCTCCATAACCCATCTGATTTTACTTTATATCTTATTCTTTTCATTACAAAAAATGGGAAGCTACATACAGGAGAGCTAAGGGCCTATCTCTAGCATAACCTTGCTTTCTAAGGATGCTTCTGCCCTGTAGACCCCAGAGATGCTCTTTGAAAACAAAAGGAACTGCAGCCAGCTCCTTTCTTTGGTCATGTGGCCCCCTGCCCCCAAAGTCAGGGGGAAGCTTAGGGGGAGGAGGGAATCCCAGGCAGCTCCAGGGAATTGTGGGAAACCATATCATTTTGCCTTCTGGTAAATGAATACTTGTGATTGGCTACACTTACCATGTCAGCCATTTTGTGACAGTTTTCATATCATGCTCCCAGTGTTCCAGATGGGCCATTTAAGTTATATTTTCTGAGGTCTGGGGGGGGGGAAGCAACAAAAAAACAACAAATTGATGATGCCCTTTAAAAGGTTAGAAAATGTAATATAGTTAGTCACAGTAATAGACCATTCTGGAAAAAAATATTAGACTTACTGTATGTCTGAAAAACTATATATATATATATATATATATATATATATATATATATATATATATATGTACACTCACACGCACATACATACACACATACACATACTGTGACAAAAGGTGCTTCCAGATTGCTGGCTCTTAGTGCTTTACCAGTGTCAATTTTTCATATCCCACCCCTTCCTCACTAAACTCCATCTCAAAGCAGGTCACACTCTAGAATGGAATCATAACATTCAAGATTGTGCTTACTCCGGCAGCGCAGAAGAGACTAAATAAAATTAATGCCCAGGAGAGCATTAACTGAGCGAAGTGAGGCATGGGGCTTCATTGGCGTGGGGTGCTTCCCTTGGCTGCTTCAGAAGCTGCTCCCTGTTTTCTCTGTGTGTGCATACAGAGTAACTGTGCACAAATACGCCCGCAAAGGTGGCAGGGAGCAGCTTCTAAAACAGCCAGGTGAGCTTGAAAGAAAGAAGCTTTAGTGCTCAAAAAGGAATGCTTTGGGCCTCCTGCTTGTTCCAAAGCACCTCTTTCTAAGGATTTGTACAACCCTAAAATGTATCCAAGTAAATGCATATATAGAGAATAAAAATCACTTAAACACAATAACTACTCACCTCATAGAACAGCCATCAGTACATCCTCTGTGACAACCAGTAAAGACAATCTTCCTTTTACCTAACCTGTATGACCCTCTATTAACCTTCAGTGGATGAGCCTGGGTTCTAAAATTACTTGTCCTTTTTCTTATTTTTATTGTAGAATCATTGTAGCTGTTCCTCATATGAATGTTGAGGCATGCATATTTCTGGAGACTTGAATGCAGGGTATTTGGTAGTATTCTCTGCTCCAGCTTAAAAAAGCAAATCTTTATGCTGACCTGCGTGCAACTCCAAGTTGTAACTCGAGAAGCTTCCACTACATACAAGTACCATTGTCATCCCACTTATGAAGAAACCGGTCCTGGGATTCAGGGACTTGGCCAATTACTGTTGAACACCCTTTAACACACTTTAACACCCTCTTCATCAAGGAACCTCTAAATCTACATAGTATCTGTTAATAGTTCATCTGCTGTAGTATAAATCGGATCTCCACAGCAAAGAGACCGGACTGGGCTGAAGACTGACACAGGAGGGGAGGAGAAATTGTGTAGCTGCCTTTACAAAGACCCGGCTTGCTGAAGGTGAGCAGGTTGCTGGGACAGAGTATTGGTGATTCCTAAGGGAAAATCCTGGGTTATATTGAAATGTGAGCTGAAAGGGAAGGAAAGAGCAGCTCATTACAGCTAGAAGCAGAGAAGCTGCAGTAGCTTGTGCCTGTCTCTTGGCATGGACCTTGGATAAGCTTGTTGTTTTGATGAGATAGACAGCACCTCAGTTTGGAGATGACAGGAAGGCATGGAGAAGTGGACTCTCATTCAGGTACTTAACTATGTCTCTTGGTTCTACCCAGCAGCTTCCAGCCCCAAAGCTATGCTGATCCTATCCTGTCCTTTCAAACTGCGCCTGCTGGAGGGAATGCTGAGGAAGAGTCTCCCTCAGGCACTCGTGGTAATTCAGAAATATTTATTATAACATGGGGGTAGATTCTTGACAATACCCTCATTTTTCCAAAACTTAACATTTGGCACTCAAGAGCAATAAAATATATCAACAGTTTTTGCTTACACTTACCAAAAATTTGGGGGGGCAAGAAACAATTCCTTGAAAATACCTGTATCTAGTACATGATCCATGCAACATAATACATGTTGTAGAATCATAAAGATGCACAAGTACACTCAGCCAGATGCACTTAATGAGCGTAGATCCCTGGTGAGTGGAGAGTTGCTGGGCAAATCTGCAGTTGTTTCTGCATAACAGGTGAAATTCCTTCATCTTATTCAGCAAAGAAAAAAGTAATTCTGGAATATTGTCAATATGTTTTGGGGGGCGGGTAGAACATAAGGTGAAAGTTGATGCAGCAAATCACATTTAAATTAATGCCACTCTCCTTTTTTCCACACATTGATCTCAGACTGACTTCCATAATTGCACTGCATGGCTGCACTGACACTTGACTCTTGACAGGTCCATGGAGTAGTCATGAACATAAATCGGGGGAACCCAGTTGGTCACGAGGTGATTGTGGATTCATGGCCAGAGTTCAAAGCTGTCCTCACCCGACCACGCAAAGAGGTAATAAACAGACTTTGGTGATTCTGAGGAAGGAAGGAAGGAAGGAAGGAAGGAAGGAAGGAAGGAAGGAAGGAAGGAAGGAAGGAAGGTTATCTAGTAGTCCTTAGCCAGCCTCCAATGGATAATCTAAGGCACTGCTGCTTTTTTCGAGGAGGCCACCTTTGGCCGTTCCAAACAAGAAGATATTACGCAGATGAAGTTATTCCCATCATTTCATCTCCACATTAGAAAAATAATTGCCTGGTAAATGGTTGATGTGAGAGACATGAGGAAGAGGTGAATCAAGAGATTAAATATGAGCTCCATGCCTTTCTTCTAGATTGTCAGAGATCCCTCAGATGTGTATGCCAATGCGTATGCAGCATTTTATCAGGATCTGGATGTGTATCGGAGGCTTCTAAAGGATACAGATGCTGTGAACTGGGCCCACACCTTCCGACTCTATGGTAACAGTCCTTTTTGAAGGGGTGAAGTAAAGGCATTGTGTTCTCAGATAGATCTTTTACTACAGTATATACTGTATGCAGTGACATCAGAATTAAAACGGCTCAAACATTCTTGAGTAATTACCACTGAATTCAGAAGAGAAAAAGAACATAATAATTGCATGCTCCCTTCTCACATTACTCCAACCACTAAGTGTACAGTTATGTTATCAGCTTCTGGCAACATTTTCTTTATTGTAGCTTTAATACTTTGCCTGTTCCTCTCCCAGTGTAGACTGGATCCATCTCAGCAGCTTGTATGACCATCAAATTAAAGGTGACACATATCTAAAGTGATCTGCAGGAATGGTAGGTTGGGTTGATCCAGTCTGTGATCCTGGTTAAACAGAGGTCCTTTACTAAGCCTCTGTTGTTATCCTGGTCGACACTGAGGGAGGGGAACAAGTATGCAATGGAAGAGAACCTCAGAATTAATTAATTTTCCTTCTAATGCAACTAGCAGGCATTCTCTTCTGCTCTTCTGGATCATGATGACAGTAAGAGTTCACATGTAGTTTCCCTGTCCCCATCCTACCTAGATACCCGTATCAGCCCAATTCCCCAACCGGATGCCCTGCATCTGCTACGTAAAATAAAACTGTTTCCTGTCTAGTTGGTTCTTCAGATGAACTGCTGAGGTGGCAACTTGGATATACACCTCTGACATTCCGCCTGTTCGTTCTCCCAGCTCATACACACAGACTTTTCCTGGTAAACGAGTTCTTTACTATTTTCTTCAGGGAATCAAGAAGGGATACCCGAAGCTACTCAGGATGCAGCAGCTGCCAAGCAATCACAGATATCTCCAACTCCTTACATCCTCTATGTGGTTCCTGATCCAAATAAGCTCCATACGCCTGGGTGAGTGACCGTCCAGTTGGCCATCACCACCATTATAGTGTTGAGGCTGATGCATAACTGTTAAGGCATTCGGAGGCCTTTGATACGACCAGGTTCCCACAGTCAAGCCTGCTATTCATCCTTGAAGTCTGCATTCACATTGCTTATGGGTCAATCGGGTGCTAAAATCAGCAGGATCCCTGTAGGACACATTGATTCCTCCAGTGACAGAGAGACAGGGTCAAACGGGGTGTGCCTAGCAAAGATAATAAAAAACAGTAATAGGCATGATGGCCCCTGAAAAAAGGATTCATTGTGTAAAAATGTAAGCTTTTGGGTTTTCCTGAATGCTTGCCTTCCTGAAGGCAGGATGTTAGAGAAAACAGGGGATGTAAAATAATGCTAAAACAAATCTGATTAGCTGTTTCAAGCACTGCAGTACAAAATCAGTCTAAGGGAGATTTTGTAGACTGACTGCATATTTCACAAAGTGAAAGTTTATCACAGAGATTTTGCTTCTATCTGTGCTCCTGCTCTCTGAAGATGCTGGCCACAGATGCTGGCGAAACGTTAGGAACCACAACTTCCAGAACACGGCCACACAGCCCGGAAGACCCACAACAGCCATTGAAAGTTTATCCATTAGCAAAGACCATGATATAGGATCACATTTCCTCATTTTGGTCTTTTTGCCTGTCCAAAGCCCAGTTAGTCTGGCCTGTGGGGAAAGAGGATCTGAAACTCCCAACTCATAAAAATGAAATATTTGCATCTTGTTCATTATTGCTTTATAGTACATGAGGCACTGGGAATGCTTTCTCATCATCATGGGTAGCATTTTTTAAAAGGGCAAGCCTGTGCTGGCATCATGGCAACCAAAAATAGAATTTTGCACTTTGATGGAGAAAAATGAAATGAAATCATGATTCTGCACTTTTACAGAAACAGAATTATCATAAATCGTGCCCTGGATAAGCAGCTGCCCTTCCTGGGAATAACTCACAGTTGTCTGGCTGGCCAGTGTTAGACTAAATGGATACACTGACAGCTTAATTCTCTGTTCTCATCTCTTTGGCTGTGTTCTTCTTGCCTTTCATCTCTTCCAGGCTAGAGCCCGGCTTCACACTTTCCTCCTTGAATAGTTCCCACGTTGATCTACTGAATGAAAACTGGGCCTATGGGCGCAATGAACAAAGCCGCAGGTATCTGGCCAGAATGATACAGCATTTCCCCAGTATTGGCATCCTGAACCAGGAGGGTCACCTTATCAGCTGGATTTTGATGGATCTTTTTGGTACACAGGCACACATATATACCTTACCATCATTCCGTGGAAAGCAATATTCAGCTATAGTGGCTAAGGCACTGGGTATACAAGCCTACAATGCTGGTTATCCTTTATATGGCCTTGTTGCACTAGAAAATGTCCTTATGCAGAATGTGCTGGAAAAGAGAGGCCACCAGAAATTACCTGAGCTGAGCTACGTGTGCTTACATTACACAACTTAGAAGAACAGAGTGAGGAGAGATGCTGTTTTCCTTGGTCTAACCAGATTTCTGTCACCTATTCCCTGAACTCTGAGAGACACATATTTGATAGCTACTAAACCTGGCTTTCCCTTCTCTTCCTTCCCTAAGGCATCTTGCCTTTAATTTTAGATTGTGAGCCTGAAGGCAGGTCCACAACTACTACAATTTGGTCTTCCATACAAGATGAAATAATTTTAAATGCTGAAAAAATGAGAGAGAGAGAGAGAGAGAGGAGAGAGAGAGAGAAAGACTTGTAGAAAAAACTTTCCCTTAATCCCAGTTTGAGGCAGAAAAATCAAAATACCTGAAGAGTGCTTGGAAGTTTTAGTGATCTGTAGCTCTGGAAGGGCTCTGGAAACCATCAGGTGGGGGTGGGGGAAAACCATGTGGCTCACAGATCATGGAGTGTCCCCTCCGGCCATAGGAAAGCCTCCCAGATGCCTCAGTGGATCAGGCCTATGGAGAAGAATTTCTCTGCAATTTCTGTGTTTGTCAACTTGTCTTCAGCCTTAGTTAGCTTGGCAGCCAGGCCTATTCCTCAACACCTCATTCTTTGACCTAAGATAATATTCAGGATTCGGATTCTGTCTCATCCCCAAGTTCTCCGCAGGTCCGTACAGCTGCTGGAGGTGAGCTCATTCTGGCACTTTGGGAAGGTGCCAACTGCTGACCACACCCAGCTCTCTTCATCTTCATCACGTATCCCTGAGGAGGCAGTCAATAGCTTGGCATGCTCCGTTGGTTATAACAGTCTGCGTGAAGAGCAAACTGAAATAAAATTCTGGCCAAGAAGAGCTGCTTTGGATCAATATAAAGTTGGGGCTTGAGGTTTAATATTCATTCATGTGTTTCATAAGATATTGCATTCCACTCAAAGAGCGGGATCATGATGTTTGAATATATGAATTCTCTGACCTTATTTGTTCTCTGGGATTTCAGGCTGTGACTTGCACAAATCCATTCAGCACAACAGCTGCTACCTTTCATGAATTAACTCTGATTTGTCCATAGCTATTTAGGCCCTGTTTACATCAGGTGTTGACTCCTGCAAGAGGCTCTAGTAGGGCTGTCCTTCAGGGAACTCCATTGACATTACCAGTGACATTCTCACTGTCACATTTTAAAGCCTGCAATGCTTCAGGACTCAATTCATCCCGTCCCACCCGATCTTGCAGAGAGGGCATGCTGCGGACCCCCTCTATGAAAGAATTCCATCTAGCGGGGTCTCGGAGGCGAGCCTTCTCTGCAGCGGCACCTGCCCTATGGAACACCCTCCCCCCCCACAGATAAGACAGGCCCCTTCACTCCTGGACTTCAGGAAAAAATGAAAAACCTGGCTCTGTGATCTCGCCTGGGGCAAGAAGGAAAGTGGTCAAGCTTGGGGATGGCTGATTTCCTAGAGCCGCCTCAAATATTTTAAATATGTTTAGCTTCACTATAAGAACCACCTGCCACTTGGATTTTATTGTATTTATATTTTTATTGTTGGTTTTATTGTATTTTAATGATGTTGTGGTTGTGAACTGCCCAGAGCCCCTCCTTGAGGGGGAGATGGGCGGTCATAGAAATTTAATAAATAAATAAATAAATTCCAAGCCCTGGTCTTTGCTTGTTATCTGCCTGTCTTTTGGTAGGGAAGAAGGAAGTGGACTCTGTTATTAGGATCTGCAGGGCAGGCTCTTCTGAGGGTCAAACAAGAGATATAATGAAATACAGATCTGACAAAGGGTACTTAGTGCAGTAATTTAAAAAAGAGTTATCTTCTTAGCCCAGGGGTCGGCAAACCACGGCCCGCGAGCCACATGCGGCTCTTTGGCCCCTTGAGTGTGGCTCTTCCACAGGCAGGCGTGGCGGGCGCGACGTGGCAGCGGACGTGGCGGGCATCGCGGCAGCAGGCCCTAAGTGTGCGCGATTGGCTCCTGCCCGCAAACCCCGCTCCCGCGCTGGATTCCCCACCAGCTTTACTTTGCCTGGACTGGGGGCGTGAGCGGCTCCGGAAGAGAAGCGACTGGAGCAGTCGAGCCTCTCTTTCCCTTCTCCTTCTTCCAAACCTCCCCCGCCCCCTTCCACGCGATTGGCTCCCGCCTGCAAACCCCACCCACTTCCGCACGATTGGCTCCCACCCCCAAACCCCGCCCCCTGGCCCTCGAGTGATGTTATAAATGTTATAAATGTCAAAATGGCCCCTGGCATAACAAAGTTTGCCGACCACTGTCTTAGCCAATCAGAGGCAAATTCTGAGCAGCCCATATTTTGTTTTTTTTATAAGAATTTTATTAAATTTAAAAGAAAGATAAAAACTACAAAAAAGGAAATTACAAAAAGGAAAAAAAGAAAAAACTAAAAAGGTGTGAAACACAAGAAAAAAGAATTTTGAAAGATTACATATAGAAATGACTTCCAACTTTCAACAACAAGAATATACAGCAATTTCCATATTCAATCCCTTGCTCTATATCAAACCAAGATCACATTATTTCTATAAATCCTTCCATTAGCACATATACAAATCACTAATACAATTGCTCCTTTCCTATATATATATATTCATTCATTCATTCAACTTCCCTCCCCAAAATACATTTATTTAATTATTTCCTTCCTACCACTATTCTACAGTATATACTTCTATCCACTATAATACAAATTGAATTATAAGAACATATAAGTTGTCTGCTTCAATAATTAGTAATACTACAACAGTCTTAACCTTATTTAACCTAAAAAAACCCAAGCAATTACTATACCTTATAAATCTTACAAATCAAACAGACCTTAAAAAGAATCCAATAAATCTTAATCAATCTTAATCCAAATCATTAAAAAGAAATAAAACCATAAAAGCCTCCGTATCAATCCAATTAGACATTCTTAATTTTTTACACCACTTTGAAATAAACCAAGACATTTACAAATCTCCCTATTACACACAGGGCATTTTTCTTGCAAAAGTCAAACAGCCGAACTGCCCCCCTTAAAAACTCAGACCTCTAAGCAAAAAAACATCCCACAGAACAGATTCTCTTCTCTCCCAAAACATTCTCTCAGAAAGCCATAACAATCCCTTGGAAAAACAACTCTCCTTGTAATCTGCAGCTCAGGCTGTCGCTTTAACCCCTTCGGCACCAAATTATAATCTTCGTCTGGCATTGCTTCAGTCTTGCTGTCAGTAGAAAGATCTCCTTCCTTGTCAAAATCTTCTTCCATCACATCTTCAGCCAGATGACACACTTTAGAAATAATATCTTCCCCAATGTTGAATATTCTGCAGAATAACTTGACAGGTATCATAAAGGATCTATTTAAAGTCAGGGGAAAGCTCGCCACGGAACTCCGAGAGAATCTCCTTAAAATCTTCCATGCTTCAGGCAGTAGATTATGGTGCCCCCCAAATACTTGACTCGCGCAGGTAGAAGTTAATGAGTTAATGAAAGACTGCCGAGTGAAATTGAAACAGGAGAAGATATGCTAACAAGATGCTCTCCATAATATACAACTCCAACAATGGGAAGATATGTGGACTAAAGGATTAAAATTTACTTTGTGTTATAATCTAAAAAAATTTTTATAAGATGATGTACCGATGGTATATGACCCCACAAAAACTTTCAAAAACGTATGGGAATATTTCCAACCTATGTTGGAAATGTAAAAAACAAGAGGGGTCTTTTTACCATATGTGGTGGACATGTAAAATAGCAAAGAAATTTTGGATTGAGATACATTCACTGATGCAAAGTATATTACAAATACGAATACCATTTAAACCAGAATTTTTTTTACTCGGAATCTTGGATGTACAAATATAAAAACATATTTTTAGAATACTACAATACATGATTACAGCAGCAAGACTTTTATATGCACAAAATTGGAAAAACCAAAGTGTACCAACGATACAGGAATGGATGTTAAAATTACTAGATATGGCAGAAAATGACAAACTGACATGTTTATTAAAAGAAAACTCAAACCGTTATTTTCTTAAAGAGTGGAAACCTTTGATGGACTATTTGCAAAAAGCAGGAGGAGTAAAGCTTGCATGGGGTTTTGATGATTAGGTTATATATAAATAGAATATATTAGACAAGAAATGTATATGAATATCAATAGCCAGCATGTAAGAACAAACTATTTTTCTTTATTATTATGACCATAGATAGATCGGAAGCTATCCAATTTCTATGTTTGTTTTTTCTTTTGTTCTTTTACTTTACTACACTTTTCTTTTCTTTCCTTTTAATTTGTATTTCTATCTCTGTTTCATTTTCAACTTTTAACTTTGTATATTTAAAATCTTAATAAAAATTAAAAAAAAACACAAGCAGCTCTCAGAGAAAGTGAACAGAGGGCTAGAGATTCAAAATAGCAAATTCAGCATGTAGGGAAATATTAAATCCTTCAAATTTAGTGCGAAAATAATAGCAGGGAGGCAATTACTTAATCTCAGTTCTCCTTAGTCTTTAAACGGGAAAACAAGCCAAAACTTTTAAAAAAATTAAAAATTTAATCCAGAAACAACAATAAGCACCAGGTGAGTCCGTTTCTTCTTGCTGTAAAAAGCCTCTCTTGGGGTACATAAACTTAAAAAAATACATTGGGTGATTTAGAAATGGGGTGGCTTGACCTAATGTTCCTTTAAGGCTACAGCGTGGCGTGGAAATGGTGATATCCCCGCCTCCCGTCATCTCTTACCTGATCATCGCAAATGTTTGTGATTCTCTGGCTGCAAGACGGTGTTTTGGAGAGCAAATGGGGTAATTCTGAGCTTTTTCTTTATTTGCGAAAAAGCTCGGGGCTTCCGGAAAAAGCCTGCCCGAGCCCAAAAAGAAGCGTCCACTGTCAGTTCTGTCCACGGAGCTTGCAGACAGCTGTTCAGTTGGCCATGTTCCCACCAGAAGTCCCGAGCAGCCCATATTTTGGTAGCATAAATACAATCAAACTAGGAATTACCGCTGCCTGGGGGCCTATGAGCATGGGGGGCCCAATCAGACCCACATTCTTTCAAAAGACCAAACCTACTCATGGTTTGCTGCAGGGCATACCATTGAGGAACCTAGACATTTTCCTAGAGTGGCAGCCGAATCAGTCAGCCTCCCGCATTTTGACTAGGGCAAATGCTAGACAGAGCAAAGAGGTACCAAAGTCCTTTGCTGTCCTTGCTGTTCCCAACGGTCACCTGGAGTTTTGCACCAGATCTGGTAGTCCAAGTATTGTGGTTACCTTCCAGCGCTGCTCCACCCCTCAGAGAGTGCACCAAGCTGCTGCTGCTGTCACCATTCCTCTCTAGGAGTGACTTCTTGTTCTGGCTCTTTCCAAATTTAGCTGCAGGAGAGGGATAAGAAAGAGTCAATTGTCTTCCTGATTGGCTCATCCCTCCTTTTTTGTTGTTCAGTCGTTTAGTCGTGTCCGACTCTTCGTGACCTCATGGACCATAGCACGCCAGGCCTTCCTAAAATGGAAGTAGAAGTATTACTTTTGTTATATATCTGTGTGTGTGTATGTGTATACCTACCTACATCTACACCTTTGTTTTTATTTCTTTTGCATACGCTTGATGGTTCGTTTATTATTATTTTTTGTAGAAAAGCATTATAAAAGGAATAACATGAATACAACATAAATATGCTTAAAAACTATGCTTACCATGGACAAAATTACACCTCTCCATTAATAGTAACATTAGTGCCCAATGTCTCTTAGATGAAGCTAGCAACTCCTACAGATACCTAGACCAGTCCTGAGATGCAGCTGATAGTCCGAACAAAAGTGCTGCCAGATTTTATGCTCAACCAAGTTAGAAGGGAAAAGGGGGAAATGCAACACACATAAAATGACAGAAAACTGACAGATATACCTAGTTTGTGCATACAAATTCCAGTCTACCAAACAGGGATTGCTCTGGCACCATAGAAACACAACAGTGTCCAATCTGCATAATCTACCATGAAGTCCCTCTGGGTTAGTGTCATGCCCTCCATAAGGAAAATGTATGATGGACATGGACATGAGCTGCATCAGATGTAATGCTATGCCTACTGTCAGTCCCACCAGGTAAACCAGATCAAGAATCAGCTCCACAGGATGGCTAAGAATACTTTTATTGAGGATGACTATAATAACAGAAAATTGCAAGTCTGATTGTGCTGTGCCTCTTATTATACTCATGTGAATTAGGAAGGTGTCTGTCTTACCCACTTACACATACTTTCTGCTTGTTTGGGACTTAAGCTATGTTTTTCTCCTCATTGCTTTGTTAATGGATCTGGCTTATCTCTGTCAAGGTCCTCTACTGTACTCTCTATACCTTTAACCTGAAAAAAAATGGGGACACCAGACCAAGGCAGCAGTACTAAAGAGGAACAGCCAAAACACAAGCACAAGTCTATTCAGAAGCTCTGGTGCCAAACTCTCCTTTTCTCCCCATTTGTTCACTAAAGGGGGACTTTACTTTCCCCCCTAAATGCAGCCAAAGCCAATGGGGCTTTCTGACAGGTTCTGCAAACTGGGTACAGACCACTGATCAAGGGACTGCTGGTTCAGATTTCAGCACGGGCGAACCAGACCTTGCACAAATCTGCTCTTCAACCTCTTTGGCTGGGGAAGAGGTCGGGCCCTTCGGCGTTAATCTCTTCTGCCTGGCGTGTTTACCCAGCCCATAGTAAGCAAGGTCACCAGCACCACCCTCTGCTAGCTCCCATGGAATAGCAAGGCCAGAAGACGGTGGCATTAGGATTGGAAAGCACCGTAGCCTGCTTCCTCTTGTGTGAACCCATACGGAGGCCCTCAGCTAACGTGGGATTCAGCGCTTTCCTTCCTGGCTCCAAGGATTAATGGCTGGAAGGACAGCATTTCCCTAGGCCAGCTTATCCAACCCTGCGTCTCCAGGTATCTGGGACCACAATTTCCAATATCCCCAGCAAACGGGTTTGTGGCCCTGGTTGAATTCTTCCTGCTGTGAACAACATATAGATGGCCCAGGAGAGCTGGTTGTATCTGCCTTTGGTCCATCTTCGCAGCCATCTCCTGGAATCTCCTGAAGGAGGGAAAGGGACGAGAACTTCTTAGACAGACAAACGCATCGTATTTTTCTCTAAACCACAGTGACGTTTATTGTTACGCTGCTTTCCAAGCAAAGCATTTGTGCTGATCTCTATTGTAAAGAGTGGCCTTAACTTAGCAAACTATGCAGACCTTTGCAGGCAGACTTTTCTATGCAGACATTTCTTCATTTTCTTAACTGTCTCACTTGCTCCCTCCCCGATTCATAGGGGTTATTCCTTATGATTACTTTGATAAGAAAGCTTCAGTACTTTCACTTTTTTTGCTCACCTTTAGCCTAGAGAGGAGAGGGGAAAGAGGGAAAAACATTTTCCCGAGCCTTGGGGAATTCCATCTTCTAAGTGTCTACTGTTAATGGTTCATTTTTCAAGAATAAAAGGCTGACTGACTGGATGGTCAAGCAAGGGCGGTGTCACGTGCCCTCCAAATCCCTTCATAATTGAAGTCTGCCGCCTCCTCTTCCCCCTCTTCCTCCATCTTCTCTCAGCCAGGTGTGTCCTTCTCACAGGTAAGCATTACAGGTTCCATTGCAGACTTTCCTTCAGATGTTGTACAGATAGGACAAAACCTTCTTAGCTGCCATTGCACCAATTCTTCAGTACAAACTACATGGAAACTTATAGATACTCTAACCAAATTTTACCTTATAAATGACTAGGAGCCAATTTTGGACTTAGGAAAGTAAATTTTAATGGAGTCTTGCCAAAATGGACAGCATACCATGGCTTGGAATGCTAAAGGATAAACAAGCTCCAAAGAGATTACCTTGGGTGTGAAAAACAAAATACTGGAAGCAGAGGCACAAACTATTGCTTAAAAAATGGGAAAGCATCCATGTCCCTATGGCCGAACAGTGAACACATAGAGATGCTGCGAAGTGACAAGGAGATATCCAGGAAAAAGAAACAGAACCAGCAAGGAGTAGAAACAGGTGGCTTGGGTCTGTAGGGGTGGAATCAGAAGACTACAGATCAGAATCGGATAAGGCTGGCAAGGAAAAGTCAAATGCTTTGAAAGAGTGTTGTTTTGGTACATCCAAATACAAATGCAGAGTCAAGGCAACTTTGGGGGTGTTGCTTGTAGGAAGTGGGGGAGTAATGGGGGGGAGAGGGAGAAGGGAGAACTGCTGCCTATCTTCTCAACCAGAGGGAAAATGCTCTTCCTAAGCTGATTGAGGAAAGGTGGGGAACACAGTTCAGGGGTGATAAAGCTACCATACGTTCCCAAAACGCTACCAGAAATTAATTGAAATCTCGGCCAGGTGAATTATCCCAGGGTTGAAAGGAGCTGGCCAAAGGGAACCCACAACTGCAGACTGGAAAACTATGGAGATGCCAGAACAGCCAACTTTGTCCCAGTATTCAAGAAACAAAAGACAGAGGAGCCAGGAAATTTACAGACCAGCATGGCTTTGTCAAGAACAAGGTGTGCCAGACTAACTCATTTCATTTGGATTTGCAACTGCTGCAACAATCACACCCCAAGATCTGCATCAACCTTGAAGGAAATTTCAAGTGGGGTCCCCAGAGTCAGCCCTGGGCTAGTCAACGACTTGATCAATGACCCAGAGGGTGCAAGGGGGGACGGGATGTTTGGCAGATTTTTGGATGACATGAGCTAGGAGGTGGTTCAATGGCTAATCATCCAAGGACAAAAACCACAATTCAAATTTACTTTGACAAGCTTAATCCTTGCCAAGTCTAATAGAATGGTGTTCATCAGTGACAAATGTAAGGTCCTACCTCTGGTGGGAAAAATAAAGCACATATGTAGAGGATTCGGGAAGCCTGGTGTGACAGCAGAGCTCGTGAGAAGGATCTAGGAGTCAGAACAGGCGAACGGCTATACATGAGCAAACACTATAATGCAGCATCCAGAAAAGTCAATGCAGTCTTGGGCTGCCTAAACAGAAGCCAAGTGCCCAGCCCACAGGAGGCAATCGTCCCCTTATATCCTGCACTGATTAGGCTGCACTTGAAGTTCCCTGACAGATTCTGGGCACGGCTTTCTAAAAGGGGACGGAGAACCGGGAGGGAGTTCAAAGGAGAGCTACTAGGCTGGGGAGGGGTCTGGAAACCCCTACCTATGAGGAATGAAGAAAGGAGCTGAGCATAAATATCCGCAAGGCTGTCACATACTCTAGGGCAGGCGCCTCTCCAGCTCACACACTGTATAATTCTATGACTCGGGATCCGTTCAATCCATATTCGACCAGGAAGACTTTTCCTGAGAGTTCAGAATCTGCAACGCTGACAGGTATCATTTGATCACGTCCGCTTGGTCTCAAGCGGGCTGGGAAGACGGCTCATAAAGAATTGATGCAGTTCTGCCTCTCCTCTCCCTTCAGGTTTGCTCACCAAAAGACGTCTTCACGGGACCTGCGCGGCACCCTCTCCCTGGCCAGCCATGCTGATCCTGACCTGCTCTTCCAAGTTGCAGCTGCTGGAGGGTGTGTTGCGAAAGGGCCTCCCCGAAACACTGCTGGTAACCACCTATTTAGAGCTGCCTCCTTCCCCTGTAAATGTAACAGCTGAGGTTTCTCCATTTACTATGAATTTGGAGAAAACTGCACCTGTTACGTTTCTACAAGAATAATAACACCTGACAGCCTCTAGAAACCCACTTACAAATGAACTGCACTCTGGATAAACGCTGAGCCACCCCTGACATTTCCCACTGCTTGGAAGACTACACACCTTAGAGCAGGGGTCGGCAAACTTTTTATGCCGGGAGCCATTTTGACATGCTCGTGCACATTTTGAAATGCTCGAGAGCCAGGGGGCGGGGTTTGCGGGGGGGGCAATTGCGTGGAAGGGGGCGGGGTTTGCGGGCGGGGGCCAATCACGTGGAAGGGGGCGGGTTTGCAGGCAGGAGCCAATCACGTGGCTTATTGGGGCGGGTGGCAGGGCGAATTGTTTGGGAGGGTCGGGGGTCCTCCTCGGCGAGCCCGGCCTCCAGAGTGGGGCATGTCTGGCCGGGCGGAGCGGGCGCGGGGGAGCCTGCCTGCTTGCCTCCCCCCGCGAGGCCCCCCGTTGCCTTCCCGGGATCCAAGCCGGATCGGGGGCCTCGCGGAGGGAGGCAAGCAGGCGGGCGGGCGGGCAGCCCGGGCCTCCACCACCGGGCCCACCCCCCTCGGCCACTTCCGCCCGCCCGCGTCGAGCCAAGAAAATGATGGGGGGCGGGAAACGAGGCCCGCCCGCCCGCTCGCTCGCTCACCTGCCTGCTTGCCTCCCTCCGCAAGGCCCCCCGCTGCCTTCCCGGGATCCAAGCCGGATCGGGGGCCTCGCGGAGGGAGGCAAGCAGGCGGGCGGGCGGGCAGCCCGGGCCTCCACCGCCGGGCCCACCCCCCTCGGCCACTTCCGCCCGCCCGCGTCGAGCCAAGAAAATGATGGGGGGCGGGAAACGAGGCCCGCTCTCCCGCTCCCTCGCTTACCTGCCTGCTTGCCTCCCTCCGCGAGGCCCCCTGCTGCCTTCCCGGGATCCAAGCCGGAGAGAAAGGGCGGCGGCGGGGCCGCGCTACCGGAGCGCCCGAGTGCCAGACAGGCAGCTCCGCCCGCGCACCTTCCACGCGATCGGCCCGTGAGGACTGGCCAGGGAAGGCACGCAGGCGGAGCTCCCGTCCCGCTGCACCCCAGCCGAGCAGCAGCCGAGCCTCGAGAGGGCAAGAAAGCCCCGACGCTGCCCCGCGGACCTCTCCAGCGCGCCTGGATCCCGGGAAGGCAGCGGGGGGCCTCGCGGAGGGAGGCAAGCAGGCGGGCGGGCGCCTGGCCCGCCCCCCTCGGCGCCTGTGCGGCTCCCCCGCGCCCTCCCACCCACCCCAATAAGCCACGGCAGGGAGGCACTGCTGGCCCGGGACGCGGCGCTGTCAGAGGCGGCGCAGGAGCGGCTGCAGGGGCTGCTGCGGCTGGAGATGGTGCTGCCACCCTGCCGCGCCGGGCCTCGCTCAGTGCGAGAGCCAGGGGGCGGGGTTTGCCGGCGGGGGCCAATCACGTGGAAGGGGCGGGGGTGAGTTCAGCTGCGGAAGGGCCACACTCAAGGGGCCAAAGAGCCGCATCTGGCTCGCGAGCCGCCATTTCCGACCCTTGCCTTAGAGCATATTTAAGACAGATCGATTCTGGCAACAGAAAAGAGCATCGGCAAGTAGCAAAGGGGGGGCGTAGCTCAGCGAGACGGCCAGTCCAGTCGGGGCTCCAGATATCAGCCTAGGACCGAGGGCCAAGTCATCCCAGGAGGCCGCCACTGGCTGCATCCTCCACTTCAGGATGGGGTTGCTGTCCGGATGGTCCCCAAGCTGTCAGGAGGTGGAGCAGGAGGAGGAAACTCAGGCATCTGTCCCAGAGGGGAGAGGCAGGCAGACGGGATGGCCCTCGACCCACCAAGATGGCCGCCCCCTAGCATTTTGGGGTGGAACTGCAGTATCTGGGGTTCTGCCCTAGGCTCCCTGACCCTCTCTTTAATGGCCAGGTCTGTGGGGCAGTGATGCACATCAACCGTGGAAACCCAGCTCAGCACGAAGTCGTGGTGGACTCTTGGCCAGAATTTAAAGCGGTTCTTACCCGACCGCGGAAGGAGGTAGGGAATTACAACTGATGTTGATGGGTTTCCCCACAGCCCAGTGGCACCAAAGGTGGGGGGAAAACACAGGAACCGTCAGCCTCTGTGGCCATCCAGGAGGCACCCCGAGGTGCCGTGGCGGTTCTCCTTGACTTTCTTTTATATCCCTCCTCCAAGTTAGCCCGACCTCACCAGCTCCTCCGCAGGGTCTCCGCTGTCTGCTCTGTTCCCGGCGCCATGAGTGTCTCTGTGCCGCTTCCTGCAGGTGGTGACAGACAACGGGGATTATTATGCCAACCTGCACGCGGCTTTCTACCGGGAGGAAGATGCCTGCAGAACGCTCCTAGAAAACAAAGACGCTGTAGACTGGGAGAAAGCCTTCCAGCTGCAAGGCAAGGCGGGGCTCTGGGAATTTCTTTTCCCACCCTTGGGAGATTTCGGAAAGTGCTGAAAACCTGGTTGGCCCCCCAGCCCTTGCAATAGGGTGGTTGCGGAGCCCCATTTAGCTTAGCTTAGTTTTGTTGAGTTTAAAGCGGACTGTTTGTTCTTGTTCCATGTTCTTTTTATTTATATAGGGTCTCTATGTACTGTATGCATGTATGAAGGTGTAGGTACACACACACACACGCTAAAATATACGGTTTAAGAAATAGCCCTCAGTCATCATTCAAAATAATCATAAATTGAGATTTTTTTTACATTTCGTTTAACGTGCTATGGAACCTTGAAACTGTCTTCTGAAGTTGTGGGATCCCTTGAGTTTCATGGTGTCTATGCAAGCAGAATCGTACAGTATATTTAAATAACCTTCTCAACCAATAGTTTATGAACAGATTAAATCATCGAGAAAGTAACCAAGTTGTCTGATTAGTTTATCGCTGTTATTGCAAAAATCACTATAAAGGCCTTCTACCTCTGTGGAACAATCATTAAAGTGAAATTACTAATCAAAGCATCAGTCACATTGCCTTATGAAAGATACAAACCCTATTCTGTGTTCCTTGGAACCAATGTCTTTTTTTCTGATTGGATAACATAGGAGAAAATCAAATGATGCTTAGAATTAAGTAGCCCTGGATGTGTCACCTTCCCCTTGGCCCCCCACGTGAAATCCCCAGAGGAACTTATAAGTCTTGCCCTTAAACTCAAGAAAGTTGTGTATCATGAAAGGTCCTTGTTCTCTGTTATGATTTCATAGCCATGCCAGATAATCCAATCCAGAGTTTATCCTGGCGAGTGACATTTGTCCTGGTGTGCTAGAGCAGTGGCCATTCCGTTCTACAGGCCTCCAGCCAAAGAGGAGAAATCTATAAGCTTATGGAACACCCCATTCCAGCCACCACCACCATTCCCTGTGCCTGGGAAACGGCTCTGCGCCACCCAGTTGCAGAGACTTAGGAGCAGAGACAAGATAAGGTTTCACTCCGAATCCCAAGGTGGCTTCCTGTAACATTTCCATTCTATGCAGGCCTCCAAGATGGGCTGTATCAGGCTGTGAAAGTCATGGCAGAGGCTAGGCGTGTCCATTTGGAGACCTATTTCTACCAGGCAACGCTGCACCCGGACGCAGCCACGTTATGTCAGAACCGGTGAGTGAACATACTCTCTTTCTGTGGGAGCTGCCTTGGGGGAATCTGTTAAGCGGATTCAATTCCATGCAATTTTCTGGAATTCAGTAATGAAGCCAAGGTCTCTGCCAATTCTATAACCAATCCTATCCTCTGTAGAAAACTAGGAGTATGTTGTTTCTCCTATTTGTAAAAGAGAGACAGGTTTATAAATACCCCCCCCTGTGGTTACAGTGCAGAATTTACCATTCCTTGCCCACTTGGAAGATGTGGAATGGACAGTATTTAATAGAGAGCAGGGGTTAACTAGAGTTGGAAGAATTCAGTAAACGCAACTGCTCCATTGGCTTCTTCAAAAGAAATGGCATTGAGAATATGAAGGAGATTTTAAAAACAACAACAAAAAAAGTATCCTAAAGGTGATTACTGGAGTTTCAAGAGTCTGTTAAGGGGATATTTCAGAATAAATGAGTTTTGTGTATTTCCAATGTTGGGTAACTCTGGGATCATGGTTCCTCTTGAAATGTCCCATTACACGTTTAGTCTTGCTGGGTGTGAGCAAATACTTTTTCCAGTATGGTGGGATGCTATTTATTTATTTATTTAAATTTCTGTAGCCGCCCATCTCAACCAAGTGACTCTGGGCTGTGAACAGTTTATAAAAACAATTAAAACAGTTAAAATACAATACAAAAATAAATATATATGGCAACCGAAAAAAATAAATACCATAATTAGCAGTATAGCCAGGAAACAGGGCCCTTAACAGATTCGGGGGCCCAGGCCCGGGTACATAACCAGGTCTTTAAAGCTTAACAAAAGGCCAACAGGGTCGGGGACATCCTGATCTCTGAAGGGAGAATGTTCCAGAGGGCAGGTTCTATGGCAGAGAAGGCACGTCTCCTGGTCCCCGCCAACCGACATCCCTTGGCTGACGGGACCCGCAACATGCCCAACCTGCCAGACCGAATTGGATGGGTAGAGACTATTGGGAGACGATGGTCCCTTAGGTAGCCTGGTCCCAAGCCATGAAGGGCTTTAAAGGTGACAACCAGCACCTTGAATTGCACCTGGACACACACTTGCAGCCAATCACACAGTAGTGGTGTTACACGTGCTACACACTGCATCCAACACCATTTACTACCTGTGCGGCCACATTCTGTACCAGTTGAAGCTTCCAAATGCTCTTTAAGGGCAGCCCCATGTAGAGCGTGTTGCAGTAATCCTGACGAGAGATTACGAGGGTATGAGAGACTGTGAGCAAAGCCTCCTGGTCCAGGAATGGGCACAACTGGCACACAACCAGAAGGTGAGTGAAGGCCTTCTTAGCCACGGCTGCCACCTGCTCCTCGAGCAGGAGCTTTGAGTCCAAGAGGACCCTCAGCTTGCGCATTGGGTCTGTCTGGGGCAGTGCTACCCCATCCAGAGCCAAAGATGGAAAAACCTTGTCACCAAAAGGCCCAAATAACCAAAGCCACTCAGTCTTGCTTGGGTTGAGTCGAAGACCACTGCACCCCACCCAGGCCCCTACAGCCTCCAGACACTGGGACAGGACATCCACAGCATCACTCAGAGGGCCTGGGGTGGAGATATAATGCTGGGTATCATCAGAATATTGATGATACTTCACCCCAAACCGACAGATCGCCTCACCCAGCGGACTCATGTAGATGTGGAGAGGAGAGAGAACCAAGCCCAAGGGTCCCCGTTGGGGGAGACAAGCGGTAATATAAATTTAATAAAATAATAAATAAATAAATAAATAAATAAATAAATAAATAAAGCCCTGAGGCACCCCACAAAGTAGGGGCCTTGGGGAGAGACAGGAACTGACTGGAACCAACCCTGGGGGAAAGAGGAAAACCAGCACAACACAGTGCCGCCCACCCCCAACTCCCAAAGCCAGTCCAGAAGGATATCATGACTGATGGTATTGAAAGCTGCTGAGAGGTCAAGAAGAGCAAGGATGGATGCACTGCCCGCATCCCGCTCCCGCCAGAGGTCATCCAAGAGCACGATCAATGCCATCTCAGTCCCGTAACCCTGCCTGAACCCTGACTGAAAGGGGTCTAGATAATCCGCTTCATCCAGGGTCCTTTGAAGCTGCCATGTGACCACTCTCTCCACAATCACTCTCTCCACTATCCTCTTGCTCCACCTTCACTACCACCTGCTCTTTCTTTTCAGGCTCAGAAGTGACCCTCTCCACCTGGGGACGCTCAGCCCACCCCATGCAGCCCTGCTCAACGACACCTGGCCCTTTGGAGGCAACGCTCGGAGCCTGCACTATCTGAGGAGCCTGATTGATGACTTCCCGAATGCTTGTCTCCTAGATGAGGAAGACCAGCCGGTTGCCTGGTGTCTAAGTGATGCAATTGGGTGTATGACACATGGCTATGCCCTTCCCAAGTACCGGGGACAGGGTCATATGAAAACAGTGTTGCAGGCAGTAGCCAGAAAGTTGCACGCTAAAGATTTTGCCTTGTATGGTGGAGTTCTGCCAGAGAACCAGAACTCCAAGCACCTTTTAATTAGTCTGGGCTTTCATCTCTTACCTTGGACAAAGTATGTGCTTTTATTCACTCCAAATCACATGAAATAGCCTACTGCATTTTTCCTCCTTGAACCAGTGGCACCAGTTCTGGCTTCATTAGACTGAAAGGTTGGAAGTAAGTTTGAAACCTAGATTTAAGAGAATGCCTCTTTGGATATATCAAGGTTAAATCTAAAAAGAATCACAAGAACCAAGAATAGCTCTCGATGAATAATTGTGCGTTCTAAAATAAAACTCTTGCAGCCTTTAAATGATACATTTCCCATAGCTACAGTATCCCTTAACATACATTTTTCACCACATCAGGATCCAGCACTTTGGCCCTAAATCTCTTTTTTATGAGAGCTCCTCCTCCACCCCACCACTGTGTTGTGCCTCCTATCCTGCAATCATCTTCACTTCTGCCAATTTCAAAAGGCTGAGAATAGGCCAACGACTCCAAAGCCATTACTGTTCCCACCGGCTTCCTGCACACAATCTAAAAATGCAACCATGAATGTTTGACAGAAATCTACAAGTGTATTAGGACATTCTCTCATGTAAATAAAGATTTGGTTATCCTGTCTGGTCTCACATACTGCAGGATTCAATCACTGTATCTTCAAACGAGTTAATAGCATGTTTTATTCCCATTTAATGAAATTCAACTAAGAGTTTGGAATTTTCCATAAATATGCCTATCACTTTAATGGTCACTCAGGTTGAATGAGCATGCAGAAACTCTTGCAGTCTGGGAGATCAGATACAAAATACTGTGAGGGCAAAACAAAACAAAAATGGTACAACTGACTGAGGACTTATGTTCAATGACAAATATTTTCTTATAATGAATAGTCCTTGAGCATGTGCAAATAAATCCTGCCAAACACATTGGTTAATTACAATGCTCTGCAGGCAGTGCCTGCAGTAAAGGAAAACGCCTAAGTCTGTAATCTTCCCTACACACAACTTTTACGAGGTGCTCATTTACCCATGACAGAGCTAGCCCTTCCCTGCAAGATGGCCTCACTGCTGCTCATTACCACCTTTTAGCTTCTTACCAGTTCGTGTGCTAGTTTAGATGTTATTGCAAGCAAATAAAGAAATATTGCAACAGAAGTATCGCGAGATTTGGATGTAAACAATAATGGCAGCCCCCGCACGGAGGGTAACGAGAGCAACTGAAAGGAGAGATCAGCCGCTGAAGTACAACTAGAAGAGATGTCAGGTATAAAGCAAGAGACTAAGAGGTGTTAAAGAGGAACAGGGAGAAAAATTAAGGCAGAAAGTTTTGGAATCTATCTCGAATCTACTTGATTGGGAAAAAGAAGAAATGGATGAAGAAATGGACAAGGTGTACAGGATAAATTCTAGATATGCAAAGAAAAACCATGTTCCAAGAGAGATTTATTTATTTATTTATTTATTATCCCTTTATTATTTTTATAAATAACTCAAGGCGGTGAACATACCAAATACTCCTTCCTCCTCCTATTTTCCCCACAACCACCACCCTGTGAGGCGAGTTGGGCTGAGAGAGAGTGACTGGCCCAAGGTCACCCAGCCGGCTTTCATGCCTAAGGCGGGACTAGAACTCTCAGTCTCCTGGTTTCTAGCCTGTTGCCTTAACCACTAGACCAAACTGGCTCTTGGAAGGAAGAAGATAAATCAGATTCTTCAAGACTTAAGATAAATGATAAAGATGTTATTGTACTGAAAAAAAAATACCAGTCAGGATCTTACGGGAAAAGAAAAGATTATTCTTTTTTAACAGATGTACTTAAAAGGGCACCCATTTCATTGGGATACAATGGAGGGAATAATTCTGATGCACAATCAGAAAAATATAAAGATACAAACTGAATTCTGTACCAAAGGCTCTTTTTTTGTTTTGTATAATTTTATTATATTGAAAAATTCTAATAAAAATATTTTTAAAAATCACCTAAGTTTAGTCAGAAGTAAAACAAAAATACTGCTCCGAGAATCACTATGATCTCATTTTGTGAAACTCATTCTGAAAATAAAAACATTTGAAAATATTCCTCCCTTACAGGCATTTAAACTGAAATGTTTCATCTGCCTTTTTAAGTACTTAAAACAAAAATTGAGTTAGCAGTGGTTAATCATTGGTTATTGGTAATTGTATTGCAGGGAAGCAAGACCGCATTCTAAGTTAATTATTTCACTTGCACAGAATTCGGATACCTATTAATTCCCCAAATTCTCCCAAAAGTGGCTGAAAGGAGAAATGTATGTGTTAGCATAATTTTCCCCCAACAACAGCTTGTTTAGTTTCAGAGTGAAAAGTTGTATGTTCAAACAAACCAAACCATTTTTCCCCAAAGATAGATCAAACTTATTCCTGGGGACTGTATTAAAATCCCCCCCGCTCAGGTCAGCAGATGGGTGCTTCTTAGGGATAGCTCTCTCCCTCCCACACACAGCACATGATTCGGGGATCACCTTACATCAAGGAGCTTTAGAGCAGGTGGCTGCCTAGCCAAGGGCCAAAGGCGACCATGCCAACTATGTCCCTTTAGCTACCTGGAGCATGAGGGGACTGTACCTCTTTGCTGAGCTCCAGCTTCTCCCTAGCAAGCTGTCTTCAGTTGGGTTGGACACTGGAGTCGCCGGGTGAAGTCCCAGGGGGAGAACCTGCTGAAATCCTCAGGGGTTCCTGTGGTTGATTCAGTGCTCACCCATTGACCTCAGCATTTATTTTATTTTTTATTTATAGTGATATTTATACCCCGCCTATCCCCTCCCTAATGGAGGACTCTAGGCGGCTTACATTCATATATATACAATTCAAATTATACAATTCGCCAAATTCAATTCACCGCACGTGAAGGAAGGGGGGTGAGGGAACCGACTCTACTAGGCTCCGGACTACAATTCCCAGGATGCCTTGAGCCGGCTGCTGACGTCCTGTAGCTGTCACATCCGGGTCTGTCGTCACCACTGCCATTCGATCTTCCTCCGATCCCCTCCTTCGGTGGAGCCGACTTCCCGACAGGACGCCAGCAAATTAGCCCACTTAAGGTGGTACCCATTTTATCTACTTGCTAGGCTTTCGAACTGCTGGGTTGACAGCATCCTGTTCGTGGTGCCAGAACTTCCACAAAAACCTCCCCTTAAACCCAATTTAAGGCAGTAAAGCAAAAACCCTGAAAAGTGCTTGTATCGTAGCTACAGGGTGTCCTCTTGGCAGAGAAGACGAAAGAGTATTGCCAAAGGCAAATTCTGAGCAGCCCACCTTTTGGTAGCATAAATGCAATCAAAACAGGGGTTGCAGCCACCTGGGGGCCTGTGAACATGGGGGCCCAGTCAGACCCACATTCTTTCAAAGGGCCAAACCTGCTCATACCATTGAGGAACCTAGACATTTGCCTAGAGTGGCAGCTGAATCAGGTGGTGGATGAGCACACCGGCATTTGGACTAGGACAAGCGCTAGATGGAGCAGAGAGATACTGAAAAGTACTTTGCTAGCTTTGCTGCCCCTAGTGGTCACCCGGAGTTTTGTGCCCAAATCGGGTAGTCCAAGTATTGCGGTAACCTGCCAGCTCTCCTCCACCCTTGAGAGTGTGCGAAGCTGCTGCTGCTGCTGCCACCATTCCTCTCTGAGAGTGGCTTCTATGTGGAGGCCCCAGGCAGCAGAATAGGCCTGCTCCATTAAAATGAACTCTTTAATTGATGAGTAATGGCAAGATGGCTGTGCTGCCCGAGAGATCTGTCACACGGCTCAGAAAGCTCTTTTTACACTCCTGTGAACTTACTTTGCCTGCTCCTTTCCCAGAGTCTGGCGTAGAGCAGGGGCTATGCCAGCTGACGTATCATCCTTGAAGCCAGGCGACATGGAGCCATGCAAGCTCTCCATCCAGTTGACCTGCTCATCTCCCCTCATCAATGGCCTGCTTGTTTACGAAACTAGTAGTAGAAGTATTACTTAGGTTTTATATAAATTTGTGTGTGTGCTTGCTTGCTTGCATGTGTGTGTGTGTACACACATCCCTATACCTTTGTTTTGATTTATTTTGCATAAGCCTGGTGGTTTATTTGTTTGTAGTAGAAAGGCAGTATAAGAGGAATACATGAATCAAAATAAATAAATATGCTTAACAAGTATGCTTAGGATGAATGAAATTACAGCTTTCCATTAAAAATACATTTAAAAAAAGAAATTCCACAGACTGCCAAACAGGGACTGTCTTGGCACCAGAGACAAAACAGCATCCAATCTGCTGAAGTCCATCTAGGGTACTGCGATGGCCTCAGTTTGGAAAACAAACGATGGAGATGGTCATGAGATACATCTGTTGTGATGCCATGCCTTCAACCTGAAAAAAAAATGGGGACACCAGACCAAGGCAGCAGTACTAAAGAGGAACAGCCAAAACACAAGCACAAGTCTATTCAGAAGCTCTGGTGCCAAACTCTCCTTTTCTCCCCATTTGTTCACTAAAGGGGGACTTTACTTTCCCCCCTAAATGCAGCCAAAGCCAATGGGGCTTTCTGACAGGTTCTGCAAACTGGGTACAGACCACTGATCAAGGGACTGCTGGTTCAGATTTCAGCACGGGCGAACCAGACCTTGCACAAATCTGCTCTTCAACCTCTTTGGCTGGGGAAGAGGTCGGGCCCTTCGGCGTTAATCTCTTCTGCCTGGCGTGTTTACCCAGCCCATAGTAAGCAAGGTCACCAGCACCACCCTCTGCTAGCTCCCATGGAATAGCAAGGCCAGAAGACGGTGGCATTAGGATTGGAAAGCACCGTAGCCTGCTTCCTCTTGTGTGAACCCATACGGAGGCCCTCAGCTAACGTGGGATTCAGCGCTTTCCTTCCTGGCTCCAAGGATTAATGGCTGGAAGGACAGCATTTCCCTAGGCCAGCTTATCCAACCCTGCGTCTCCAGGTATCTGGGACCACAATTTCCAATATCCCCAGCAAACGGGTTTGTGGCCCTGGTTGAATTCTTCCTGCTGTGAACAACATATAGATGGCCCAGGAGAGCTGGTTGTATCTGCCTTTGGTCCATCTTCGCAGCCATCTCCTGGAATCTCCTGAAGGAGGGAAAGGGACGAGAACTTCTTAGACAGACAAACGCATCGTATTTTTCTCTAAACCACAGTGACGTTTATTGTTACGCTGCTTTCCAAGCAAAGCATTTGTGCTGATCTCTATTGTAAAGAGTGGCCTTAACTTAGCAAACTATGCAGACCTTTGCAGGCAGACTTTTCTATGCAGACATTTCTTCATTTTCTTAACTGTCTCACTTGCTCCCTCCCCGATTCATAGGGGTTATTCCTTATGATTAATTTGATAAGAAAGCTTCAGTACTTTCACTTTTTTGGCTCACCTTTAGCCTAGACAGGAGAGGGGAAAGAAGGAAAAACAACATTTTCCTGAGCTTTAGGGAATTCCAGCCTCTTGGTCAACCTTTTTCTCATTGACTCCAGATCTGTCATTTCCAAAGACCACTTCAATCTTTACCCCATTCCGTTCACGCTGCAGATCTCCCTTTCTGATCCTGCCAACTTCTGTTGGGGCCTCAGTTGCAGATTCCTCCTTCCTCCAAAGATCCTCTCTCCAACTGTGCCTGGATTCACACAGCACCTTCAGTCTGCAGAGTACAAACACAGCACCTCCCTTTCATATTTATTTTCACCAAAAGGCAGACGTGTCTGCTCATAGGTGTCTGAATTAGGAATGAAGCTTCTAGGTATCTATATGACACCTTGCATAGTTCTGGCAAATAGACAAAAACAGTCAACTTTGGGAAGGAAGGGAGGGAGGGAGGGAGGGAGGGATCCACTCAACTACATTTGGTCCGAAGTACACAGTTCTTTAGACATAAAGATGTGTTGTGTACAAAGAATGTCTAAGAGACATGGAGTGCATCTTGGAACCACCCTTGTCTTCAAATGGTAGATTGGACACCATACCCTGCAAGAAGCGAGTGGGGCCAGGACAAAATAAATTCATCAGGAGATATGATTACTCATCATTAAACATTTGGATTTAAAAATGCCCTTTCTGTCATATCAAATTACCATTCAGTCACAGCCACCCTGACTTGTGAGAAATATTCTAATAAAAAAACCAATATGAGCTAAGTGAAAACACAGGTTGTGAATGTCAGGCATAGTGTTCGAACTCTATTTTCCTTTGGTTTGTAACCAGATTGCCTCGGGGCAAAATTATTTGCCAACACAATTATGTCCATACTTTTTTCTGGGCCTCTGGGACACAGGGCAAAGTAACTATCTTGTTAATGGTTCATTTTTCAAGAATAAAAGGCTGACTGACTGGATGATCAAGCAAGGGCGGTGTCACCTGCCCTCCAAATCCCTTCATAATTGAAGTCTGCCGCCTCCGCTTCCCCCTCTTCCTCCATCTTCTCTCAGCCAGGTGTGTCCTTCTCGCAGGTAAGCATTACAGGTTCCATTGCAGATTTTCCTTCAGATGTTGTACAGATAGGACAAAACCTTCTTAGCTGCCATTGCACCAATTCTTCAGTACAAAATACATGGAAACTTATAGATACTCTAACCAAATTTTACCTTATAAATGACTAGGAGCCAATCTTGGACTTCAGGAAAGTAAATCTTAATGGAGTCCTGCAAAAATGGGCAGCATACCATGGCTTGAAATCCCAGTATTCAAGAAGCTAAACACAAAGGAGCCAGGAAATTACAGACTACTTAAGGTTAACATCTGTCCTGGAAGGTTGTAGGACAGATTGTCAAGTCCCCTTACCATGACTTAGCCTGGATTTGTCAAGAACCAGGCATGCCAAACGAATGCATTGAAGAACTCTGACCAGTTTAATAGATCAATAAATGCTGTAAAAGTTGCCATCTTGATTTTAGTAAAGAAGTTAACATTGTCTCTCTCAAGATCCATATGGAAAAATATATTTATAGAAAGCTGTAGGCTAGAGGGCACTGCAGTTGTTAGATTGCAGCATCCAGAAAAGTCAATGCAGTCTTGGGCTGCCTAAACAGAAGCCAAGTGCCCAGCCCACAGGAGGCAATCGTCCCCTTATATCCTGCACTGATTAGGCTGCACTTGAAGTTCCCTGACAGATTCTGGGCACGGCTTTCTAAAAGGGGACGGAGAACCGGGAGGGAGTTCAAAGGAGAGCTACTAGGCTGGGGAGGGGTCTGGAAACCCCTACCTATGAGGAATGAAGAAAGGAGCTGAGCATAAATATCCGCAAGGCTGTCACATACTCTAGGGCAGGCGCCTCTCCAGCTCACACACTGTATAATTCTATGACTCGGGATCCGTTCAATCCATATTCGACCAGGAAGACTTTTCCTGAGAGTTCAGAATCTGCAACGCTGACAGGTATCATTTGATCACATCCGCTTGGTCTCAAGCGGGCTGGGAAGACGGCTCATAAAGAATTGATGCAGTTCTGCCTCTCCTCTCCCTTCAGGTTTGCTCACCAAAAGACGTCTTCACGGGACCTGCGCGGCACCCTCTCCCTGGCCAGCCATGCTGATCCTGACCTGCTCTTCCAAGTTGCAGCTGCTGGAGGGTGTGTTGCGAAAGGGCCTCCCCGAAACACTGCTGGTAACCACCTATTTAGAGCTGCCTCCTTCCCCTGTAAATGTAACAGCTGAGGTTTCTCCATTTACTATGAATTTGGAGAAAACTGCACCTGTTAAGTTTCTACAAGAATAATAACACCTGACAGCAGCCCTGCAGCCCTTTCACGTTCAAGTCTACTTTTTCTTTAGCCACGTTTGCAAATGCAAAGTCCGAAATACAGGGGTACCTCCAGCTGCACAATTCTAAAAAAGAAGAGTAAACTTTGAAAAGGGAGATAAAGGTAGAGAATGGAGCAATAGAAGGTGGGAGCCTCTCTTTGCTGATTTCTCCTGCTACAGAAAATCCAATATCCACCTGGCCTTTCACCGAGGTAGCAAATTCCTACAACTCACCCAACGGAGCATTTGGCCCTCAGCAGGCTTTGGGTGGGTTCTGAATCAGCCAATCAGGGAGCAGATCCACCCCGCAACCCTCCGGATGAATTATATGAAAGACCAAATCTCTCCTGGGCTGCCTCCAAGAAGGTGCCAGAAACCTTTTTCATACCCCCTCTATTCACCATATTATGAAGCACTATCAGCCTCTAGAAACCCACTTACAAATGAACTGCACTCTGGATAAGCGCTGAGCCACCCCTGACATTTCCCACTGCTTGGAAGACTACACACCTTAGAGCATATTTGAGACAGATCGATTCTGGGAACAGAAAAGAGCATCGGCAAGTAGCAAAGGGGGGCCATAGCTCAGCGAGACGGCCAGTCCAGTCGGGGCTCCAGATATCAGCCTAGGACCGAGGGCCAAGTCATCCCAGGAGGCGGCCACTGGCTGCATCCTCCACTTCAGGATGGGGTTGCTGTCCGGATGGTCCCCAAGCTGTCAGGAGGTGGAGCAGGAGGAGGAAACTCAGGCATCTGTCCCAGAGGGGAGAGGCAGGCAGACGGGATGGCCCTCGACCCACCAAGATGGCCGCCCCCTAGCATTTTGGGGTGGAACTGCAGTATCTGGGGTTCTGCCCTAGGCTCCCTGACCCTCTCTTTAATGGCCAGGTCTGTGGGGCAGTGATGCACATCAACCGTGGAAACCCAGCTCAGCACGAAGTCGTGGTGGACTCTTGGCCAGAATTTAAAGCGGTTCTTACCCGACCGCGGAAGGAGGTAGGGAATTACAACTGATGTTGATGGGTTTCCCCACAGTCCAGTGGCACCAAAGGTGAGGGGAAAACACAGGAACCGTCAGCCTCTGTGGCCATCCAGGAGGCACCCCGAGGTGCCGTGGCGGTTCTCCTTGACTTTCTTTTATATCCCTCCTCCAAGTTAGCCCGACCTCACCAGCTCCTCCGCAGGGTCTCCGCTGTCTGCTCTGTTCCCGGCGCCATGAGTGTCTCTGTGCCGCTTCCTGCAGGTGGTGACAGACAACGGGGATTATTATGCCAACCTGCACGCGGCTTTCTACCGGGAGGAAGATGCCTGCAGAACGCTCCTAGAAAACAAAGACGCTGTAGACTGGGAGAAAGCCTTCCAGCTGCAAGGCAAGGCGGGGCTCTGGGAATTTCTTTTCCCACCCTTGGGAGATTTCGGAAAGTGCTGAAAACCTGGTTGGCCCCCCAGCCCTTGCAATAGGGTGGTTGCGGAGCCCCAGTTAGCTTAGCTTAGTTTGTTGAGTTTAAAGCGGACTGTTTGTTCTTGTTCCATGTTCTTTTTATTTATATAGGGTCTCTATGTACTGTATGCATGTATGAAGGTGTAGGTACACACACACACGCTAAAATATATGGTTTAAGAAATAGCCCTCAGTCATCATTCAAAATAATCATAAATTGAGATTACTTTGGCAATTAATATTTAAAACAGGAGAATCATGGAAGGAAAAAGTTCAAACTTTTTACATTTCGTTTAATGTGCTATGGAACCTTGAAACTGTCTACTGAAGTTGTGGGATCCCTTGAGTTTCATGGTGTCTATGCAAGCAGAATCGTACAGTATATTTAAATAACCTTCTCAACCAATAGTTTATGAACAGATTAAATCATCGAGAAAGTAACCAAGTTGTCTGATTAGTTTATCGCTGTTATTGCAAAAATCACTATAAAGGCCTTCTACCTCTGTGGAACAATCATTTAAGTGAAATTACTAATCAAAGCATCAGTCACATTGCCTTATGAAAGATACAAACCCTATTCTGTGTTCCTTGGAACCAATGTCTTTTTTTCTGATTGGATAACATAGGAGAAAATCAAATGATGCTTAGAATTAAGTAGCCCTGGATGTGTCACCTTCCCCTTGGCCCCCCACGTGAAATCCCCAGAGGAACTTATAAGTCTTGCCCTTAAACTCAAGAAAGTTGTGTATCATGAAAGGTCCTTGTTCTCTGTTATGATTTCATAGCCATGCCAGATAATCCAATCCAGAGTTTATCCTGGCGAGTGACATTTGTCCTGGTGCGCTAGAGCAGTGGCCATTCCGTTCTACAGGCCTACAGCCAAAGAGGAGAAATCTATAAGCGTATGGAACACCCCATTCCAGCCACCACCACCATTCCCTGTGCCTGGGAAACGCCTCTGCGCCACCCAGTTGCAGAGACGTAGGAGCAGAGACAAGATAAGGTTTCACTCCGAACCCCAGGGTGGCTTCCTGTAACTTTTCCATTCTATGCAGGCCTCCAAGATGGGCTGTATCAGGCTGTGAAAGTCATGGCAGAGGCTAGGCGTGTCCATTTGGAGACCTATTTCTACCAGGCAACGCTGCACCCGGACGCAGCCACGTTATGTCAGAACCGGTGAGTGAACATACTCTCTTTCTGTGGGAGCTGCCTTGGGGGAATCTGTTAAGCGGATTCAATTCCATGCAATTTTCTGGAATTCAGTAATGAAGCCAAGGTCTCTGGCAATTCTATAACCAATCCTATCCTCTGTAGAAAACTAGGAGTATGTTGTTTCCCCTATTTGTAAAAGAGAGACAGGTTTACAAATACCCCCCCTGTGGTTACAGTGCAGAATTTACCATTCCTTGCCCACTTGGAAGATGTGGAATGGACAGTATTTAATAGATAGCAGGGGTTAGCTAGAGTTGGAAGAATTCAGTGAACGCAACTGCTCCATTGACTTCTTCAAAAGAAATGGCATTGAGAATATGAAGGAGATTTTAAAAACAACAACAAAAAAGTATACTAAAGGTGATTACTGGAGTTTCAAGAGTCTGTTAAGGGGATATTTCAGAATAAATGAGTTTTGTGTATTTCCAATGTTGGGTAACTCTGGGATCATGGTTTCGCTTGAAATATCCTACTAGACTTTTCGCTTTGATGGGTATAAGCAAAAATAAAGATTTTTTTCCAGTATGGTGGGTGCTATCCTCTTGCTCCTTCACTACCACCTGCTCTTTCTTTTCAGGCTCAGAAGTGACCCTCTCCACTTGGGGACGCTCAGCCCATCCCATGCAGCCCTGCTCAACGACACCTGGCCCTTTGGAGGCAAAGCTCGGAGCCTGCGCTATCTGAGGAGCCTGATTGATGACTTCCCGAATGCTTGTCTCCTAGATGAGGAAGGCCAGCCGGTTGCCTGGTCCCTAAGTGATGCAGTTGGGTGTCTGACACATGGCTATGCCCTTCCCAAGTACCGGGGAAAGGGTCATATGAAAACAGTGTTGCAGGCAGTAGCCAGAAAGTTGCACGCTAAAGATTTTGCCTTGTATGCTAGAGTTCTGCCAGAGAACCAGATCTCCAAGCAACATTTAAGGGGCCAGGGCTTTCATCTCTTGCCTTGGACAAAGTATGTGCTTTTTTTCACTCCAGATCACATGAAATAGCAGGGGCAACATTCAGGCTTCATTAGTTTGGGAGGCTGGAAGTAACTTTCATACAGAGATTGAAGGGACTGTCTCTGGATATATTGACGGTTAAATCTAGAAAGAATCACAAGAATCACAAGAACCAAGAATAGCTCTCGGTGAATAATTGTGCATTCTAAAATAAAACTCTTGCAGCCTTTAAATGATACATTTCTCATAGCTATCCCTTTGCATATGTTTTACATATCAGGATCCAGCGCTTTGGCCGTAAATCTCCTTTTTATGACAGTGAGCTGCTCCACCCCACCACCACGTTGTCTCCCATCCTGCAATCATCTTCACTTCTGCCTGTTTCAAATGGCTGAGAATAGGCCAATGACTCTCTAAGGCATAGCTTTCCAAACTGTGTGTCGTGACACATTAGTGTGTCGTGACAAAACCCAGAAGTGCTGATGGCGCATCGTCGCTGCCCCTGTGGTAGCGTGTGCGGCGGCAGCACACCATCAGCGCTTCTGGGTTTTAGTGCAACACACGAGGCCACCATTGCTGCTGCCGTGCACGCCGCCGCACTACCACCACCGCTGGTGTGTCGCCAACGGTGGGACTTTGGAAAGCACTGCTCCAAGGCAATTACTGCTCCCACCAGCTAATCAGTAGGAGAGTGCAAAGTATGTCCTTCAATCAGTTCCCTACTCCAAGCTCTGTCCTTTAGGGTTCTGCCACTCTTAGTAGAAGAGAGATGATTGCTAATGAGGTTTATTCTGTTGTCATTCCTTATGTCTAAGAGTCATATGTAGACAATGGAGAGAAAATGTCCATAAATTTGGGGTTACTTCCTACGTTATGACTTGCTTATTAAAAACAAATCCAGGTACAAGTTTTGTCAACTGGGTAATTTCTTTGAAGGCTTCATAAAGCTGGAATAGTAAAATGTAAGTTGGGACAATAATACTTGTTTTTGCTAGTTATGACAGGGAGAAACATCTGGGAAGCAGTGTGCCTCTCACAATGCTTCTCTTGTGACCAGCTTCTTGCACACAACCTGAACATGCAACAATGAATACTTGACAGAAATCTACAAGTGCACTAGTGTATACTCTCATGTCTAATGGGGATTTGGTTATCAAACATGGGGCATCAGAATTCCTCTCTATTCTCTGTTTGGATGCTGTTGGATGCTATCACGTCAAACTGGTTAATGGCGAGCTTCATTCCCACCCAAACAGGAAATACCAACCAATAATTTGGAATTTTCCATAAATTTGCTTATCACTTTAGAAGTCAACCAGGTTGATGACTTGCATGTATTTCTGGAGACTGAACAAAGTCGTAACAACCAGGAGCAACTTACAACAAATATCTACAATACCTGCCATAGTCCATCTTATCTTGTCAACTTGAAGCAGCAGCAAGTTAGCAAAAGCATGATAGATATTATAAGAAGAGGTCTCCTATGCTGTGAAAGAGTGTTAGGAAGAATAAAATAGTGAAATTTAGTTTCCCTGCTGAGGATGCTGTTGTAAAATTTGCCTTCTTCAAATGAATGGCAACAGACCACAGAAGCTGAAAATCTATTGATAAAGGAACAACAGAAACACTAGACCCAAATGCCTTTGAACCTCAGGAGCTGATGCCTCTCAGCTTTATTCAAGAGTCACACAATTGAAAAACAATCCTCAGCTGTAGTGTATTACTTGCAAGACCAGTTCCAGCAAGCAGTCATTATTTAGAGAGAAGTCAAGGACTGTGGGGTTCAAGAAAGGGAATGATTGACACACTGCAGAAATAGGAGAAGTAAATGAAGTTGTCGTTGGATTTACAGACAGACTTTTATCTGTGTGAAGTTTTCAATGATTTTCATGATATGGGAATACAGGCAGTTAATTGCTCATTAGTAGTTTTTCTCCACAAACAACAATCAGTGTGCCAAATTAGTCAAATTCCTCCTTCAACACACAATAAAGGAAACAACTTTCAGAAGGTGCAGATAAAAGGCATCTCTTTGTTACACTCACCACCTTAAATCACAATCACTCCATACACCATGAAAACCAAGCAACTCCACTTTTAGTATCTCAGCAGAACCTGCAAATGTAAGAGATATGGTACCTGAAATATTGGCTTTTATTTCAGAAAGTGGTACTCTTGCTGCCACCTAGTGATGGAGCATAAAAGATGATCAGTTTTCTATGCTTCTGCCCATTTTTGTACTCTGATTTGATTTCAGCAAAAGACCCTTCTGAGCAGTCTTGCTTGGTTCTTTTTTTTTCTGGAGGTGGCCAAGTTTATATGTCCTACATGGCATTACTAACTAGATCATGATCATCAAAACCATATAAGAATCTCACACAATTTCATTCAAACCATACAAGAATCTCACACCATTTCAACAGCTGTTTATATTGGCGGGATACCTCTTCATTTCTATTAGATAAGTCTACCAGATCTGGGCTATTAGAGCCCAGACAGCCACTAGATGAGAGGAAAGACATACAGAAAACAACTCCATTATCTAGTGATCGTCAGAATTTTTGTAGCCCAGATGTTAGCCTTAAATATGGACACCAGAAGGAATGACTTATTATTGGAGTAAAGGCAGGGAAAAACCCACTATGAATTGTCACTGAATGCACATTAACTTGCCTTGTTTTTCTGCCAGCTAAGGTGGTGCCCACAGTACTAGGAATGATACTCAATTTAAGTGCCTGGTGCCCTATTAAAACATAACCTCCAACATAAGCCTCTTAACCAAGACAGTACTGGTAAATAAATACATCTGTGATCAGCCCTGTTGCTGAATAATCAATGGTTTCCTGTTGTGTTTGAGGAAAGGTTGGAGGAGGACATCTCTTAGAATTGCACAATTGGACCCAACATGCCCAATGGCTCTGCTGGATGCACCACAACTTGAGAAGAAGCAAGATTTCCAGATCAGCTCCTCACCTTTGCAGGTGCCGTCACCTGCTTGGCTGAAAAGAGCTGAACTAAGAACCTGTGCCCTACTCCAAGTGGGTGGGGGGTAAAATTCTCTCTCCCAGCCTGGAAGAAAAGGGGGAGAGGCTACTGGATGTTGAAGATGATGGTAGTGGCATATCTACCAAATGTCACAAATTTCCCAGGACTACCACGTTTTTCAGACTGAAGTCCCACAGCAGAACACTGCCCTCAAAAAACAATCTCAACCCCCAAACAACCATACTGTATTTGAAGAGCTCCATATTCTTTCTTGTAGGGGCGTGGTGGCTCAGCGGGTAAGACGCCAGGCTTGTCGATCGGAAGATCGCAAGTTCGGAGGTTCGAATCCCTAGCCCTGCGTGACGGAGTGAGCTCCCGCACTCGCCCCAGCTCTTGCCAACCTAGCAATTCGAAAGCACGCAAATGCAAGTAGGTAAATAGGTACCACTTCGGTGGGTAGGTAACAGCGTTCCGCGTGCGTCATGTCGGCCACATGACCGTGGAAGCGTCTTCGGACAACGCTGGCTCTTCGGCTAACCAACGGAGATGAGCACCGGCCCCTAGAGTCGGACACGACTGCACAACTGTGCGGGGGGAACCTTTACCTTTTTAATATTCTTTCTGCTTTACTTTGCTTGGTTGTCTCCTCTACGGGTAGGCTGACCATATTTCCTTGAGACAAAAACAGGACATTGGGATGGCAAAAATGGGACGGGTTTAAACTTATGTAATATTCCATATTCATGAAAAAGTAAGACGATAAAAAAGGTTTTAAAGAGTTTTTAAGATCCATTTGCTGGTCCTTAAACAGATTACTGTATATATAAAAATATTTTTGTTTTCATTAAAATGAAAAAAAAATATTACATGAACATGTTGAGCTAACAATTATTCTTCAGTGACAGAACTCATACAAAAAATTAGGTAGACATAGAGGGGGACTGTATTTCACCACGATCGTACCATGAATATTTCTCCGATGAAGTAATCTTACGCAGCAAATTTCAGTCTTTCAATACCTTATCATAAAACATCTCACACTCCATGACAAATTTTTAAGTAACGTTTTTTAAAAAAACGGGACAAAATTGACATTTATATTAAAACGCGGGATGCAAATTATCAATATGTCTGTAGCTTGAATCATGTCAACTGGATTTCTATTTTCTCAGTGGAAACGTTTCGCTCCTTATCCAAGGAGCTTCTTCAGTCTGAAGAAGCTCCTTGGATAAGGAGCGAAACGTTTCCACTGAGAAAATAGAAATCCAGTTGACATGACTGAAGCTACAGACAATTCCACCTGGATGACTGAGAACCTTCATAGACAATTATCAATATGATTTTCCTGATCATAGTTTGATTACATGATGAGCCAATGGTTGGGGGGATGGAGCAAAATTTTGTTTTCATTTTTTAAAGAAGCTGTTGTAAAGCTGCTTCTGTTTGTGTTACTTCTATTTAAGAATGCTGCAATCTGATGCCCCCCTGTTAGGACTGCATTGTGCAAATAGCAATTTAACCCCAAAATGTTTCAGATATGGTTTTATACTGACCAGTAAAAAGACCAGCAAGAACTGGGTGCTTTTTTGTGGGGAAAGTTTATTATTCAATTCTCTTTAAGGAGACTGCAATATTCAATGTGCTTGCTGGGCATAAGCCACACTGACTGTCTCAGATGAGACTCACTTTTGAGTCAGCATGTAAAGCAACAGCATTTTCAATTGTTGCCCTTGCTAACTTCTAAGTGTGCATATAGGGATAGGTCTATGGAACCGATGGCCTTGCTTATTTTGGAAGTGTTGTGATGATAATGATTTTGACTGCATCAAAATTGTAACGTGGCCTTGAAGCCTTTCATAGAAGTGGGCTGTAAATCATTCTTTACTTTTGGTATAAATAAAAGGAGCTGCACACAAATCGTCATGTGGATTTCTGATTTGGTTTGGACCTATACAAAACAACCTCTTTAGGGCAGTTTTTCCAAATTCTAGCAGCAACCAAATTATGGACTTCCAACTCCCAGAATTCTCAGCAACGGTCATGCTGGCAGGGGAATTCTGGAAGTTGAAGTCCACAAAGCTGGAAGTTTGCAGACTGGAAAACACTGCTTTGGTTTGTTAAACAGTGAAGGTGCCTGGAAAAAGGGGGGGGGGACGGACATATTTGCTTGGTGAGGCACATTGAAATAACCATGTGCCTATTTTTGATTTTGATTTGGTGGCAGGTATGTGTGAGAGTTAATAAAGCTCTGAATGGCAAGAGATTTTAATAGTACCACCCAGCGTAGCAAAGAAGAGTTCCGGGTCACTCTAGAATAAGGTCTCGGTTTATGAACAGGGTTAATTTATATTTGGGATTAAAACTCATTTTTTTCTTGCATGCTGCTCTAACCTGCTGTTTAGGTTTAACCCCTGGATACCAGATGAGAGCAAGATCCAGGACTCAGGGTTGCCCCATAAGTTACAAACTCAACAGGATATAATAAAAAATAAAGAGGGTTTCCTGGTTCCCCCTGGGCAGTGGGACCTTCATAATTAAAACAGATGGCAGCAGCGTATCAAGGAAGGTCTGGGTTAGTCTGGGTTGCCCCCAGACCAGGAAAAGGTCTTCTTTTTGCGCCAGGTAGCCAAGAAAAAGAGTAGCTGTGTGAGCAAAGGGCTTGCTCCACTAGGGCAGAACCACTTGGGAGGCAAGACCAGAGTAGCAGGAAGCCACAGCAACCTCTCTGAAGTGGGGAGAAGCCTACCATTTCCAAAGCCCATTATGAAAGCAAGACCAAGTTCTGTAACAGGGGTGGGGAACCTTTTTTCTGCCAAGGGCCATTTGGATATTTATAACCGGGGACCGGGTGGGGGGTGGGGGGCGGAGTTTCTAGGATTTCCGTGGACCGGGGGCCGGAGTTTGCGGGTGGGAGCCAATCACAAGCACTGGGGGGCGGGGTTTGCGGGCGGGAGCCAATCACAAGCACTGGGGGGTGGGGTTTGCGGGCGGGAGCCAATCGTGTGGAAGGGGCGGGGTTTGCAGGTGGGAGCCCCGCGGGCCTTAGGCGGGAGCCCTGTGGGCCTTATACGGCCCGTGGGCCTGACGTTGCCCACCTTTGTTCAATAAGAACATAAAAGATGTAAATAAAAAGAAGCATGCAAGGCCACATCAACTTTTGTGCAGGAACTCTGTCTTGGCTTGTTTGCTTCCTTTTAGCACAGAAAATTGGCAAATTCATGCACTACCTTAACTTGGCCTAGACCAACTCAGTGCTGACTATAACGATCCTTTATTCTTCTGTTCAAATGGCGGAAGCCATTTCTGGTCAGAGCCCTGGGCTGGCTGCAGACAGACTGAGCCCCAAACCACCAATGGAGGAGGCCTCGGTATTTTTCCAGAGCCTTTATTGCAGAACAATGCCCGCGACAGGAATGAAGGAACTATTCAAATGATTATCCTGTCAAAGCAGCAAGAGCTCTTTCTCTGTCTGTGGTAATACCAATTGCTCTTTTCAGAGGGCATATCCATGCCACAGGCTTCAAGGAAGAATTTGAAGCATGGTTACTCTCTGGGGAGGCCTGCCTTGGCATCTCGTATGGCCTTTCCATCCCCTTGCCAAACAGCTGGAATGGGCTCGGCTGCCTCCAGCGACACAATGGCGTCCTTTGGAACAGACACAATTTTATGGTCAACTTAAGCAAATGATCCATCTGGAGTCAGACTGTCCCACGGCTCTCAGCTTTCAAGCCAGTGAGTTCGTGGCCAAAGGGAAGGAGGAGATGAGGAGGGAAATAAACACAGTAGGGGAAAAGAGAGAGAGAGGGGGGGGGGAGGGAGGGAGAATGCCTTGGACTAGCCATTGTTGAATTTATTTACATTTCTGCTTAAGTCTTTACAGTCCTTTAAAATTCCCATTATTCCCTTAAAGACTGGGCTGGTTGGTCTGGGAGCAACAAGTCTTATGGCAGAGTTGGAATTAAAATGATATGGAGTTAAAGGGGATAGATCGTAGCAGGACAGACACATAAATACACAATGTGCTGTATCTGCAAAAATGCATAAAGCCAGGGAAGAGCAGTGCTGGACAAAGTTAAAAGCCCAGAATTTGGAAGTACCTCATGAAATCTTGCAGGCATTAACACCACAGGGCAGGCATTCACTTTAGTGAGTTCATTGTAATACACCCCCTAAGATTGCCATTCCTATGGGTGTCCAGTACTCCCTTCTTAGAACATTGGAATGTTGTAATTGTATTTGTCAGGTATCAGCTGCGCAGCCATGATTAGAGTGTTGCCATATCTGGGCTGCAAAAATTATGAGATGGTAGCAAAGAATTAGAGTTTTCTGTATCTCTATGCTGCCGTCTATTGGTCATCCAGATTTTAGCAGCCTGGATATAGCAGCCCTACATGATTGGTCCCAGACAAATAGAGAAAGATCAATGCTTCTTAGAGCCCTCTTCATCCCTTTGGGCAAAATAAGTGAAGAAACAGATTATAACATGCACATGTAACTGCCCCAGCATGCAGGCCCCCTGCTAGTCCCCATCCCCATCCTTGTCCTCCCTCTCGAACTTGGATTCCTAAGAATCCGCTGGATAGTCTCTGGTGGGTGTGTCTCATAGGCACTATCTAGATAAGTGGCTGTCGTTATGATTGGAGTGCCAGTAGGACAGGTGGATGGCTGCTTTAGGAAATATAGGATACCCCTTTCCCTCCCCTCTGCCTGTCTGACTGTCGCCTCTGTTCTTACATGCACCTGTCAATTAAGGCATTATTTTGCTGCTAAAATCATGGAAGGTGTTGGCCAGAAATATGGTTGAGAGTTACAGCTCCCTTCTCTAAGACCTCCTTCACTTCTTTCCACCTCCTTCTCCTTCTGAGTCACTTAAGTCCTCCTGCATTTCTGGCAAGGTGCTGTGCGATCCAGGAAGATTGCCAAGCCATTGACATGGAAATAATTGGCCCACCAGAGGGACACTCTCACTGTTTCAGAATAGAGCTATAAGTTGTAACCTCCAAATTCTCCTCCTCCTCCTCCTCCCCCCCCTCCTCCTCCCCTCCTCCTTGTCCTTGTCCCCCTCTGAATCTGTGAATTCAGGCATCAGATGTTTGTTGTCCTTTTCTTGTCTGGAGCAACCACTGTTAAAGATCGGGTTTCAACCAAGCACGTCTCACACAAGCTTGAAGGAGGAGGCAGCCTCTGCTGTAACCTAATCTTACTTGCTTTGTGTGGGAGGGGCTGAATCCCGGTTTCCTGTTTCCTGTTCCCTTCTCTTCTTCTTTCTGCTCGAAACTCCTACCAAGGAGGATGGCAGCTATGGCTGCCCAAGTTTGCTCATACTTCCATACAGCAAGGCCACATTAAAGAAGCATGTGGGTTTGGTCAGAACCTTCTTGCTCGCATGCATGGACCGTTTCTATTAAGGAACTGTGAGTTACAATAAAATTGTATACTCTTTTTTTATGTAACTTTACATTAACGTGTGAAGTGTGTTTATTTTGTGTTTTGAACTGATTAAGCCTTGTGCAAGTTTATGGGAATGCTTCTACTCTGCTACATACTAATAAGAAGCTGCGTGGAGTTCTGGTACTACCATCCCAGAATTCCTACAACCACAACTTCAGTACTCCATTTCTATGTGTAAGAGTTGCTACTGGCCAGGGCACAATATGGGAGGCATTAACATTTGGGAGTACTCTGGGGGCATGCATCCCCGGTCAAGCTCTGGCTTCAAGGGCTAACATTTCTTCCCTAACTTTGGTCTGCTTCCTGGGAGTGGGAAATAGTAGGAAACTGACTGGCTCTGTGGATCTTTGAGACTGACTGGATGAGGGGCTATGGTAATCTGCCACTGATAGGGTCCTCCTCACAGGTGATTTAGGAAGATTGGTGGATGCTGATACTTCTCTTGCTGGTGAAATCCCACTGCCAGCTGTATAGCCCAGAACATCTTCCACTCCAGGACAATGGTGGCCAGCTGAACATAGTGTAGCATGGTTTTGGTGCAACTCCACTTCTCTTGTTGTGTGTAGTGACATCATTGGGCTGCTTTTTCATGGCTTTCTCCTTGTCTGCAGTGGAAGCCCATTTTTTTCCCTGTAATCCAGGTCCTAGTAACATCTCTCTTTATAGACTTTTCATTTGCTCCTGTGCTTCATCACTAGTTGATGAGATTTCTAGTCTCCACATTGCCCCAGTTTCTTCTTTGTCCTGGTTTGCATGGAGGACTGTGTCAAGAAGGCATCCCAAACTGTCACAGTTGGATTGTGGATTATGGGTTGTGGCAATGGGAGTCGGTGCTCAGCTGCTTTCTCTAGACATGGCTGGGGATCATGGGAAGTTGGCAACAAGTTGTTGCCATTCTGTAACATCTGTAGATTCCCAGCACTCTTGCCTTGAAGCCTATTTGCAGGGGTGGGGTGCTCGAAGCAGACTGCGTCTGGGTGACTTCCTTCTGCTTGGATGGGATTGATGAAATTTCTGGTGTACTGTATATTTGTCTGGCAGGGTGTGGAACATGGGGAGGCTTGCGAGTACTTTTATGGCCCATGGAAATAGGCGGCAGGGCAGCTTATTGCCTCCTTGACGCCCATGGGAGGGTGGCCGTGGCCCTCAGGGGATGGAGCAATCTTCCCAGGTGAGACTGTCAGCTGCTGCTGTGATTCCCAGAGGTACACCTGGGGGTGTTTTGATTCTTGGGATGCATGGCTGGACCTCTCTTCAGTTGTTGCTGTTTGTTTATTTCTGGCACTTCACTGACACGTGTGGGGTTCTCTGAGGGCTATCCCCATTTGTTTTCATTGTTGGTTTGAAACACCTGACAGAGAAGAGGTTCACATGGTGCCCCTGCAGGTAAAGGGCCTTGCGGAGTTGTATCCACTGGATATACAGGCCCACCTGTAGCTGAGCCAGAAATAAATCAGCTCGGTTCTCCAATATGGCTGATGTGACAGGATCACAGGAGTCTGGCATTTCTTTCAAACTGATGCAGAATCCTTAAGAGAAACTGCCCTAAGTATTCATTTTAATTTATGTTTCTTACCTTGGGAATTCTGAGTTTTTAAAAATTATATTAGCCATCTTTACTACTCACCTGATAAAAAGGCAGGGTTTAAATCAAGTGCATAAAAATAAACTGCAGTGGTGTCTAACAAAACCCTGGTGCCCAATCTCTTTTGCAAGTATCATTGAGAGGGATCAAACATGCATTGGGGGAAAGTGGGACAGGGTCCTTAGGTATTTCTCTATCAGTTGCTTTCTTCCTATAGGATACTAGGATGCCCATATCTGCAGAATAAACGTTGGTCTTGTTGGAAATTCAGCAAATCAACATGCCTCATTTGCATGTAGATAAGTTCATCCCATGATGCAATTCTCCATGTCTTTGAGGAAGTTGTTTTGTTGCTCCTCTCACTTCCTCTCTCATCTCTCCAGCTGAGAAGCAAGCATGCTCTTGCTCTCTCTCTCTCCATCTTAGGCCATGGATAGGCCTAGGAGTTTTTCCCCCCTCTCTCCATGCAGCCCTGGCAGCAAATTAGGGCCAGGGGTCCACAAAGTTTAGGGACAGAAGAAGAACAAGGAGTCATCCTTCTGAACGAAAATGTAAGTGGACCAAGAATAAAATCAGTAAGCTTTTTTACTTACTTTTGAAACTACATTGTCTAAGCGTGTGATTCTTTATGCTTGGGTGGGCTAAAAGTGTAAGATCAATAACCTGTATCTCTCTAACATGCTCACTGGCTCTGTTTTTAAATAATATTCTTTTTCTGTACATGTGCTTACATTATGTTAAGCTCTGCTCCATTCAGTGGTTCTAGCAGGCCACTAATGGCATCAGGTCTAAATACTGGCAAATGTGCTAGGAATAGGGTGAATATAGAAGTTGGAGTTTCAGGAAATAAATTAATGGGGGAGGATACATATTCTCTGCTTCCACTGCCCCCCCAAAACCTATTTATTCTTCGTTTGCAGTATATATCTCCTTGGAATAATCTCATCTGCATTGCCTGTCAATCAATTTGTATACTGTCATAATAAGAACAATGAAAAACTAATTAAAATGTCTGTAAGTTAGGCACTACTTCATGTAGGAAACTGTTTTTCAGTAATCTCTAAAAAAAGTATTCTGGTTAGACCTGTTATGATCCAGGATTTCAGGATCTAGAAATGTAATCTATAGCATATATAACACTTTGTTAAATTCTTCTGTATCTGATTCTCTTGCACTATGTCTTTGTGAATTAAAGACACATGGTCTGACTTTGGGAACACAACTGCTAAATATCACTAAACACCATCATGATGGAAATTGTTTTGAAATCGTTTGCCAGTAATAAACTATTCTATATAACATTTAGGAAACAAAGAAAACAGATACATATACAGAAAGCCATATAAGCTTCCCCCAAATACTTGATCAGTCCACGGGGCAGTAATTAACATAAGCTGTAGAAACCCCACTGGTCATAAGATGATTATGGATCCTTGACTGGAGTACAACATATTCCCCTCAGTCCAATCCATACTGTATTCATTAAAGCAAGCAACCATTTTCAGACCACCCTGAAGCATTCATAAAAACAAAAAAGAGATAAAATCTGTAGTTGCCCGCTCATCAATAATTCTAGTGAAAATGTTGTCAATGGCAATGAGAAGGTAACATATCTTTATGATATCATCTTAAATTTTTACTTTCATTCAGTCTTGCTTTTTCATACAGAAAGCTCCAGCTGAAGGACTTTTATAGCCGAGACAGATGTCCATGACAAAGGCTGATAATAGTCCTTCACACGGCAATAGTAGTCAGGTTCCAATCGCAGCAGTGTTGCAAGAAATGGCACTGATTTCTCCAGAAAGAAAGAAACAATGTCACATGGGTGAAAGCTTGAGTTGGGAGTCTCTTTCCAAATGATACTCAGTTCATTATGGAGTAGCTGTCAGAAATATCTACCATCTACAGCAGTGTTTCTCAACCTTGGCAACTTTAAGATGTGTGGACATGCTGGCTGGGGAATTCTGGGAGTTGAAGTCCACACATCTTAAAGTTGCCAAGGTTGAGAAACACTGATCTGTAGTGTTCATCTGTAAGTGGTATAGCATTGATTAATTGGTTATGTGTGTCAGTTGGTGGGATGTAGGCAACAGTACAGTATGTTGTTTAGAAAGGGAGTGTCCATATTAGAGATCCTAGTTTGCAAGAATAGCATGAGCATGTTTGGGAGTTTGGTTGTACTTGTGGCATATTGGCCAAAATATACCAAATCTGACCACTATTTACCATTAAGCTGGATATGCTGCATGTGGTCTGCATGTAATTAAGGCTGAAAACTGAAACCATTAGTGGACAGCTAGAACCACTGAATGGAGCAGAGCTTAATACAGCAAAAAGATGCGCACATAAAAGAGTATTATCTAAAATAGTGTTGATGAGCACGTTAGATAAATATAGGTTATTGATCTTACACACTTAGCCCACCCAAGCATAAAGAATTGCACACTTAGACAAAGTAGGTTAAAGAAAATCTTACTCGTTTATTTGGTCCAGTTACATCCATTCAGGAAATATGATTCTTGTTCTTTCTTTCTTTCTTTCTTTCTTTCTTTCTTTCTTTCTTTCTTTCTTTCTTTCTTTCTTTCTTTCTTTCTTTCTTTCCCTAAACTGAATTGACCCTTAGCCCTCATTGCTGCTAAAGGCTGCATGCAGAAAGGGGGAACCTCCTGACTCTAGGCCCAGGCATGGCTCCTAGATAGAAGAACCACCAGCAGCATGCTACCTTCTCAGATGGTAGAAGGAGGCAGAGAGCAGAGGAATGTGGGAGGGACAACGAACAGCTTCCTCCAGAAGCATATAGAGCAGGGCTTTCCAAAGTGCCGCCGCTGGCGACACACCAGTGGCGGCGGCGGCGGCAGTGTGGCGGCGGCGCACGTGCGCACGACGGCGGCGCGGAGGGTCGTGCGGCGGTGCGCGCGTGCACAGCGGCAGCAGGAGCGGCGGCAGCCTCCGCTAAAACACGGAAGCACTGATGCTGCGCCGCTGCCGCTGCCGCCATGCACGCGCACGCCGCCGCTTCCGGGTGGTGTGGCGACACACTTTTGTGTCGCGACACACAGTTTGGAAAGCTCTGATATAGAGAATTGCATCCTAGAATGAAATCATCCACATGCTAATGAGGCATGCTGATTTGCTGGGACCTCCAACAAAAACCAGGGTACTGTCAGCCCTTTGAGGTAGTCCAGACAGAAAACCAAAACCATGATTGCTAATACTACCTTTATTGTAAGGTTACAGTAACAGAATCTTGCAAGTCTGAAAGCACCTCTCCCCTCCCTTACTTTTACTCTCCCGAAAACTAGGGAGGGTCCCTTCTGAGATTCTTTCTCCACCAACATTCCTTCTGCAGGCTGAGATATTGCTTGTCAGACTTGCCTAGGCCGAGGCTCTTCCTCCTGTCTCCAAAGGTTATTCTCATAGCCTATTACAGGTACACCTTGTCTAACTTACTGGAAAAGCATTATGTGGAAGCTTTGATCCACCAAAGCCATGATGGGCATGGAGATCAAAACTATGGCCCCATCTGGTGACAGTTGTGGCACATGGAAGATTACAACTTGGAATGTAAAAGGAATAAATTGGTGGTTGGTATATTTTATAGTATTGAGAGAAATGTGATACCAGTTATTATTAACAAGGAATACATAAATAAATAAATAAATAAATAAATAAATAAATAAATAAATAAATAAATAAATAAACAAACAAACAAACAAACAAACTCATAAAACTAAATAAGGCTCTTAAGGAACTTTTCTAATGCTAGCTAGCAAAACTCATAAGCAAGCTGAATAGATCAAATTAGAGAGCAAACTAGCAGACCTTCTACTAAAAACCACATACAGGAAATGTTAAGCAGGCTGAATGTGACACCTCCGCTTTAAGGTTAGAGAGCAGAGCTTCTAGCAAGACCTATGCTACAGGAAGCTTCTTGTGGGTAGAAATGAAATTAATGAACAATGCTTAAGGTAGGACAACTTCCATACAAAGAAAGAATAAATAAAATGGGAAGGGGAGATAAAAGTGGGTAGTGGGAGATGTAAACAGAGGCGGGACGATTGAGGCGGACGGTATAGGCTGTTCACTCCTGATTACCCAGCCTATGGGTAAAAGGAGGAGGGCTAAAGCGTCCAGGCAAAGGGCTATAAAAGATGAGCTCTAATTGTGGCTAGTGTGACTCCTCCCTAGTGCGACTTGTTTCCCAGCACGGTGGAGTTCACCAGCTTTTTGCAAACTGCTTTTAAAATAAAAAACCTTTTGTTTCTATTTGCCTTTTGACTTGACTCATATCTGACAGTATTTTATCATTTTGTGATAATATTCATTTTGTGATAATATTCATTTTGTGATAATATTCTTTTAATAATCATTTATCTTTTTATAATGATTGTTTTTATTTATTCACTGTTTTTACCTCATTGTTGTACGCTGCCCAGAGTTGCCTTGTGTGAGATGGGTGGCCATATAAATGTGAGCAATGAATGAATGAATGATAAAGAGCAGGAAGGGAAGGGAGGAGAAGAAGGCAGGAACAAAAGAGTATTTGTGAAACTGGGGAATGCTGTAATAAGTCTAAATTGAAGGTGGCTTGATCTTGTGGAGTTCACATGCAGGCAAGTGAAAGTGTAGTTTTCATTATGTATGGTAGAAAGTATGAATCGCTGTCATCTAGGTTGTTGTGGCTCTGTATGGTAACGTTACACTCCAGTGAATGGTGATTCAACCAGATACTGTATGAGTTTTGGAAAAAAAATTGTGCAACATTCTGAATGAATACAACCTAGTGGGAAAAAATATTCTGCTAGGTGACATGAATATATTAATGGGAATGAAATAAGAGACTAGAAATAATTATTTCCTGTATTCTTGGAGAGCCAAGTATGAATGAGAATGGGTAACTGTTGGCTTAGAAAAGTGTCTTTGTTTTGAATATATGATTTAAACACCAGCCTATTCATACGTACACATGGAAAAAAATGAATCATAAAGTATGCTTGATTTCATTGTTTATGATAAAAGAGTGAGAGAATTAGAGAAGGATGCAAGAGTGATGAGAGGTTCTGAATGTGGGACAGACCATTATTTGGTAGTATCAAAAGTGCATCTTGGGGGGGAAATGAGCATAGGAAAAAAGAAAAGGCGTGAAAGATATTCTACTGAAAATAGAATATTGCAAGAAGGCCCATAGTTTGAGACATGTAGGCAAAAGTATTAGAAGACAGATTAATTTCACAAGTGAATGAATAGAAAATGGATGTACAGTAAAGGAGGAGGATATGGAAGCTGGTTGGAACAAAGAATTACATTACAGAGTGCTACAGAAGTGTGTGAAGTTACACTAATAGAAATATGAAAAGGATGCTTGGTGGAATGATGCAGTGAAAGAGACTATGGATAAAAAAGAATGTAAATAAGAGAATGACATGAGAGATTGTGTATATGCATATACAGAAGAAGAGATGCAAACAGAATAAAGAATAATGACATTTAAAAGAGAGGAAATGCAGAGTGATTTTGGTGGAAAAAAACATTGCTTTTAGAAATTTATACATACATTTATATCCCGCCCAGGGTCCCTCCTTGTGGGGGAGATGGGCGGGATATAAATGTAATAAATAAATAAATAAATAAATGAGTGAAAAGGGCTGAACAAAGAACCTTCAGCAGGATGAATGGATTAAAAATTTAAAAATAAAGATTAAATTGTTAACAATAAAAAATAAAAGTGATGAAATGATGTGTAATGAAACTGAAGTGAGGGGAAGCTGGAAGGAATATTTCAGAGATCTGTACAGGGTTACTAGTAATTTGTCAAGGAGAGGAAATGAAACGAAAGCTATAAATATTAGTGTTGAAGGGGAAAAAACGATCAAAGGTCATAAATGCTTTGCAAATGTTGGAAAATGGTAAAATGTGTAGATGGTATAAGAGAAGAATGTTAAAATATTAATGAGATGTGCAAATCTTGTGTAACTTGTTTAATCTAATCTAATCTAATCTAATCTAATCTAATCTAATCTAATCTAATCTAATCTAATCTAATCTAATCTAATCTAATCTAATCTAATCTAATTATTTTCTATCCCACCTTTATTATTTTTATAAATAACTCAAGGTGGGAAACATACCTAATACTCCTTCCTCCTCCTATTTTCCCCACAACAACAACCCTGTGAGGTGAGTTGGGCTGAGAGAGAGTGACTGGCCCAAAGTCACCCAGCCGGCTTTCATGCCTAAGGCAGGACTAGAACTCACAGTTTCTGGTTTCTAGCCCATTGCCTTAACTGCTAGACCAAACTGTATGTGAAGACTGCATCTTAAAATGAAGCAAATGAATCAAATGGGGAAGTTAGCAGGACATTATGTTTATAGTTACTAATAAAGAATAACCATAACTGGAGAGCCAGTTTGGTCTAGTGATTAAGGCACCAGGCTAGAAACCAGGAGGCTGTGAGTTCTAGTCCCGCCTTAGGTGTGAAAGCCGGCTGGGTGACTTTGGGCCAGTCAGTCTCTCTCAGCCCAACTCACCTCACAGGGTGGTTGTTGTGGGGAAAATAGGAGGAGGAAGGAGTATTAGGCATGTTTGCCATCTTGAGTTATTTATAAAAAATAATAATAAAGGCGGGATAAAAATAAAAAAAAGAAACCAAGTCCCTGCCATGATGTCAGAGGGATCACAAAATACCTTTCTAATTGTGCCCATAATGGTTCTGGATTTGATCATTTGAATTCCACAGAGAAATAGAAGTCAAAATGAATGCCCAGTGATAAAGCCAAAATTCAGGAAAGTTAAAATTCTAATTATCATATGAAAACTGTAATTTTAGATAGAGAGAATTTAGGGGTTTGTCCTTTTCCTGAAAACTTTCTTAATTTTATTAGTCCATGTACTGTGTTGGTGAGTACACACACACACCATGCCACACCACGCCACACATATATATACACACACACGCCCCTTGATTCAGTTTTATAACATTTATCTTTCTCCTGAAAACCATGAGTTCTAATCCTGCCTTAGACATGAAGCCAGCTGGGTGACTTTGGGCCAGTCCCTCTTGCTCAGCCCTCGGAAGGAGGCAATGGCAAACCACTTCTGAAATCTTGCCAAGAAAACGGCAGGGACTTGTTAATGTAGTCACCAGGATTAAAGACTGCCTTGAAGGCACACATGCACACACATGCACATATACACACTAACCTGGAATAAACAATTTGAAATATTTACAGCTATAATCAATTTTTTCCCCTTGGTTTAATATTCCAAGATACTTGCAAGAATTCAAACACCAAATACATTATCTTATACCTCTGTTGTTCAAACGTGGCACCTTTAAGATGTGTGGACTTCAAATCCCAGAATTGCCCAGCCAACATACTGGCTGAGGAATTCTGGTAGTTGAAGTCCACACATCTTAAAGGTGCCAAGTATGAACAACACTGGCTTATATGAATATATAAGACTTGCTCCAATTGATTGAGTAACTAACAATTTACCAACTTATTGCACCATATCAATAAATGTTGGTATAAAGCATTTATAATATCAATAAAGACATAGGCATATAACAACAATCTGTTTTCCAGCCCCTTTTAAGCCTAGATGGTCCTTCATTTACCCCCTAAGTCAGGCCAATGGGTCCAATATCAAACTGAATATAAGAGGAGGCAAAGGGGGTCCTTGATGCCTCCATGAGGCATCTTGATAGGAGAAAAAACCATTCCATTTGTAATATATAGGGCAAAGAATAGATGATTGTCAGATGTGGTGGGTGTGTGAAAAAATTCAAGCATAAGAGAAGGAGGTGGTTGACACTGTAAAAAGAACCACAACATGCTACTTTGTCCCTAACGTACCATTAAGATTACTTCTTGGAGGTAGAGAATAAACAGGAAATAGTGTCTAATTTGATTATAGTGGCAAGAATAGAAGAGGCCTCTACATGGAAAAACTCATGTGGACCATTAATATGATTGCCTAAAGAGTTTGCAGTTGGCTTTACACAGTAAAATCGACACGTTTAAGTTTAAATTCTGTTTTCAGAAAGGCAGAGAAAAAGTTACTCATGTAAGGAATTTCTAACAATTTGGGATTTATTTGCATATTCCTAGAAGGTACATTTTATTTTTTGAAGGAAATCTAGAAATCTATTGAAAAACAAAAAGAGTTTATTTTTAAAGACAAAGGAAGGCCAGAACAACACTTCTTTTAATCATCTCCTAACAACCAATAAGTATGGCTGTGAGAGTTGGACCATAAGGAAGGCTGAGGGCCGAATAATTGATGCTTTTGAGCTGTGGTGCTGGAGAAGACTCTTGAGAGTCCCTTGCACTGCAAGGAGGTCAAACCAGTCAATCCTGAAGGAAATCAACCCTGACTGTTCATTGGAAGGACAGATGCTGAAGCTGAAGCTCAAATACTCTGGCCACCTAATGCGAAGAGAGGACTCACTGGAAAAGACCCTGATGCTGGGAAAGACTGAAGGCAAAAGGAGAAGGGGACGGCAGAGGATGAGATGGTTAGATAGCATCACCGATGTAATGAACATGAATTTGAGTAAACTCCGGGAGACAGTGGAGGACAGGAAGGCCTGGCGTGCTATGGTCCATGAGGTCACGAAGAGTCGGACACGACTAAATGACTGAACAACAACCACAACCAATAAAGAAAAGCCCATGTGTTTCTCCCAAGAGCAGATGTTCACAAAGATCCATGGTAATCAGCGACCTGAAAGCTTTCACTGCCAAACCAAACAGCAGGGTTTCTGAAGCTACTTTCATGCCCAGCCTTTCGCTGCAAGGAGTCCTTCAAATTGCTTGATCCAACTTCCTTTAGGACTTTACCCATGGTTATAGCAGTCAGAAAGACCCAGTTTGGCAACTTGCAACGCTGAAGCTCTACAGGGCTTTGAATAGTCCGTTTTCCCATTCGCAGGAACTCTTGTCCTACTCACCTCTGGTCATATGATTTTGGAGCTTTGTAATCTATTTCATAGGCAACCTTAATAATGAACCAATTGCAATCCTTCTAGTCCATTTCACAATCCAGGGCCGGGGGAAGTCAAGCTTGATTTCCCTTAATTATACAAGCAGTATACACTGAACTTTACGCGGGCATCTTAGCTTCTGAGTTCAAACAGGCCATTACTCTTCCCCATATGCACACACATAGAGACTTTCCTCCCATATACACAAACATAGACTCTACAGTGCAACTAAACCACCAAGTTGTAAAACTAGTGTCATGCCGTCATCAGAGTTTTCAGTGGGAGCTGATATGCAAGGAGGAGAAAAATATCTGAATGGCCAGGCAGCTTTCCTCTGTTCAGAATGTTTGCAAAATGAAGACACGCACAGCCTGTTTTAAAACATGGGAGGCGAGTAGCAGTTTTGTTCTTCCCTCTTCCTGGGGAAACAGGCTCCAAAGGATTGTGGTTACTGAGTGACCTGCAATAACTCAGGTGGTGAGTTTTGTATTGTCCTATTGGGGCACCTGGAGAGGCTACAGATTGCCTTCTGGTGCCGCCAACCTCTTCTTAGAATTCTGAGGTTGGCAAATGGGAAACCCTTTCAAGGGATTGGGGAGCGGAAAGTGCCCAAAAGTGAATCCAAGTTGCTTTTTAGGCTAAACCAAGCACCAACCTTAACAGCAAAAGCGGCCCTGTTAGGCTGTGTACTTGCAGGGGGTATAAAGGGTACCTGTCTGGTGTTGGAAATTCTGGCAAATCCAGCATGCTGCATCAGCATATGGATGGCTGCTCTAGGATGCAAGCTCTCCATACTTTTGAGGAAGCTGTCAGTGGCCTCTCCCACTTCCTCTTCCCTCTCTCTGATTCTTCCATCGAGGAGGAAGCAGCACGTGGCTGCTCCTCTCCATGGAGAGAGGCCATGTGCTAGGCCTCATCTCTCTCTCTCGTCCTTGGACCAGGAGCAAGCACATGGCTGTGTGCTGCTCCATTCTAGGCCATGGATGGGCTTAGGAGATTTTTCCCCCTTTCTACATGTAGCCTCTTGCAGCAAGCAGGGCAAGAGGTATTAAGTTTAGGGAAACAAAGAAGAAATGGAACATCATTTATCTACCAAAAATGCTGTACCTGGAATGAATAAACGTAAGGACTTTTTTGTACTTACTTTTCATACCTGCCATGTCTAAGCCGCGTCTTTCTTTATGCTTGGGTGGGCTAAGGGTGTAAGATTAACCTGGATCTCTCTAATATGCTCATAGACTCTGTTTTTAAACAATATTCTTTTTCTGTACATGAGTTTTGCAGCTCTACTCCATTTCAGTAGTTCTAACAGACTGCTGAATGGGCTTCATCTGGGAGGGGCTGAAAATCAGAAGAAGAGAACAAAATGGAATCTTTTGGAAGAGGCAATGGCTAGGAATCCTAAACGTGAATTTGCTGCAAAATTTATTGTAGATTCTTGTTGCAAAATGCAATGGTAAAATTTCATGTACAATTAACTATAATATTCTTGCAGCTCTGGAATACTAATATACCTATTTCTTAAAACTAACCCCCCTTGTCTCCTGCTATTATATACATAGTTCTGTTTGCAAGGAGGAGAATTAATAGCCCTGCACATCTTAAATATACCCCTGACCTTTGACATTCATACCCATGTGCCACTTACTTGGACTATCCTGATAAGTGATGCTTGCACAGCTTGCACAGTATTTAGGTGAGCCAGTTTGGTCTAGTGGTTAAGGCAACGGGCTAGAAACCAGGATACTGTGAGTTCTAGTCCCGCCTCAGGCATGAAAGCCGGCTGGGTGACCTTGAGCCAGTCCCTGTCTGTCAGCCTTAGGAAGGAGCCAATGGGAAACCAGGAGACTGAGAGTTCTAGTCCCGCCTTAGGCACGAAAGCCGGCTGGGTGACCTTGGGCCAGTCACCCTCTCTCAGCCCAACTCACCTCACAGGGTTGCTGTTATGGGGAAAATAGGAGTATTAGGTATGTTCCTCGCCTTGAGTTATTTATAAAAATAATAAAGGCGGGATAGAAAATAAATAAATAAATAAATAAATAAAATTTACATGGGCAAGGAGCATTTATTCATGCAGATTTTATCTTGCTTTATCATCAAAGATAAAGCAGGATTTGCATTTATGCTCACTTCTCCCAGGTCAAAGGTGGCCATGTAACTAATTTCTACAGAGGGTAGTCTCCTATTTAAAGAGCTTCCTTAAAAACAATCCTTTGTTTGAAAGTATTCTGTATTTGAAAGCAAATTCAGCTTTACATTGAAGAACCGTAAGAAATAATTGCCCATCAACTGTTAACACTTGGACAGCAAACCATATCTTAGCCTGATCTGCTCATAGTCACTTTGAGAAGATGTGGGTGGATATAGATGCTCACATTTCCCAGGCTTAAGAAATGCCCTGGACCCTCTGCCAGCCTTCTCTGTGGAGGGAAAATGTCTTGAGAAGTCACCTGCCGTTAGTTCCCTCAGGCAGAAGTGATCTAGCAAGATGGCGGTACCAACACCCTCCTGGTTCCTCTGCCTGGAGAATGAAGTGGGCTGCTTCTTTGACTTGTTCATGGAATTCCCTCAAGTTCAAAATAAAACTAGGACACACACACACAAAAACAACAACACAGCCTTGTTGAGTGAACCTTGCACCTCTGGTCTTGTGACCAGGTACCATCAGGGTTAAAGCATGCTGCAACCACCCTTTTTTCTCAATGAGTTTCTGGGAATCAGGCCAAGCCAAGATGCAGTTAATGGTTCATTTCTTCAAGAATAAAAGCCTGTTTTGCCACACTGCAGAGCTCTCCCTTAACGTAGCCCCACAAAGGCTGAGTTCCGTGACACTGCAGGCTGTTCTGTTCTTCTTTTACCCCATTTGAACTTTCAGGTGAGCAGTCATTATCCATGGGGTGTTATGAAGGATACAATCTTACCCCCATCAAAAGTGCAGTAAAAGTCCACTTTTTAAAATACTATGCCAGTAGTGGGCCAACAGATGGGTAAATGGGTAAATAGGTTGGCAGCTCTTCAGATGGAAAAGAATATGCATGTGAACAGGAGGCAACACTCATGTCCTCAGGATAAGCAGGGGATAGGGTAAAGGTTTCCCCTGCACAGTCGTGTCCAACTCTAGGGGCCGGTGCTCATCTCCGTTTGTTAGCCGAAGAGCCAGCGCTGTCCGAAGACGCTTCCACGGTCATGTGGCCGGCATGACATGTGCTGTTGTCATGTACCAAAGTGGTACCTATTCATCTACTTGCATTTGCATGCTTTCGAATTGCTAGGTTGGCAAGAGCTGGGGCTAGTGCGGGAGCTCACTCCGTCACGCGGCACTCGGGTCTCGAACCTCCGAACTTACAACCTTCCGATCGACAAGCCTGGCGTCTTACCCGCTGAGCCACCGCGCCCCGTCAAAGCAGGGGATATAAACTTGTATTTATAGTATTTTTTTTTATCTTCTTCAGCCACCATTTGAAAAAAAAGTCAGTCCCTGCTTACAATCTAAAAGTGTTGGATTAGGACTGGGGAGAGCCGCAATGAGATGTATGTTCAGCCCTGAAGTCCACTGTATAACCAGATGAGTCATTCTCTCAGCCTAACCTAACTCACCAGGCTTCTCTGAGGATTAAAACTGGGAAGGAGGGGAATCATTGAATAACACCTTGAGCTCTTCAAGGGAAATAGAACATAAGTACAATATATTTAATATTTTTTAAAAAAAAGATGAGGAGGGAAAAGAAGCAAAGCAAGCTTAAAACGAAATAGATGTCCTTGTGTTTAAAAAAAGAAGGTAGGGAAGGCAAGCAGAGAAGAGCTTCTGGAATTCTTCCCAAGCCTTTTCCAGGCAGTGACCACAGGAGGCATCTTGTCTGTCTTCTGTGTAATGAAGGAACATGTTGTATCTATATGTTTCTGTTTTCACCTCTTCTGCATTGGGGGTGGGTTGTGTACATGCAAGCACATACTAGGAAGTACAGGTAGTCCTCGCTTAATGACCACAATTGAGACCGGAATTTCGGTTGCTAAGCAAAGTGGTCATTAACTGAATCTGACCTGATTTTATGACCTTTTTTGCGGTGGTTGTTAAGCAAATCACTGCAAGCGTTAAGCGAACTACATGGTCATTAACCGAATCATGCAGTTCCCCATTGATTTCGCTTGCCAGAAGCTGGCAGGGAAAGTTGAAGATGGTGATCAGGTGACCACAGGACGCTGTGATGGTCATAAATGCGAACCAGTTTCCAAGTGCTCAAATTGTGATCATGTGACCATGGGTACGCTGTGATGGTCATAAGTGTGAGGACCGGTCATAAGTCAGTTTTTCCAGCACTGATGTAAGTTTGAACCATCACTAAACGAATGGTTGTTAAGCAAGGACTACCTGTACAAGGAGAGCCAAATATGTACATCTCTGAAGGGAGGTTTAGAACAGAGTAGTCGGCAGCATTATGAGTCATGGCCCAAGTACCTCTCCCATAAGGATGTATTGGGGAAATTCTTTTCTGAAATGTTTTTCTCCACTACACCCAGCCAGATCTAGCCCATTTTCAAACTAATGTTTCCCTTTTGCTGGATTCTCCATCACCCCTCCCCATACAAATTTGGTCCAGTTCTCTCTTGTGTTTAAACAGTTATCCTGCAGATGGACAGGCAAGCAGACAGAATCCCATCCACCCATCCCATTTTACACAGTTTCTTTCCAATATTCTGTTAGGTTGGAAAAAATAAAAAATTCTGATTGCAATTCAATCAGGAAGAGATAAAATCCTAATGGAGTTGGCCTTTCAACACAACTAATAGTTTCCCATCGCATTTCCCTTTGCTTCTGGGTAAAGGTTGAGGGAAAAGCTTAATAGAGACTTTCATGTCCTTAAGGCTGTATTTGTACATCACACTACCTTAACATGTGTTTGGCTAGTTTGTGACTCAGTGTGTTGGACAAATCTAGGCAAATGAGCTGGATTTAATAGATGTTGCAGATAGAGATATTGACTTGTTGCACTATTTTGAAAAACTCCCATTTTAACTGCAATAGGCTAAAAAGGTTGCTTCTAATAAGGTAAGGACGCCTTTCAGCCTGTTAGCCTGCCTCACCTTCTCACCAAGGCTACTCAACCAAACTTCCTTTCTGGGAACTTGCCCAGCACCCTGTATGATCAGCCCTGCAGATCCTGACCTGCTCGTCCAAGTTGCAGCTGCTAGAGAGTGCACTGCGAAGGAGCCCGCCTCACGCACTGTCAGTAACACTCCTTCACTCACTGTCAGCCTTCCCAGGTCGTCCAGACAGGAAATACGACCAGGTGAGCTAATTCTACTTTATTGTAAGGCTACATCAACAGAATCTCGCACGTCTGATAGTACAAATCTCCCGCCGTCTCTTTTACAGCCTGAGAAGTTAGGGAGGTTCCTTTCTTTTTTTTAAAAAAAATAACTTTATTAAATTTAAAAATAGAAAGATAAAATATAACAAGAACTAATAGCTAAGAAAGAAAACAGAAATGCAAAAAGAAAAAGAAAAAAACAAAGATACAAAAAGAATGACTTCATGACTTCCGACTTTCTTTTACAACAGATATAGGTCAAACAATTGATTTGACATAATTGTAAACAATTATGTCAAACTGTGGAGTCCTTGGTGCTCTCTGAGCCTTGTTGTTTTCTTGCAGACGTTTCATTGCCAGGCTAGGCAACATCTTCAGTGCGAAAAGGGAGTGGAACTTGCTCTATGTCAAACTCTTACACTAAGATTACAACCTAACATTGATTTTTTTCTATTGTCTACTAATATTACTAATCATCAAAAACATATGTAATGACTTCATTTTTTTCTGTTTCACGCAAAAAGTCCAAAAGCGGCTTCCAATTGGCATTAAAATGAGTCAATGTCTTTTCTCTAATCAAAGCTATCAATTTTGCTGTCTCAGCCAACTCCATCAACTTTACCATCCATTCTTCCATTGTAGGTAATCTCAAGTCTTTCCACCATTGAACATATAAAATCTCACTGCAGTTATCATATATAAGAACAAAGTTCCATGAGATTTTTCCAATCGTTTATCCATAGTCCCAAAAGAAATGTCTCTGGTTTTGATTGTATATTAATCTTCAAAATTTTCTGAATTAATATATGTATTTGAGTCCAACATTTTTTTAGCTTTTTTACATGTCCACCAATGATTATAAAAAGTCCCTTCTTGTTGTTCACATTTCCAACATATATTTGAAGTCCCTTTCTACTATTTTGACAATCTTTCCAGTGACAGATAGCATCAATACATCATTTTATAAAAATTCTCTTTAAGATTATAACATAATGTAAATTTCAACTCTTTCATCTGAGTTTCTTTCTCTTCCCCTTATGCAGCTGCAGGCTATGCCCCCTCTTATCTGATTGTTCCCCAGACAGCATCTCTCCCCCCGCCCCGTCTCCTAAGGTCATTCCCACATACCATTACTCTCGCTTAGAGTTGCTGCTTTTTTCTATAAATTGAGCAAAGCGATGTTTCTCCGTGTTGTTAAAGGTAGAGGAATCCTACCAGGAGAACAATCTTGAAAGGGCCCCAGTGATAGAACCAAAGATCTGGGCAAAAAAGAATTAGGGATTTCTCTCCCTTTTGCCCCTTGTTCCATAAAATCCAAAGCCCACCATTTGCACACCCTTCTGATACAGCAAATTCCTGCAACCCAACCAGTATAGCCATTGGCACCTGACCAATCAAGTTGAACTCCAGACAGCTAGTCTGTGCTGGATATACTTGTTGGTATCTCAAACTCACTTTGGAACTGAAAAAGCATATTTATCATCCAAGAGGCCCAGAAGTAGAAAGCAGACAAAAACAAAACAAAACAAAATCCCCCAAATCCCTCCTTCCATTTTGTCTTCATCAAAAAACTTTAAGTCTTTAGGGATCTGGTGGGGAGTGCACATTTCCTATGTTGTACATTTTATTTTAACCTCCAGGTATTTAGTGTAGTCAGCCATGCATAATTTTGGGGGATTGTTCATATTTGTAATAAATAGCAATGAAGTAGTAGGAAGCATGTTTCTTCTTCCTAGCTTTCTAGACTTTCAATTATTAAAGGGCTGAAAGCACAATAGGAAACCCAGAACTCCAGGCCCAGGGAATGGCAATTCTGGAGCCAGGTTCTGCCCACTCTTCTTTCTCTGTATGTCTTCTACACAGGGGGGCAAGGACTGAAAGGGGCTAGTGTATTTCACTCATCTCCTGTATTTCCCAACTGATCAACAGCTGTGTCCCCTGTCACATCTCAATTGGCACATCTAATATTAACTTCTGCACTTGCTTTTTCAATGCTTCCTCTATCAGATAGATGCAGTGGAGCTGCTATGAACTGCTCTTAACTGCTATCCTGATTCAGTTCAAATGCTGCGGGTGCTGAATGCAAATAGCCTGAAGAAGGAGGGTGAAGGCAGAGGCTTGTCATATTAATACTTGGAAAATCTGAGTATTAAAATGGATTGCTTCCTGCTGAATGTGTTGGAAACCAACCACTGAAGGTTGCTACCCCCAGTATTCTCTGCATCTGACTGTTTGGCCTCCATATTTAACATATGTGTGCAGATACATATATGTGATTTCCCACAACTAATAGCCAAATTGCTCCCACAGGTCCTCTTCCATTTGCCTTGTATTTGTACCAATATACTCTGAGGTGTATTCTGTGGATTTTATGTCATTTTCAACAAGTGAGCACTACACTTTGTTCCCTTACTTTGCAGGAGATCCACACAATACCATCACCAATCATTGGGATCCTGTCTTTTTACTGTGATTATTTTGTCTTTTTTTCAGAATGCAGGAAGTCTGATTTTCCCCCCAATAAAAATGGAAAAGAAAAGCACCTACACATGGAAACTTTTAGCACTACTGTATTCTTTCTTTTTCCTTGATGAGGTTTTGGTGTGGGTAGCAATGTATCCAAAAATTGAATCAATCACAGCACAGCATTCCTTCATTCATTCCAGCCTTTGCACTACATGCCTTTGTAGGGCTCCAATTTTAATTTTTCACCCATCTTTAAATCATTGTTAGAACATTTGCTAGCTGGCAGTCATTACTTTTTTAATATGCCATTTAATAACTTTTCATTATTATATGACCCTGTAATAATATTCCAACAATATAGTGTCCCACCTCCTTGGGCTGCTGAATGAAAAGTGAGATATAACTCTACAAACAGATAAAAATACAAATATTAAATTTAACTTGATAGAATTATGGTGTTACGGTGTTTAATGGAAAGTGAGAAAAGGCTATAATACCATAATGAAACAGTGATTTTAAAAAACCTTCTTATATATCACCATTTTGGCAGTGAAAAGAGCCTTTCATTTCTGTTTCTTTTAAATAATAATAATAATAATAATAATAATAATAATAATAATAATAATAATACAAACTCAAGAATTTGAAACAAATACTTCTGGAAAAAATGTCTCAGCAAGGATTAAAAGGGCACCCACCACAAAGGCTATAATGGGGGTATATCCATTATGATCTTGCCCAATCATACCCCACTCAGTGCTGTGGTCAGAACAGAACTGGATATATGCATAGTTAGACTGTGGAAAGTCAGTTGCCAACCTGCTTGTAGTTGACAACAGAATAGCAATGCCTGGTCCATGCTTGGAGCCATCTGCCTGGAAGAAGACCGGCTGAAGCCTGGTTCCAAACCACAAGTCTACTTCTGATCTAAGAAATAGCTTGATAGGTCGTTTCTATAGTCAAAATTATTCCTGACTTGCTCCACCTGCAAAATTAATCAGGAGATTAAGTGGTAAAATGGATCCTCTCCAAATATTTAGTCTACAAGTTATTTTCCTGTACAATCAAGCTAAGCAATGCTGTATGATAAAATAATGATTTCACTTTCTGCATCATTTTTCTCCAGAGAGATCTGGAGGTAATTCAGATTCAGAACTCGCCCTCCTCCTCCTCCACCTCCTCCTCCTCCTCCTCCTCCTTCCTTCCTTCCTTCCTTCCTTCCTTCCTTCCTTCCTTCCTTCCTTCCTTCCTTCCTTCCTTCCTTCCTTTTCTTTAAAAAAAACATCCTGCTTTCTTGTTCTTATGGGTACAGCCTCCAGATTATGTCTGCAACACCCCAGAGTTTCTTTCAGGACTTTTCATTTATTCTTCTCCGTCTGCTCGCTCTTGTATTTCAGGATAAAAAGTGATGTCTTACCCTTGGGCACCCTCAAGTCAACTCGTGCAGCCCTTCTAAATGAAAACTGGGATTTTGGCAAAAACAATTTCAGCCACCAATTCCTTGACAGTTTCATCAACAACTTCCCTAATATTTGCCCCCTGGATAAGGAAGGCCAGCTGGTTTCCTGGGTTCTTAGCAATGCATTTGGTTGTGTGACACATGGATGCACTCTTCCTCAGTACTGAGGGCATGGCTATGCAGGATTACTGTTACAAAGGTAGTTGGAAAACGACATTCTCATGGTTTCCCACTGTATCTTGGGGTTCTAGCAGATAATCAGTCCTCCAAAAAGCCTTGAAGTGTCAGGGCTTCCAGTTGTTGCCTGGGACATACTACATGCTGATTGTAACACCAACTTTCAAGAATTAGCAAAATTTAAATATCACTCAGAGATCCAAGGGAAGCATTTTTAGAATCACTTGTGGAAGATGACAGTGGTGTTCCTGGGAAATGGTAATGAGATGGCAGGGCTTGCTCTGGGATATATTCAAGGTGCAATTGCAAACAACATTTGAAAAAATGTATCTCACTAATCCAAGATGCAGATTCTCCTAAAGAACAAAAGGCAATGTGTAAAGCAGTGTATGGACATGTAGAAACAAGAATGGTTTGCAGGAGTAAAAAATATGGAGATGGTGAATGGTGTTGGGATAAACTAGTTAAACTATGCTTTCCTTTTGTTTTCTTATCTTGTGCCTTTAATTTCTTTGGCTGAGTTTTTCTTACCATGATAGGCAAGTGCATCTATGCAGACCCTCCCAAGAAGTTCTCACACCAGGTACAAGCGTAGGGACTTTCCCTGCTTCTGTACTATTGGCATATCTTTTATGGTGAATGTGCCACAAAACAGTCTTTTTTATCTTTCTCCCTGAAAAGTAGCATATACATCAAACCAAATACATCTCTTGTAGGAAACTGCCTGATCTAAACGCTTTGGCATGGAAAGGATCCAGTGAAGTGACCACACTTAGCTGTTCTTGGTTGACCTCGAAAACCTAACTAGGATCACATCTGGATAGTATTCAGATGGAAGAATATCCAAATAGTCCAGTGCTATGGGCTAGAATAGGGGAATCAAACACACACACATCTTGCAAGACGTCATGCCAACTCACTTTTTTATGGTTTGCTTTTTGAGTGGGCAATTCCAGCTGGCGTGGGGCCAGAGAGGCTGAGCCCTAGGGCACTCTATTGTGGGGTGCCACAGGGTCTGCCCCTTTTGTCTCTCCTATTTAACATCTTTATGTAGCCCCGAGGGAAAGTCGTCCTCAGTATGGTGATGATACTCAGTATCGTCTGTATATCAGGCCAAAGAGGAGATGCAGTCCAGAGACAGAGCGGTTGTGGGCTCAGAAGCCAGCCAAATCTGATAATGTTGTATATTTGGTGCTAGAGGGGTTCCTGCTTCCTTATGCAGTACTGGCTTGGAATTGGGGGGTCTTCTTATGGCTGATCTGATCTAACTAACTTGCTCCAGTGCGCATATGGGCTCTTGACCATTTCTCAAGGGCAGGAACACACAACTCTATCCCATCCCAGCTCACCAGGAAGGCGGCTTCACTCTGTCTTCTTCTGTTACACATCAATACACTCCTTCCTTCCTTCCTTCCTCCCTCCCTCCCTCCCTCCCTCCCTCCCTCCTTCCTTCCTTCTCAAGTGACTGGAAAACTGTGGGGTTTTTTAAACTTTCTAGGTGGGAAAAAGAGGCAGGGGAATCTACCAGTCAGGGACAGTGGTAATCATGGTCCGGACAGAACATCAGGCCCTCACTGTAGTTAAAGTGGAGGAAGGGTTGAAATCCAGAAAGGGACTTCTCAAGCAGGCTTCATTTGCGGTTTACACCCAGGAACCAAGCCACTTAAGGCTGCAGTACAGAAAAGGCCTTAGAATAACTCCTCCTGATCCAAGAGCAGGTGGCAATCATGGACAGGAGAAGCTTGTCTCCCATGTGTGAACCAGCTGGAAATGAAGCTAGTTTAAGAAATCCTTTTCTGAATGTCAACCTCTTCATCCACTTTGGCCCCAATCCAGTGCTGCCTAGACTGCGGTTACCCTGAACCCCAACTGGAAGACTTGCCTGCTTCCTTTCCCCCCATCCTCCCAGCCAGGAAAGCCAGTGCCAGTTGCTCCCCCTTCTATGGACAGGACTTTTGAGGACTGGTAGAACATCTGTTTTACAGTGGAGTCCTTGGTGCTCTCTGAGCCTTGTTGTTTTCTTGCAGACTTTTCATTGCCAGACTAGGCAACATCTTCAGTGCCACTGTTTTACATTTGGGTTAGAAGAAGGGAAAATTTGGCAGAACTCTCGATAAGTTCACCCAGTTAAAAGAAGAAAAAGACCTCACAGAAATGGTCAGTATTTTATTCTTTGCTGCATCTGTTTTAAATGGTTAGAAACTCAAAGTATGCATTTCACTATGGAGGAGGAGGGGGAGGAGGGGGGGTTCTTTGATGGCAGACAGCCCAGGATGCTGGCTGGGGAATTCTGGGAGTTGAAGTCCACACATCTTAAAATTGCCAAGGTTGAGAAACACTGAGCTAGTGTGAACTCTGGTGGGCAGTTTCTCCATATCATAAACAAAGGTAACACATAAAGATGCCCTCGAGTCAAGCTCATTCCCTGGAGACTACCTATCCACTTCCAGGGGATTTGCTGGGCAGTAACATGGAAGTGACTTGCTATTTCCTTCTTCCATTTTTTTTGTTTGTTTTATTTCCTGGTCTAGCTTACAGCCCTGTGGTTTCCTACTTTCACCCATCTAAGTAGTAGTAACCTGATCTGACCTTGCCTTGCTTTTTTCAAGGTCAGCCAAGGTCAGCTAGATGCTGTCACATCTGGTAACATGCAAAGCCAAATCTTTTTGACTAGCAAAATAGCACATATTCAGAATGAAGCAGGCTTATCCTGCTCTTTTCCTTTTTGCACGGCTACGCCTCAAGAGGCACTATTACTGCTGTTGGTTTTAAACTCAGGAGCATATTTTAAAACGTGATCTTCCCACTGCCCTCTGCAGTAAGGCAGTCCTAGCCTCTACAACCTAATTCTGCTGCATTTGTAGAGCAGGCCTCTGTTTCCCAGAAGCCTGCTCTATATTCAAGGGTTTGTTTGCGCTCACTTTGTTCCCTGTTAAACTGTAGCACTTGGGCCAATGAAGGAGTCTCTCACTCGTTCTGCTTCCCGCAAACCAAAAGGGTTTGGCATTAGACGTGACAGCTCACTCCTGCAAAATGGTGTTAGAGAAGAGATTTCATTGTGAGGTCACGGAAATCCCCATTGCATGAAAAGAACCATTAAAAAATAATAAGAAACAACAGCAGCTAGAATGTCTTTTTAAATAGGCCCAGTTTCTGTTTGGGTAAACATGTTGATGTTTTAATTGTCCAACCCTTTATGACCTATGCAGTTTTAAATCTTGTCTGTTCCCAGGTACCGATAGAAGGACGGCTTATTCTTTAAGTGTCAAGAACTGCCAGTTCCAAATTGGACATTTCATTTTAAAACTCCAGAAATTGGTCAATATTACTACAAACAAGAAGTAGTTAATCTGTAAGAGGAAGAGTATCAATCCAGTAACAACAAGACAAATAGTTTGGATAACTTTATTAGAGACTGAAAAATCCTAAAAACCTTCTTACTAAGTGGGGAAATCAGTCAAGAGAACTTCCAGGGGATATCAAAGCTCAATGTAAGAGGAGGAAAAATATTTTCTAACTCTCACTGGATACCAGCCCTACTGCCTCTTACCACCAGATGTCACTTTTACCCCCATGAAAACTCAGTGATTGGCTTTATTGAAGAAATTCATGAAAATTTCTATACAAGTTAGAAGTTAACCCTGTAATTTGTCTGCCTCAGCATACACATGGAAAAGGATCAGAAAATCACTGGAGCTTATTTATAATCTAGGCAGTTTAATAACTTTTTCTTGTTGGAGATAAAGAAATATAGTCATACAGGCATACAGATGCTTTCTGTAGGATGTGAAATAAGTCTTACTGAACTCTAGGGTTGACTTCTAAGTGGACCGAAGATTGCACTGATACCCTCATCTTTAAAGTTGCTATTTTTTGATTGATTGATTGATTGATTGATTGAATGAATGAATGAATGAATGATCTTTCTCCCATGGGGCCACAGGTTCAAGGCCTCCCACTTCTGTGTGGGAAGAAATATTTTGACCTGTTCCTTGTTACTGCAGCGGTCTGGTCTAGTAGTCGGACTGTTAGCTTCTGACCTTGTCAGGATTAACTCTCGCACTATATGCATATTTTTCCTCCTTTCAAGGACAGTATATGATTTGAAGCAACAACCTGTGCTCTCGTATAACTTTAAAATGACAAATATTACTTGATTCCAGTTGGGGCTGGATCATGATACTGTAGGGACATAAGTTAATGCTTCTCCCCAAACCATGTTTCTGATACTTGGGGCAGGATACACAATCCTTCCAGACCAAGGCTCACCAAACTGGGAGCCATATTCACCAGGAGGACATAAACTAAATTTTATTCATCCTTTTAAAAATTTAATTAAAATTAAATGCTGCTCATATGATTTAACTCTCCAGGCATGTTTTTGACACTTTCCTCCTTCTGTCCCATTAAAAACTGCAATCTGATGAGGCACTGTATCTCCTCAGGTTGTTCACCTTTATTCTAAGGCAAAGAGAAGCTGGGTTGATTTCTCAGATCATACCGTTTAATAAGATCATGAACAATGCCTTTCCCTGGCATTTCCCTTTTTCTTCAGGCTCTGAAAATGAAAGGTTGAGAGTCAACTGCTGCAATCTCTCTCTCACTCTTTCTTTCATCCAAACACACTCACACAGAACATGTCTCATTAGAACTGCTGTGAAAAGTGCCCTCTACATGGCCGTGACTTTGCATTGCTATGTGCCAGCCAGTGAACAATAAGAGGGCAGATGGCAGAGGATGAAGGGTGGTGATGAAACAACTGTGGTTAATTCAAGGTTGTTGCCTGGCCTACTTTATGCTCTCCTCCCATTCTTGGCCATGGCCCCAGACAGCCCATCCTAGGCCTTGTCCTCTGCTGGGAATCAAAACCAAGTCAGCTGGTTTCCAGGACAAGAGAGTCCGTGAGACAAAGGCAGATGGCAGGAGGCGCCAACCTCAGGCCCTGCCCCAGACTGAACTTTGTGATCAGGAATCCAAGACAGCTTGAGTCATCACCCCTCATTCTCTCCCCCAGCCCGCAAAGAGCAAGCAGGACCCAAGAGAAAGGAGCATGGAGCAAGTTGGACAACATCCAATGCGTCCTCCACATCCCACCCCTACTACCCTCTCAACCCCTATTTCACCCCCAACTTTTCTCCCGCCTGCCTTTTATCCTTAGCCTGTGACAGCGACTGATGTGTTTCATGAGACTGAGCTTCGGCCACGAGAGCCTTGTTTCATGGAGCAGCGCTCTGGGCCTGACCCACTTGACTAAGCCCAGTCCACATCCTTAGCCCTTGACTCAGAAAAACAGAATTGCAATCAGCTGGTTTTAGGAAAGAATTACAAATCCTGTCTCTAATATTTGTTCACGTTCTTCAGCCTTTTGACCCAGTCCCCTTCTTAGCCAAAGGCATGACTATTCTAACAGGCAATTCTTGTCCAAGAAAGAAGGCATAATAATTCCTTATTTATGAACTGCTTGCTGTAATATTTTTCAGTCTGTATTTCATATAGGAAAGTGGCTTCCAGCTTTACTTTTTTAGCTGACAGAAACCAGCCTTCTTGTCTTGATAGTACTAGATGGACAAGAGTTGCATTACAGATAAATGACAGGAACACTTTGGATGGGAACAACTCCTCCTCCTCCTCCTCCTCCTCCTCCTCCTCCTCCTCCTCCTCCTCCTCCTCCTCCTCCTCCTCCTGCCTGATTCCCAATGAATCTGGGTGATTCACACATAAAAAACATTAAAAAAACAATACACTGATGAACAAGAATAAGAATAAAAGGTAGCAAGATAGCAAAACTGGACAGGAGCAAAAACCAGCCCACATAACCCAAAATGGGGCTTCACTCACCCTCACCAAAGGCCTGGGCAAAGAGCCAGGTCTTCATGGCCCTTCTGAACAATAGCAGAGTAGGAGCCATCTGGATCTCAGGGGGAACCTCATTCCAGAGGGCAGGTGCTGATACAGAGAAGGTGCGCTTCCAGGGTCCCAATAGACGGCATTGTTTAATTGAGGGAAGCAAGAGTTCACCAACCCTGCAGATTGAATCAGCTGAGCAGACGCTATGGGAGACAGGCAACCTCAAGTAACCAGGCCCTATGCCATGTAGGACTTCATAGGTAATGACCAGCACCTTGAATCTGGCAACCAGTGAAGCTTGTGAAGCAGAGGTGTTACATGGGCATACCAAGACATGCCCATCACTGTCCGGGCCACTGCATTCTGGACCAGGTGGAGGTTCCAGGTGATTGTTAAGGCAGCCTCATGTAGAGTGTGTTGCAGTAGTCAAGCTGTCAGGTGATCAGGGCATGACTGACTGTCTGATGGTCCTCCTGATCTAGGAAGGGTAAGGGGTGCAACTGGGACACCAGATGAAGCTATACAAAGGCCTTCCTGGCCACAGTTGCTACCTGCTCACTGAGCAGGAGCTCTGAGTCCAGGAAGAACCCCAAATTGTGCCCCACTCTTGAATGGGGAAGTGTTACCCCATCCAAGGTTAAAGATGAAATATTCTCAGATCTGGGTGACCCTAACATCCACAGCCACTCGGCCTTGGTTAGGTTGAGTTGGAGACAGTTCTTCCCTGCACAGCCACACTAGATTTGAACATCACTGATTTGCATGCATAGTTGTTTTCTGTTATCTGTTCATAATGTCCTTACACTGGTAAGGAAAAATTGATTTGGGTTCCTTAAAATCCTTTATTGCATGCTAACCACCAGATCCCATGAGTCATATTCCAACATGACTGCTCATATTAGCTTTGGAGGCCCTTCATGAGGTGGTTGGCAATTGGAAAGAAAGTGGGGCAAACTCCTAGATTTGGGTGGCAATCTGATAAATTCACCCCATGCTGGAGGACCCAAATAAATAGAATTCATCTTTTGATTGCTAGAACAACTTATCCCATGTAATTTCATCTATAAAAGGTAAAGGTTCCCCCCGCACATTTGTGCAGTCGTGTCCGACTCTAGGGGCCAGTGCTCATCTCTGTTTCTTAGCCGAAGAGCCAGCGTTGTCCGAAGACGCTTCCACAGTCATGTGGCCGGCATGACACGCGCGGAATGCTGTTACCTTCCCACCGAAGTGGTACCTATTTATCTACTTGCATTTGCATGCTTTCGAATTGCTAGGTTGGCAAGAGCTGGGGCTAGTGCGGGAGCTCACTCCGTCACGCGGGGCTAGGGATTCGAACCTCCAAACTTGCGATCTTCCGATCAAAAGCCTGGCGTCTTACCGGCTGAGCCACCACGTCCCCAATTTCATCTATACAATGGCACAATTGATGAACACCAGACAGAGCCTTTACTAAGTCATTAAGAAAGTAGGTTTAGCCATGAATAACTCCTGATTTGCTCTCTAGACCCAGGACACCAGGGATCAATAATTGTTAATAACTGGGGAAAGCAATAACACCCTAACTGAGAATAAGCTCTAAAGCAGCATTAGAGCCAGCATGGAGGGCTTGTTTGTCATGATTCAGGCAGAAGGGCCAGATGATTTCTCTCTTACCACTCTTTCTGCAATGATCTGCAAACATGTTCTGAAATCCAACCTCTCAGGCAAGCAGGTGATGGAGTTCACTGTATTGATTTTATTTAGTTGTTGCATTTCCTCCCCCCACCCCAATATTTCCTTTTTCCCTTTAAGCCTTTTTTTTTTTACATTTAAAGATTTGGCTTTAAATGGGCAAGATCTGGGCGGGGTGGCACTACCCCGTTCAGACACAGTGCGGAACCTGGGTGTCCTTATGGACTCACGACTCCTGCTTGAAGAGCAGGTGGCAGTCGTGGCCAGAAGGGCATTTGTACAACTTCGAGTTGTACGCCAGCTACGCCCTTTCCTGGACCGAGACGCCCTCCAGACAGTCACTCATGCCCTGGTCATCTCCCATATAGACTATTGCAATGCACTCTACATGGGGCTACCCTTGAAGAGTATCCGGAAGCTTCAACTGGTCCAGAATGCGGCTGCGCGTGTAGTTATGGGTGCCCCAAGATCGGCACATGTGACACCTCTACTTCGCGAGCTGCATTGGTTACCAGTTTGCTTCCGGGTCCAATTCAAGGTGTTGGTTGTCACCTTTAAAGCCCTACATGGCATGGGACCAGGTTACCTAAGGGACCGCCTCGTCCCCAGAGCATCAACCCGCCCCACTCGGTTATGCAGAGAGGGCTTGCTACGGACCCCGTCTACAAGAGAATTCCATCTGACGGGGTCCAGGAAGCGGGCATTCTCTGCAGTGGCACCCGCCCTCTGGAATATTCTGCCCCTGGAGGTGAGGCAAGCCCCCACACTGATGACCTTCCGAAAGCAACTGAAGACCTGGCTCTGCCACCTCGCTTGGGATGGGAGGAGTAATAGCTCCTCTTGGGGATGGCTTGCTCCGTAGAGTTCTTTTAAACTTAACATCAGAGCCTCTTGGGTCTTATATATTTAATTAATTTATATTGATATACATTTATGTACGGTATTTTATATGCTTTTATATGTTTTAATTGTCAACTTTGTGTAAACCGCCCAGAGTCTCCTCTGTGGGGGGAGATGGGCGGTGATATAAGTATGATAGATAGATAGATAGATAGATAGATAGATAGATAGATAGATAGATAGATAGATAGATAGATTGATTCATGGTTTTAGAAAGGAATCTTATTAATGTGCAAGACTACATAACCACCCGTTCTCTGTCCAGAATGGCACGAGGTTTGTTAAGCCCTGTTTCTGGGCACCAAGTTCCACAGGACCTTTCTTTCTAGTTTCCCTCGAGCTGAGCAGAAGGAAGAAGTCTTTGGCAAAACCAGTATGTCCGCAGCTGCACAGGCTAGGGTTAGGAGGCTTAATCTCACTGGCAGCCTATCCCAGATAGCTGTTATTGGGGAACTCTTCTAGAAAGGGATCTGCCGACCAACTTCTAAATTATTCCCACTTCTGGTTTGTAAGAGAAGGCTTCCCCATTCTGGAATAAGCATCCAGAAATTTTACTTCTTTTCAGAACTGGTCAAAACACTATAACGCCCCCCCCCCCCTCTCATCCCTGGGCTTAGAATGTTTAACTATAGTGAGACTTTTCTAATAGTTACTTTTTTCCCTGCTGGCTATCTAATTTTATTGATTATTTTTACATTTATAATTATTTTTAAAAACACCTATTTTCTTTTTGAATTATGGAAGCAGCCCAGAAAAGGATGGGGCATGCATTTCATTGAATAAAAATGGAGGCAAATAAATATTAATATTCCCACTCCATTTATCAGGAAAACCCTTAGTGTACCTAGCACTAATTTCCTTCAAATGACACTGTTACACTGAAATGCAAGATTTCACTTTAGCTTTACATTTCAAGATGTTCAGCTTTTGGTAATGAATATCGCATTCAGAACAGCAAAGGTCAGGTGTTCAGATATGGGACCTATGAAGCTTATCTTTGTTCTAAGTAAGTTTAAGGTTAAGGTAAAGGTTCCCCCCGCACAGTCGTGCAGTCGTGTCCAACTCTAGGGGCTGGTGCTCATCTCCGTTTGTTAGCCGAAGAGCCAGTGTTGTCCAAAGACGCTTCCACGGTCATGTGGCCGGCATGATGCACGCGGAACGCTGTTACCTACCCACCGAAGTGGTACCTATTAAACTACTTGCATTTGCATGCTTTCGAATTGCTAGGTTGGCAAGAGCTGGGGCGAGTGTGGGAGCTCACTCCGTCACGCGGCGCTCGGGTCTCAAACCTCTGAACTTGCGATGTTCCGATCGACAAGCCTGGCGTCTTACCCACTGAGCCACCATGCCCCCTTGTCTAAGTAAGTACTTTGTTGAAAAACCAAGCTTTGCTTTAAAAATTAAGTTCTTCTAGTATTACAGTTCTGTACAATTGGGGGGTTTGATATGCAAATAGCCAAATTCAAATTTTAGTTTGCAGATTCCTGGTAGGGTTACTTAGTTCATCTTTGTGATGTTGTTGAGTTACTTGTAAATTGTCTTCAGGAAGTATGAGTCATCATGTGGAAACAGAGGTGGAGCAGAGTAAATAGGAACTAAAAATGAAGCCTTAATTTTGTGCATACAGTCCCTTCCATATCATTAACCCTCCTCAGCCTGTCACAGAGCACAGATTATTCCTCCAATGTATTCTACCTCTAGCCATCTCAGTATGCTACAAAGATTCACCTGGTCTGTTCATTTTTCTAAGCAATTATTTAACTGTGATTTCTTGAGTAAATCACATTCGGCTAGATTCATATAATATTCTAAGCCTACACCAGGCATGTCCAACCCGTGGCCCACGGGCCGCATGCGGCCCTGAACAGCTAGTAATGCGCCCCCCAAAAATCATAAACTTTTAACATTATTTTGCAATTTTTTTTGTGACTCGATTGCGCGGTACTCCAGCACGGACTGCGTAGGTCAGAGCTTTCCAAACTGTGTGTCGCGACACAAAAGTGTGTCGCCACACACAGCCTGGTGTGTCACCACACAACCCGGAAGTGCTGATCATCATCAGCGCTTCTGGGTTTTCCCGCGGCGACACACCAACGGTGGCGTGCAAAAACCTGAAAGCGGCAGCAGCGCTTCTGGGTTTTTGCGCGCTGCCGCAACGGCGGCACTTCCGGGTTTTCCCGCGGCGACACACCAACGGCGGTTGGTGTGTCGCCGCGGGAAAACTTTGGAAAGCCCTGGCGTAGGTAGAAACAACGGAACGCTGTGTAGGGGAGGGGGCAGTGCAGTTGTAACACCACCTTGAGAACTCACTGAGAATTGCAACCACTTTCATCGAACCAGACATTGATGCATTAGTTTCACAAAAACAAGGTCAAATGTCCCACTAGTTTTATGTTGCCCTCTTTTTAAAAATTCTATAATAAAAATATAAAAAAATTAATGAAGTTTTATTACTTATATACATTAACTATATTATATATTTTATGTGTGGCCCAAGACAATTCCTCTTCACTCAATGTGGCCCAGGGAAGCCAAAAGGTTGGACACCCCTGGCCTACACAGTCTACATACCATAATGACTGAGTTCACGCAACATGCTAATTACAAACCAAGTATGATGGACTAGTGCTCTGTATGACTCTGTGGCTGAATACTGATTGTAAGAAAGAAATATGAATATGCATGTGAGATATGCATGCCAAGGACTCCAATCCTTTTTATTTTCTAAATAAAAATAGAACATTTTTTCTTGTGCTGCATTGCAAAAATTGTGAGGCCCTCACAAACGATTTTTTTGAAATACAAGGGAAGTATGATTTAATCAGAGCTAGTAAGAGGTTTCCAAAAGGAGAAGAGAGCTGGATGTGATCTAGGAGCCAGATTGAGCCCTCCACCTGCCCCAGTGAATGTGTAACAATGTGGGCAATGCTCAAGATCCTGATCTCTGATATCACCCATTCTCTGGGCAATGAAGAGAGGGAGCCACAGATCCTCATGTCCTTCAAAACAAAGCAGATAACAACATGTTAATGTCTCAAAATTTATCCTCAGCATCTTGTCCCATTTCCCTGAAATCTCTGTATCTATGACGATCCACTCCTTTGACATTAATTTAGAAACTCTTAGCACAAGCCATGGTAGGATAGGAAAAAGTTCTTTTATTAATACAAGTGAATAGAGTCGATGCAAAGAGCAGATTGAGCAAAAGCGCGCGCAATCACAACTTTAAACATGCCCGTTCCCACTTACTCCTCACCAACCCCTCCCCTACCGACTCAGTTCCCATAACTCTAAACTGTTAGTCCTTTGATGCTCCCAGCTGAACGGCCTTGGAGTCTGGTTCCTGTCTCTCTCCCCCCACATTCCACATTCTTTGCCTATCTCTAACACCCTGCAAGCATGCTAACTAATTACTGCCCATCCACCTACTAACTACAAACCCCATCTACCTAAGAACTACAAACCCCATCTATCCTTGGCAGGATGCCATTGCCATCCTGACAGTATCTCTGTATATACACAAGCATATACACACAGAGAGATGGCATCAGAAAAGGTCCTGGTAACAAGTGAAAAAGTATAATGGTGTCCTTGTAATGAATACAGAAAGCTTCTAGGTGGGATGTCTGTAATCCTATCTATGATCCAGCCAGCCAGCTGCTTATTCATTCACCCATCCATCCATTTACTGTTTTGGGATATGTCTGTATTGTGATATTTAGGCAATTTGATATGGACATTCAGTATGGATCTTAATATTAGGACTTCGAATCAACCAGTGAAACCTTGATTTACCAGACTTCTATGCAACAGGCTTTGCATGGACATGCCCAGAACAACTTCCTGTCTTTTACAAAATGTCAATTACATTTCTGCAATTTACCTAAAGATGACATGGCACAATGGACATAAATGAAATCATTTGCATAACAAACCACCACGGTGTCATACTTTCTGATTCAATGGCCATTCATGAATAATGGATCTCCCTCCCTTCCAATTAGCCTGTTAAAACAAGGCCTCGGTATAAGTGATTCATGAGGTTTCCCTGAAAGAAGGAAACAAGCTCTGGAATGGCAGAAGGGGGAAGGAATTTGTTCTTTGTGGAACCGGCTCGGTTGTATATTTCCTCAGTTGAATAATACTCACTTTAAAATAAAGACATGTTCTCTGTGGTTCCTGAGGTTTTCGTTGTCTGAAACTCAGATAAATACACATTGTCCAAAGCACGGAGCAGGAGAGGCATGATAGAAATATATCTTCTTCCTCATAATGTACCACATTCAATAGAAAAGGCTCCAGGGTTTCACAGGAAAGCCCAAGTGCTGTTTACAAGAACTGCCACTTCTTTACAGAACAAGTTAAAAACAAGGAGTTTTTGAAACTCTCCCTTCAAAACCTTAGACTACTACAGAGTCCTGGAGGAAATTCAGACAAAGTATTCAACTGTAACTTGATGCTATCAGGCCGAGAACAAATGTGGTTACAAATTATCTCTCTTGTTGCATGTTGTTGGAGAAGACACACTTGAGGTTTATAGTAATTTTCAATATACAAATTATGAAATGTTAACATTGAGTGCTGTGATGGCAAAATTTGAGAAGTACTGCTTGCCAAGAAAGAATGAGACATTTGAAAATCTAAGCATGGCAAAAGTGGGCGAAATTGTTGAGCACTATGTGGTTCTTGTACCCCCAAAGCAGAGCTTTCCAAACTGTGTGTCGGGACACGTTAGTGTGTCGGCTGCAAGGTCTGGGTGTGTCGCGGCTGCTGTTGCCTCTGAGCCCTGCCAGGATTCCGTGCAGGTCCTAGTGCCTGCCTTGTGCCTGGCTGCCTCCAAACCTGCTGTGATTCCGCGCAGGTCCTAGTGCCTGACTTGTGTCCTGCTGTAAGAGTGTGTCGCGAAATGATGCCCTGCTGTAAGAGTGTGTCGCGAAATGATGCATGTCTAAAAAGTGTGTCACCAACATGAAAAGTTTGGAAAGCTCTGCCCCAAAGAATCACATAGTGCTTAACAGTTTTACCTACAGAATCTCTCAACAAGGATAGAATTATTGTGGTACCAGGGACAATACAATCCAGAAAACATTATTGCATGAAATAAGACCTTACCTTGGAAAAAGCTCTTAAGATATGCTTGGCACAAGCAAAGGAGATGAAGAACCCTGATGGGGAAGCTGTCTGTGAGTAAAACCTCAAAATGGGAAATGGGAAAAGCAAGCCCAGTCACAACATCACAATCACACTGTACTCCAGAAGAGCTCATCAATGAGTCCTCATCAAAGAGCAAGGGATGGGCACTGCAAAGTGCTGTCTTGGGCCTGGTATATGTCATCGTTTCTATTAATGGCTCGGATGAAGAGGTGAAGGGAATGCAGGTGATGCAAAACTGGGGGAAATAGCCAATACCCTTGAAGGCAGACATTAAAAGCAAAACCATGTTGATAAGTCAAAGAAATGGCCTGAAAAATAACAGAATGAAATGTAAAAAAAAGACAAATGCAAAATTCTTCACTTAGGAAACAGAAATCAAATGCACAGGTATATTACATGACCTACCTGGCAGGAAAAGGGTTAGTCTTGGAATAGTAGTTCAGGAGATTTCAAACTTCTTCAGGCTACAGAATGTATCTATCCCCCCCTCTCTCTCTCATCCAAGAACCCCTGATCAAGAGACAAAGCTCTATTGATAGAAATTTGTCTGAGTGATTTTTTTTAAAAAAAATTGCCCTTAATCTCTCATGGAATTCCATCAAGTTCTCACAGAACCTTAGGGTTTGAAAAATCCAGTATGAGTTGATTACAAAGTGAAGATGAGTCAGCAGTGAGATATGGCCCCAAAAACAGGAAACGTAATTTGAGACTGCAATTTTCATATCCTTGGAAGGAAGAATTTTACTTCATTCTGCACTGATCAGATTCCACCTTGAATATTGTGTCGTAGGCCTGCACCATAACAAGGATTCAGAGAGGAACAGAGAGGGATGACAAGCATGATCAGGGGACCAGATATGAAATCTCATGAAAGCAGATTGAAGGAATTGGGAATATTTAGCTTTGAGAAGAGAAGGGGAGTATTGAGATCAGACCCTTCAAATAACTGAGCAGATGTCACACAGAAGATCACAATGTTCTCTACCATCTCAAAACGTAGGACATAGAATAATAGATTTAATTTATAGAAAGACAGGCATGGCTGGCTGGGGAATTTTGGAAGTTGAAGTCCACACATCTTCAAGTTGTCAAGGTTGAGAAACACTGACCTATACAGTCATACATGGCACAGGGCCAGATTCTTGGTGGGACCACCTATTTTTGCTCATTTCACCAAAACCAGCAGAGTTTACATGCTCCAGATCCCATCTGTTAAAACAGTGCCATCTTGTGAGATATAGGAGTGTGGCTTATCTGTTGCTGCACCTGCTCTGTGAGACAGCATTCCCTCTGAGATCTGGCTGGCCTTGAACCTGTTGGCCTTTCATATGGCATTAAAGACCTGGATATTCCCACAAGCATTTTGGCTAGGTTAGTTGTTAGTTGTTGTCTTAGTGACTGAAATGGAACAGTTTTTCTTTCCTTCGACTCCAGGCATGTGGAACATTATGGTTTCTCTGTATGTAGTTTAAAATGTGTTTTGTTCTTTTGGTTTTAATTTTTTGTAAGCCACCTAGAGTCACTGTGGTGAGATGGGCAGCTATATAAATTGTTTGAAGGAATGAAGGAATGAATGGTCAGGATACCAAATAATTAGACCATAAACACATCACCACTGAATCCTCAGAATTAATTAAAAGAAATAACAATTATGGCCATGCAAATCCCCCATTGGCAGAATTTACCCAATTGTGACAGAATTAACTACAAGCAGCTGGCAGAATCTGGCTGTCTTTCTAGCTTTAAATCAACTTTCTAGCACTCCTTCAAATGAATGCTAAACCTGTACAAAGGAGGAGCTGGCATAAAAACCTGCCACAGAGGGCAGTTTCCAGTAACTGGAGGGAATGGGGTGAGCCCACAGTGATCTAAAGTGGCTAATAGGAGTTGGGCAGTTCCAATTCTGCCCATTCAGCAACCAAATGTCAACTCAGTGCGTGGCAGCTGTGAAAAAGGCAAATTCCTTGTTAGGGAATCATTGGAAAAGGGACTGAGAATGGCCAACATTGTCATGCCTTTATAAAAATCTATGGCAGCTCTTGGAAAAAAGATATAGACAAGGGCAACCAAAGAGATTACTGGGCTTGAATACCTTCCCTATGGGGGAAAAAGGGCTAAAACACTAGGACAGAGAAAAGGAAACTGTGGGAACATAGTTGAGGTATAGAAAATAATGCGTGATATGGAGAAAATAGACATGGAAAAGTTCTTCTCCCTCTCTCAAAACCCTGGGAACAGGGGTCATCTAGTAAAGCTGAATGAAAGGAGATTTAGACAAGACCAAGTACTTCTTCACACTGCTCATGAGCCATGGAATTCATTACGATGAGGTATGTTGATGGCCCCCGGCTTGGAGAGCTTTAAAAAGGGGTTGGAAGAATTCATGGCAGACAGGCCTGTCAAGGGTTATTAGCCTTGAGATTCTGTGCTATCTTCAGACTGGAGGCAGCATGCCCCAAGTACCAGTTACAGAAACCAGGGGAGGAGAGAGATGTGTGATCATCTGGTTAGCCACTGTGAAAAACAAAATGCTGGATTAAGGTGGACCTTGGCCTGATTTATGCTGTTATGGGTTTATATTCTTAATTCTGGAGTTTCAGCTCCAAAATACTTTGAGAACATCAGGATGGGTAAGGCTAGTTTAGGCTCTAGTTGATAAAAACTTAAATCATTATAAAAGCTATCATAAAACTCTACTGCAAAAAACAAAAACAAAACACAGTTACCCCCCGTTTTCATACAGCATTCACATACACACAAATTATAGGTTTGATCCTAAATGTGACAGGGACCAGCCCGGAGCATGCTGGGTTTAGATAAAATAAAGCCAGTGCCACTCCTGGAGAAAGCATTTTATTTATTAATACAAGAATAGAAATTCTGCAATAAATACAATCTAATAAATAACATCTGAAAATAAATAAATATTAATATAGACAAACTTAGAATAACAACCTGACAGGAGGAGGGAGGGGTGGGCAAAGATGGAGAGAAAGAATGGCCGATGGGACCACATGTGGGAACTTCCTGCTTTGCTGGTGACAGTGTACACCACAGAGCTCCACCAATCCTGTCTTATGGCGTGAACGGCACAGACAAGTGGTGGCCCCTACTGGAGCCGGCTTAGGCAATTATCCTACTATGGGTAGGTCTGCACAGGGCAGTAGTGAATGAGTGATCTCGCCTCGCCACAGAGGGGAAAGAGAGGCTTTCAAGTGCTTGCACTAAACCAAGCCCCTCGTGCCTGGTTCAGAGCCCAGTCTGCCCCTCCTGGTGAAGACGGCCTCTAGAACGAAGGTCCAGCAGAAGGTCCGGCCTGGGCAAACCGGACAACCTGACTGGAGAGATGCTTCCCGTGTAACTGCCTGATCCGTGAACGCCCTTTGGAAGCTTCCAATCGGCACAGCCCCTTAAAGAGAGCAGGGAGAAGGCAGAAGAATCCAGCCACTGAGGGAGTGCAGTTTAGGGCAAGTGGAGCATCAGCGGTGGAGGCTGCCAGATGTTGGCAGCCAGGGCTTTATTGCTCATCATGGAGGCAGGAGGGGAAAGAGCTCTTCCTCTCCTTCTGGAAAATGAGTGGCCCCCTATGGGGTGGGGGGGAGGAGGAGGATATAATATTAATATTGTACAAGAAGGCGGAGGAGAAAGAGAGGAGAAGGAACAGGCTGTATAGATGTGGATCTGCTCACCCAGAGGCACAGCTTAGGAACAGAGAGCAATGCAGCACCAAGAAAGCAAGGGGGCAGGGGGGCGATGCTGAGGAGGGGCTGGGAGGGGGCAGCGGGTTTGGAGTCTTTCAGAAATGCTAGTCCTTGAGCGGCAGGTATGAAGGATGTCAGCGAACGAGGTGAAGGCGGAGGCGATGGCGATGGCGATGGCAGGGATCAAAAGCCTCTGGTCTCGAGATGCAGCATGACAGCGGAAGGGGGCACCCTTTTGCGCAGCCGGTTGAAGTCTTTGGCTGAGCGCCACAGCCAGGTCTGTAGCTCTTTGAGCAGCCAGAAGTCATCCATCTTGCGCAGGAAGTGGCTGGGCGGGGCAAGCTCTACGGGGGGCCCCGGAGTTGGAAGGGAATAGCCCAGGGAAGCCATGATGCCCGCGATCGAGCCCAGCAGCCCTTGCAGGCTAGCCCGGAAGTGGGCTAGGCTGTGGCGCAGACCTGGCAAGGCAGTTGGAGCTGTGCCATCCATGGTCCTCAGGTAGCAGAGCAGATGGCTGTAGGCCTGGTAATTAGCTGCTAGCCGGGCATTGTCATTCAGGCTGTGCCACTCCTGAATGTCTACGGTGGCACTTGGCACAGCTTCTACCCCAATTATCCGGGGAGGGTCAAAGTCCGGCTCATTGAAAGGCGGCCCCAAATAGTTGAGCTGAGGGGAAAAGACAAGGAAGTGTTAAACTCACTTGTACAGGAATACTCACTTTCACAGTTCTTTCCACCCAGCATCTCTACCAAAGCCTCCTCCCCCTCCTGCACAGCGAGACAAGGAGGTGTAACTCTGTGGGAACACAGGACATGTGTCCACTTGCACTTAACCACAAAGCAAACACTCTCTTTTTTCTGCTGTGACCCCCTGATGTTGCTTCATCTTATCACCAGTCCACCAGCGGGAAAGCTGCAATTTTCTTTAGCTGTTTTGGTGTTAAAATACTCCCCCTTATTCCAACAGCCTCAAGGTGTGCAGAATCTGTCAGTCCTTGTCATCCATCACCTTAGAAGGAAATCAGATGATTGGCGGTGCCCAGGAACATAGATAAGAGAAGTGGACTAGGGATTAGCAGTGGGAGCAACCAGTAGAGTTTTCTGCTGATGGAGGGGTGGATAAGACCTCAGCTTGGTTGTGGGAAAGACCATTTGAGATTCACGGTGCAAAATGCAAGGGGATGGACTTCTGTGTATACTGTTGCCTACCCATGCCTGCTGACCAACCCATCCCTAGGCATGGGCAAAATGTCCCTGGATCCACTGACTTGCAAAGTCCTCCCTTTTACCTGGTTGCACTCCTTGCACTTCCATACTGCAAGTGCAGCTGGTAAGTTTCTACCTTTGGAAGTTCCTTGCTTCCCGGCTGATCATTCTGCTGCAAACACAGGCACATGCTGGCTTTATTCACACCCGCCTGCCCTGCTGGGCAGCGTTCCTGGGATTCCCCACCCCCTGCCAACAGTGGTGTCCCGCAGGCAGCAGGATTGCCCAGGCAGTGGGGTGAGCAGGTGGGTGAAGCACCAAGCGGAAGGGAGGTGTGTCAAACCCCGCGGGTGTGTGAAGAATCTGACAAGCTCAGGAGACAAATTAATTTCCTCTCCGTTGCCCCAGGGCAAGTAGAGGCTCCCCAAACAACACTGTAGCAGCAGCAGCAGAGATCAGCTAACAGGCAGGCTGAGACGTGGCCATCAGCATGAGACCAGCAGGAGAAGGAGGGGAAAGGAGAAAGAGGAATTCTGTCATATTTAAGAATAGGGGCTTCGTAGGGAAAAAGAATAAGGGAGGAAAGATGGTGCACTTGGGAGGTTATTGGAAGATATAATGTTTGTTTAAGATAAGAAGTGATATGGCCCTGCATCTGTCAGAGGCTTTCCTTTTCCATCTTTTTCACGATGCTTTCAGCTTTCATATAAGGACAACGAGCCAATTACTGTTAATCCCATTCACTGATCTCAACTGTTGTGCCATTCGCTGCAAGACTGTGTGCCCAGGTAGAGGGAGGAAGACAGTGCGAAATCCAGTGTCAACTCACTTGTTACACACACAGAAATGCTCAGATTGAAAATGTGTATGAATCTTAAAAAATAAAATGCTTCTCTACATTTCACCATTTATTTGCGATTGGATAATTTAGTGGGGAGGATCCAGAAGCTGTTTAGAACACAGAAGAACCCACCTGCCAACAGATGCAGTGGTGGCCACTCAATTAGACCTAATTCTACTGTGTAGAAGGGATCTAGATAAAATTGTGGAGGATCAGTGGCCACTAGTCTTGATAGTTATACAGGTAGTCCTCGTTTAGTGACTGCCTCATTTAGTGACCATTTGCAGTTATGATGGTGATGAAAAAGTAACTTTGAGACCAATCCTCACATTTACAACCTCCACAGGTCTATAAAGCAAAGGAAAGCTGAAGTAAGATCATAAGCACCGTTGCGGTTTCACTTAGCGACTGCTTCGCTTAACAACCAAGTTGCCAGTCCCAATTGTGGTTGCTAAATGAGGATTACCTGTATACCACCTCCAGATTCAAAGGCAACATATTATAGATTCCAACTGCCATGATCAGCAATAAAGAAGAGTTGTGCTGTTTCTTTTGAGCTTTTCTGTGAAACTAGACAGAAGATTGAAGGTTGATTTTTGGCTTGATCCAGCAGGGTGCTTATCGACTCTTAGGAATTTAAAGATGAACACAGGAACTTTCTCATACAGGCTTCTGAGACTCCATTGTGCTCAACAACCACCAGTTTCTGAGCAGGGAAGGGATGGGAGAAAGCTGAGTAGCAGGAGGAGGGGCTAGTGGGACCCATGTAGTCAGCTTTGGCTTCCTGCAAGGGGGGGGGGGCGCGTCATCCCTCCTCCCACTCCGCTCTCTGCCTGGAGGGGGGCTGCCTCATGCTTACTGCCTGGTGCTTCTGAGCCGGCTTCGCTAGGCACCCAGAGCAAGACTGTGCTGCTGCCCCTTCACCTTCTGAGCGCACGGCACAGCACCACATCCCCCCCGAAGGCCAAGCAGAGAGGCAGCCCAACCTTTGCGGGGAGCCTGAGTGGATGCTGGAACTTGCTCTCCTCTGCTTAGATCTTAGGGGGAAAAAATAACAAAGGGTTTTCAAAGAGAACTGGTCCAACCCTGGCTAGACAACCACCTTCTTCAGCATGTCTTGGGAAAAGGCAGGTACCTTTTGGCACTTAATCAAGCCCATGCTTACCGCAGACTCCGTTCCCTGCTCCTCCCACAATCATTGCCCAGAGGACAAGCAAGGAAAGGCCATGGCAGAGATTTAGTGCACTTAAACCACACACCTTCACAGCCTCTAAGAGGCTTGCGTGGTGGGTAAGACATTGGTGTTTGACTGGTGCTTCCTCTCCTTTCTCCTGGCCACCTGAATAGCTCTCTCTACCCATAGCTTCTACGGCAGTCTCCAGAAGGAGCTTTGCTTCCACAGAAACCCCTGGGCAAAAAGTTTGTGACATCCCTCCAAAAGCTGCCAGCATGACGGACTGCCCAATTGTTTCCCTCCCCTGACAAGTTCAGAGCAGAGCGCTTGTGACTATGGGGCACTTTGGCTGGGTATCTTCGGGCTGTTCTGCTTTGTTCCCCCCTCCTGCTTGGTTGCCGACCATTAAGCATTGTGAAGGCCGACCTACTTAAGGGGGGTAGCCTGGGCAGTCCTCCCGAGGCATCAGCACAGCTTCCTTGACCATCAGGATCATCCCTTTGTCACTGTCCGAGTTCCTCTATTGTTTGAGTCTCCCGAATTGGCCCCCTCAGTTAACTTATGACTCCCATCAAGAGAGGAATGGTAGTACTAACTAGCCCAATTCGAGTTCGGGTCAGTTCAGCAGATGGGCTGTAGGCTTTGCCTGTGCTCCCTTCCCCAAAGGAGATCTCAGGAAAAGCCTTGTGTTACGTTCTTCTTGGCAGGTGAGGCAACTAACAATATAGCCTTTCTATATGCAAGATCGATTGATATACATTCCTCCTTGTGCTTAAAAAAAGCCTAGCCCATAGATGCTCATTTCCAGAACAATTTCCAGAGCTAGACAGAAAAAAAACCCCTACACTTATTTTTGCTAAATACTAAAACTATTTGTAACATGTACAATGTTATATCAAATGGGCTGATGTTCCATTGAAGCAATTTCCACTTCTGTTAGGCTTTCCCAGTTCCTGCACTTACTGCTCTCAGCATTCTCCTTCACACCGCTACCGTGCCTTTCCTAATCTTCATTTGACTTACCATGGCTCTTCCATTTCTTTATTTTCATTTTGGTTCCCTATCACACATCCTTTCCCAACCTGCTAGTCTCCAGATGTGTTGACTACAAGTCCCATCAGCCCCCAACCATGCTGTCAGGGGATATTTATTTATTTATTAAATTTATATGGACACCCGTTCACTAAGCAATTCTGATGAGATGATGGGAGTCATAGTCCAACAGGTTTGGAAAGTACCAGGTTGCAGAAAGCAGTTTTTATTTTGCTTTATTAAAATCTTAGGCTGTCTGGCCTAGGTTATTTCTAAAGGCCTGGATCATGCTCTTATTTCTTGACAATTAAGATGGACTGGGGATAGTGTTTAAAAATGAACACTCACAAAATGGAACTGCACTATCTGACAGACCTTAAGATATAGATGCCGGGGGTGGGGGTGGGGCAAGAAGGTGAATGTGATGAATTGCATGTCATGATGTCACAGTACAAGCCCTGCAACTGATATACCTGCATCCGATGTTAGAATGCAAGTACAAAAGGCCAGGAATTCCTTCATGACATCACAATACACATGCCATCATTTTCTTTTCACCGTGATTTGTAGCAGTAGCAGACACCTAGGCTCTCAGAAACTGCAAAGCACTATGAAAATTATGGAAGCCTAACAGAAGTGAAAATTACTTAAATGGAACATCTGCCCATTTGATATAACATTGTACATGTTACAAAGAGTTTTAATATTTAGCAAAAATAAGTGTAGGGTTTTTTATATATATATAACACTGTGCATGTTACAATTAGTTTTAGTATTTAGTAAAAATAAGTGTAGGGGTTTTTTTTCTGTCTAGCTGTGGAAATTGTTCTGGAATTGAGCATCTATGGGCTAGGCTTTTTTTTAAGCACAAGGAGGAATGTATATCAATCGATCTTGAATTAAGCAAAGTTTGGGACCAGATGACTTCCAAGGAATCTTTAATTTCTATCCTATGATGTAAATGTCATTATCTTAAAAAGGTTTACCGTCTTTTACAAAGGGAGGACAGGTTTGCGAGTCTGAGTTCAGTTTGAAGCCAAGTACACATTGCAAGTGAAGGACCGGCTGTTATTGCCATATCTTTACTTATATAATTTCACCCACTGAAAATAAGTGTTGTCTGAAACCTGGCTTTCTGTGGATCTAATGTAACAGGTTTCATACATAAATCTCACCTGAATTTGAAAAATTGTGTAGTATCTCTGTGCACAAAACTATATATTTTGAAGACACTCGCATCTTCCACGTTCCGTGTGGACAACATGGGAATACACCATTAGCTGGGGTTGGCAAAATAAATTCCCATATTGATTGTGCCTTCATTAGATGTGGCGATATGCATGCACTATAGGATTAGTACATATACCAGTACTAATCAAATATATTGTATCTTTTTCCATTCTAGTTGCTGTAATTATAAATAATTGTACCTTTGGTGACAATTATTACAATATCAATATTTAATTGGGAACAGTTTTGTCAATAAATAATACATTTCCACTACTCCAGATTTTATCAGACTATAGTTTTTCAATCCCTGCACTAAGACAGGAAAAGAAGAAGAAAAGGTCATGATCGTCATTTTGACCCCATTCTCTCTCTCTCTCTCTCTCTCTCTCTCTCTCTCTCTCTCTCTCTCTCTCTCTCTCTCTCTCACACACACACACACACACACACACACACACACACACACAGAACACCTCTCCACACATTTATACATTTTCTGCTTGGAATGCAAGCTTGGAAGCAGAATATAGGCCCAGTGGAGGCCCAGAGAGTTGGCTACAGACTGAATTTGCTTCTGTTGATCAGCCTCTTCCATTCAATTAATTTATTATTATCAAAAGCCAGTACTGTTTGAGAATGTTGTTCGTTTCTGTGACAGGGGTTAAGTCAAGGGTCGGAAATGGCGGCTCGCGAGCCAGATGCGGCTCTTTGGCCCCTTGAGTGTGGCTCTTCCGCAGCTGAACTCACCCCCGCCCCTTCCACGTGATAGGCCCCCGCCCGCAAACCCCACCCCCTGGCTCTCGCACTGAGCGAGGCCCGGCGCGGCAGGGAGGCAGCGCCATCTCCAGCCGCAGCAGCCCCTGCGCGGAGAGAGGCAAGCAGGCAGATAAGCGGGCAGGCCTCGTTTCCCACCTGTAATAAATAAAATAAGTGACCGTTATTCTTTTGACAGAGGCAGCTCCATTCTAGGAGCTTAGAAGGCAGCTCTACTGCAGGAGCTTAGAAAGCGGCCCCATTCCAGGAAACTTAGAAGACTAAGACACTCGTTTGGCTTGCTTGATAACAAAAACCACACTACTACTACACCACCTAATTCCAAGATAAAACAGGGCACACTTCGGCTGAAAAGGTGGATAAGAAGGGAGGAGGGGATCTGGAGAAAGGAGGGGTAGAGATCAGGAATGGAAATTTACTAGGCGTGCCGTGGTATTGTAAACCGTCGGGGCAAGGATGTATAAAAACCCATATATCTTTGTATTCAGTGGGCTCCCATGTCAACCAAATGGTGGAGACAGTGGGTGCTCCCAGCCTTTGCAAACGCTGCCCAAAATAAAAGCTCAGTTTGCACTAATTCTGCTGTTGTGTATTATTGTGGAGGTGCTGAGGGTCCTAGCGAGCTCAGAAACTCACATCCCACAATTTGGGGGCTCGTCCGGGATCGGCTGGTTCCAGAGTAGTCCCGGCGGCATGCCCACCCAAAATCAGGCGCCATACTGACCACTTTTGGGTCAACTGGGTGGCCTGCTGTCCGGGCACAACCTCTGGCAACTGGGATCCGAAGGCAGCAGCAGGATCGTGGCATTTGAGCTTTGAAACCCCCCCCCCCCGGGAACCGGTTGCAGGGAACCCATGGAGGACTGGCCAGGAAACCTCGTGCACGGGCCCAGGTAGGAAACTTGTCCGGGACAAAAAGTAAACCTGGGTGGTCAGGGGATTGTTTGCGGTGTGAGACCTCTTGAAAGTTGAGATACCGTAGGGAAGAGTAGAAACCTTCCTGCACGGCTAACCTGAGACCCATACTTGCAGTTCCGAGACTCAAGTGTTGGAACGTCCACTGAGTCCGGTCAGGTGTGGGTCGGTTGATTGCGTGTGAGTGTGTGTGGAGGTCAAAAGAATCGTAGTTCACCCCTAGAGTCGTACGGTCTGGGACCGGAGATGGGTTCAAATGGGTCTAAGGGCGCACGCCAGGAAAAGGACCAGATAGAAGAAAAGGGTTCAAGTGGGTCTAAGGGTGCATGCCGGGAAAAGGACCAGAACCAGATAGGAGACACTGGGGAAAGACCAATAATACCTAGCATTTCCCCATTAACGTTTCTATTGGACCAATGGACTGAGGACAACCTCCGTCCCTGGACCAAAGAGACAAAGGGTACTATGGTTATTCTATGCGTTAAGAAATGGCCAGGTTTAAGAACAAAGTGATTGTTGTATGATACTGGGGTTTCAGTAGAAGGGAAATAACCTTTAAAATTAGCCAGCGCGGGCTGGGAGGTTGTTGGGAATTAGGACCTTAAATTTGTCTAGTGGACAAGTCCAGTGATTGCTGGAGGTTCTGGTCCTAAGAAGGGAAGCCCTGGAAATACGGTCAAGAGGGAATAAGTAAGAAAGTTAAACCAACCATGGGAAGAAACTCTAGTGTAGGGAAAGAAAAGTGCACTAAGAAGATTTGGAAAAATCTAACTTTAAGAATAGATAAGGACAGTCCAGTAGGTCAAACCTCTGGTGGGCAAATTAGACTTATGTGGGAAAGGCGCAACCCACCTAGCCAGAATGCAGTGCCATCAGATCAAAAGTGTCCCCTTAATAATCTCAATTGGAATAATCAAATGGCAGCAGACAGAACATGAGAAATTTGAGATGGTATAAAAGGAGCTGCCCCAAAATCACAAAACTTTGCCAAGACTTTTGATACTGAGTAACAAAAAGAGGAAGCACTCTCAGTCTTTCACAAAAACTGAGAGGCCAAATGAGAAAATATTCAGAGATGAATACTCATGATGTCGTGGCACAAGGTATACTGAAAGTAGGCTTTGTGACTAAAGCATGGCCAAATACTAGGAAAGGTTGCTAAAGAAATTAAGAAGTGTAGAAAAGGAATTACAGGCTCAAGTTTAGCTTATGGGAGAAGTGGGTAAAACAAGCCCTAAACATCTAGGTTAAGAATAAAGAGCCTTTGCCAGAGGAGGAGTTGGAATATGTTCAGTTTTGGGTAAAATCTACCACCCTGATGAAATATCAGTCTGTTTGGTTTGTGAGTATTTTGTCTTTTGGATTTGTGTGTATTTTGTGTACAGTAAACGCATATTGCTTCTAAGTTGAAGAGGAAAAAACATAGGGAGACTTTTGTTGTCTGGGGTATGTGTGTTTCCTCCCTGTCTCTACCCTCCCTCTGTCTGCCTGTCTTTAGTCTGCTGGTTACAGGCTCTGGGAGGAAGAGAGGGAGGGGGAACAGGGGGAGTCCAAAGGAACTATTCAGCATTGCAGAGGCAAACTGAAGACTAGGGTAAAAGTACTTTTTTCTTGTATTGTATTTACTGTCTGTACCCATAGATTACACAGATATTGAAATAAATTTGGGAAATTGGAATGGTAAGAGAAAGTTAAAATGAGAGAGAGAAAAGGGAATGTAGATGAGGGAGTTAGATTTGTTGCGGCGACTCACTTGTGTTTCCCCAGCCCTTGCAGCAAATTTAAACTGGGGAGGTCATGAGGGATGTTCACTGGAGCGGTCAGGTTTGTTCTAAGAAAGCATTGCCCTTTAAAGGCAGCGGCACTGGGCAATGGTGGAAGCATTGAGAAAAACAGCATAAGCCCTGGTCTCCATGTGCAGGGTAGGGAAAGTTTTTACCCTCTATTTTTTTTATATATGTGCCAGATTCTCCCATAGAATACCAACTTGCATGTGTATAATAAGAGAACTGAGAACTCCGTCTCACCCAAGCCCCCCCTTCTTATTGAAGCTGGAGAAAAGGAAAGGGCACCACCAAGTATAGCAACAGGAAATTGTGTATGAGCTCTTTTCTGTTTTGTCTATTTCACGTCGGTTTCCCCCGCAATCCATATAAACGTTTAACTTGATGGCAGGACTCTACCAGAGTTCTGACAACATCTCTCACTCATTTTAAGTGTGTTTTGTATGAGTGCATATTGCAAGAAAAGGTGTTTTGTGTGTATAAACCTTTGCCATTCTCATTGTCTGGGGTGTATGTTTCTCTTCCCTTTGATCTCATCCAGGCTCTGCTGGTTGAAGAAAAGGCGAGGCAAGGGCTTTCTGATGCACAAGGGGTTTATAATAAACCACCTAAACTTTAAACCCCTTCATTAGAATTTTATCTGAGTTTTAACTTTGGATAAAACTTTTTTGGCTGTGAGGTTATGTTTTTGTTTTTCCTTTTTTGTCTTTTTATAAAGGGAATGTAGGTGTGTGTTTGTGTGTGTGTGTTTTCAGTTTGTTGAACTGTATGGCACATGATTAGCAGGAAAGAAAAAAAATCTTTTTGATAAAATTCTGGCTGTAGTAGAGCCTCCATGGATTGGCATAATCTATCTGATGATGATGTTTTGTTTCTTTTTGGAAATTTTCTCCTGCAAAAGCAGTCTACTTATTAAAATACATTATGCCAACACTCAGTTTAATTTTCTAGCCTTTTAAGCTCGTTTTTGGAAAGTAATTGGAAATTTTATAATGCTATGTGCCTATGTTTCTACTCAACATTGCTGTGTTATTTGGCCACAGAGATGATTATCACTGTTTTATTGCCCTTCAATTTTTATTTTTATTATTTGGAATATTCAGCATGGTTTTTAAATTCTTTGCCTGTTAGTGACAGTGCTAAGTTCCAATAGTTTCATCTCACACATTAGAAGTTGCTGGTGTGGTGAGTGCATGCATGGGGGAAACAATAACCCTGGCAACTGCAGGGTGCCCCCCCCCAACCAGGTTGTCTAGAGATAAGCATAAACCCTGGAAGTTTCATTTTTAGTGTTTTTGTTTTTATTGAAGGTGGCTTTCTCAAAGCTCCTGCTGTGTCCAAGCTATAGCTGCCACGGCTCCACTGGTGGCAGAGAGTAGGAAGATTATGTTTGGAGGAGCTTTAGTAGTATCAAGCCCCATCAGGTTAAGGCAATATTACAGCAATAAGCCCACAAGTGGTTTAGTAATACGAGACTCATTAAGTATGAGGCAATTCTGATTGAAGATCCAAGCCTTATAATCACCACTGACCACAATTTAAACCCTGCCCAATTTTTAACTGGAGCCAGGGGCCAATGAAGAGAATTGGAACATCATTGTATGGATGTCATAGATTTCCAAACAAAAATTAGAGAAGACCTAGAAGACAGACCCCTAGAGAAAGGAGAAACCCTTTTCATTGACGGTACCTCCAGAGTGATCGAGGGAAAACGCCACAATGGATATACAATAGTGAGAGGAAACGGGTGGAACTTGGTGGAAGCTGGGTGGTTACCGAATGATTGGTCTGCACAAACATGCGAACTGTATGCTATGAGGCAGGCATTGCGGCTCCTGGAAGGCAGGGAGGGCACAATCTATACGGGTTCCATTTATGTCTATGGCATCTTACATACCTTTGATAAATTATGGAAAGAGAGAGGTTTGATTAATAGCAAGGGAAAGGAAGTGATAAAAGGGCATCTGGTGGCTGATGTGTTGGAAACCTCCAAACTCCCCAGTCAGTTAGCGGTAGTCCATGTCTATGGGCACCAAAAAGGGGGGTCTTTCGAGGCTGTAAGAAAATAACCTAGCAGATGAGGAGGCAAGGATAGCGGTGGAAGGGGAAGAAGAAGAGATAATACTGCTACTGACTCCAACCCTCCCTGACGTCGGGATACCCTCTTTCCTGACCTCAGAGGAAGATTGGGTGAGGGAAAAGGGATTTAAGGAAGAGAATAGTAGGTGGTATACCCCGGAGGGAGAACAGGTCCTGAATAAACCTCTGATGGGAAAAGTAATGGACCCTACATGCAGGAAGTCACTGGGGAACACAGGGGATGGTGGATATGGTACAGACAAGTTGCACATGTAAGGGGATACATACCATTGCTGTCCAAGTGGTGAGGGGTTGTTTAACTTGCCTAAAAGTAAATAAGGGAGCAATGAGGAATACTGTGCCTGGAAGGAGGGAACTCTCCCTCAGACCCTTCCAGGGGATCCAAGTAGATTACACAGAACTTCCCCAGTCTGGGAGAATGAAATATCTGTTGGTAATAGTAGACTATCTGACACGATGGGTGGAGGCTTATCCTTGTGTAAAGGCTAATGCAAACACAACATGTAGAACCCTATTGGAACACCTCATTCCTAGGTATGGGATGATGGAGTCTATGGACAGCAATTTGGGTAGTCACTCTGTTTCCAAAGTGGTAAAGAGATTAATGGAAGCACTGGGAATCCAATGGAAGTATCATACCCCTTGGCATCCCCTCTTCCGGGAGGGTTGAGAGGGCTAATCAGAAGATCAAATTGACCCTAACCAAACTTATGCAAGAAACCGGGTTACCCTGGATTAAGTGTTTGCTTTTGTCTCTTCTCAGGATACGCACCCAACCCAGAAAAGACATGGGGTTGTCACCCTATGAAATGCTTTTTGGGCTACCATATCAAGGGAAATTGGGACTGCCACAAGTTGAACTAAATGGCAATGTAATCAGAAAATATCTGCAGACACTGTCCCAGTCTCTTTCTATCTTACAGAAAAAGGCTTGTTGAACCAAACCCCTCCTTTGAACTTCCCAGTACATCACATCCAGGCAGGGGAATAGGTGTTAATAGAGTCATGGAAGGAGGACAAGCTTAAACCGGACCCTACATCGTGCTGTTAACCACCGAAACCTCCACCCGAACGGCTGAAAAAGGCTGGACTCATTACTCCAGAGTAGAAGGGCCCGTGCCAGCCCCAACCCAATGGACGGTGATGCCCTCTGATGATCCAATGAAAATCACCATTAGGAAATGACTGAATAAATGCATCAGTTAACTGAGGAAATTTGGGGGGGAGCGGTGGTCTGTGTTTTCTTTGCTGTAGGGCTTTGGTGTATGTATCTTTTCAGGAAAGAGTGGTGTCCTTGGCTGCTTCCATCCCCAAGACTCAACGAGGATTACCACCCACTGGGCACCATTACCTAATGTGCTGGTTTTGTGAGTGTAATTGTATGTGATATAGTAGTGATAGAAGATTGGGAATAAGAATATAAATGGGTGGACCCCCTGAAACCACTCCACCAAAAGTAAAGAAAATAGACATTCCTCAAGACCCAAGAAAAGGGAGGGTGATTGTGATGATAGAAACTATAGACCCAGAGAAGCCCAAGATACTCCCAGTGTGTGAAACTAGAATTTGGCCCCAAAGGGAAGACATTGACCTCCAAACCATCGGTTTAAACTGGGGATATGGAGTGGCCCTCAACCCACACTAGACTCCTAATCTTGGTCTGGATTCAGGTGTGTGGCTCCCAGATCCAACGGTTGTGTTTCCAGAGCTTAGGGCAGTGGGATTGGCAACCCCAAATTAATAAATCCCGTCAACAGGTGGGAAGATATAGTGGCTGTAAAGTCACTCTGGCTATAACACCTGAAGATTGGGAAAGGGGAGGCCGGAAAACTTGTGAAGACCCGAGGCCCTTTAATGACTGGGATAACCAGCCATGTATGTGGAAAACTGGATGGGATCACTCGGCCCCTGCTTGTAAAGTTCTGGGACCTACTCTGAGACAAGGGATGTGCCATAACCTGACTCTACCCGAACCAGATTGGGACATAGAGTGTGGAAAAGGACGGTGTATCTCAAAGTTATCCCAGTTAACCTATGGTTGGACGGGAACATGCTTATGGGGGAAAACACTCCGCCTGTTAAAAAGAGAATGAGACTGAAGGCCGGAAAGGATGACTTAGGGCCAAGAGAGTTCTTAGGAGAAACTTACAAGTTACACCCCGAAGAAGTACAAAGAATAAAAAGTGAATCTGAGGAGAAATGGGGGAAGTTGATTGGATGACAAATCAATATAACATAGCCGTTGCAACACAACCTATAAAAAGGTAAAGGCTCCCCCCGCACATTTGTGCAGTCGTGTCCGACTCTAGGGGCCGGTGCTCATCTCCGTTTGTTGGCCGAGGAGCCAGCGTTGTCCAAAGACGCTTCCGTGGTCATGTGGCCGCATGACACGCGCGGAACGCTGTTACCTACCCACCGAAGTGGTACCTATTAATCTACTTGCATTTGCATGCTTTCGAATTGCTAGGTTGGCAAGAGCTGGAGCTAGTGCAGGAGCTCACTCTGCACGCAGGGCTAGGGATTCGAACCTCCGAACTTGCAATCTTCCGATCAACAAGCCTGGCGTCTTACCCGCTGAGCCACCACGCCCCCAAACAACCTATACCAGGTAGTTAGAGACACAACCTGGAAAAATATCTCAAGGAGTATGAAATAGTGTCTTAAAAAGTGCAAAAGAATAAAAGGATGATAAAAGAAAAAGGGGGGGAATTGTAATAAATAAAATAAGTGACCGTTATTCTTTTGACAGAGGCAGCTCCATTCTAGGAGCTTAGAAGGCAGCTCTACTGCAGGAGCTTAGAAAGCGGCCCCATTCCAGGAAACTTAGAAGACTAAGACACTCGTTTGGCTTGCTTGATAACAAAAACCACACTACTACTACACCACCTAATTCCAAGATAAAACAGGGCACACTTCGGCTGAAAAGGTGGATAAGAAGGGAGGAGGGGATCTGGAGAAAGGAGGGGTAGAGATCAGGAATGGAAATTTACTAGGCGTGCCGTGGTATTGTAAACCGTCGGGGCAAGGATGTATAAAAACCCATATATCTTTGTATTCAGTGGGCTCCCATGTCAACCAAATGGTGGAGACAGTGGGTGCTCCCAGCCTTTGCAAACGCTGCCCAAAATAAAAGCTCAGTTTGCACTAATTCTGCTGTTGTGTATTATTGTGGAGGTGCTGAGGGTCCTAGCGAGCTCAGAAACTCACATCCCACACACCCCATCATCATCTTCGCTCAACGCGGGCGGGCGGAAGCGGCCGAGGGGGGCGGGCCCGGCGGCGGAGGCCAGGGCTGCCCGCTTACCTGCCTGCCTGCTTCTCTCCGCGAGGCCCCCGATCCGGCTTGGACCCTGGGAAGGCAGCGGGGGGCCTCGCGGAGGGAGGCAAGCAGGCAGGTAAGCGGGCAGGCCTCGTTTCCCACCCTCCATCGTCTTCTTTCTTCAACGCGGGCGGGCGGAAGCGGCCGAGGGGGGCGGGCCCGGCGACGGAGGCCAGGGCTGCCCGCTTACCTGCCTGCCTGCCTTTCTCCGCGAGGCCCCCGATCCGGCTTGGACCCCGGGAAGGCAGCGGAGGGCCTCGCGGAGGGAGGCAAGCAGGCAGGTAAGCGGGCAGGCCTCGTTTCCCACCCTCCATCGTCTTCTTTCTTCAACGCGGGCGGGCGGAAGCGGCCGAGGGGGGCGGGCCCGGCGGCGGAGGCCAGGGCTGCCCGCTTACCTGCCTGCCTGCCTTTCTCCGCGAGGCCCCCGATCCGGCTTGGACCCCGGGAAGGCAGCGGAGGGCCTCGCGGAGGGAGGCAAGCAGGCAGGTAAGCGGGCAGGCCTCGTTTCCCACCCTCCATCGTCTTCTTTCTTCAACGCGTGCGGGCGAAGAGCGGCCGTGGGGGGGGGGCAGGCGGCGACGACAAGCGGCGCGCTTCAGGCTTTCAGCGCTGGAAGGCGGCCTCCTTCCAGCGCTGAAAGCCTGAAGCGTGTCGTTTGTCGTCGCCGCCCCCCCCCCCCCACGGCCGCTCTTCGCCACAGATCCCGCCGGAGCTGATCTCCCTGGACCCCGGGCAGCTGGGCCGGGTGGACGCCCTCTCCCGCCCGCAAACCCCGCCCCCTTCCACGTGATTGGCCCCCGCCCGCAAACCCCGCCCCCTGGCTCTCTAGCATTTCAAAATGTGCACGAGCATGTCAAAATGGCTCCCGGCATAAAAAGTTTGCCGACCCCTGGGTTAAGTGAACACATCAAAGAAACTCAATGAATGGACCTTGGCCGCTGTATGATGGCACAATTCTTTTATTTTCTAGACTGTGAAAATTTGACCTGCTTGATCTGCCTCCTTAAAAGAAAGTTTCCAGAATGTTGATATACTAGAACAGTGCTTTCCAAACTGCCGCCGTTGGTGACACACCAATGGTGGCAGTGGCGCAGGGGCACGCGCAGCGGCGGGGGCGTGCATGGCGGCGGCACAGGGGGCGTGCAGCAGCTTGCATGGCGGGGGCAGCAGCGGCGGCCTCGTGTTTTCCGCTAAAACGCGGAAGCGCTGATGGCGCGCCACTGCCATCGTTGCTGCCGCCGCCGTGCACACCACCACCGCCACCGCCATGTGCGCCCCCGCCGTGCAAGCCCCCGCTGCCACTTCTGGGTTGTGTTGCGACACACTAAACTGTGTGTCGCGACACACTAAAGTGTCGTGACACACAGTTTGGAAAGCTATGTGCTAGAAAATATGGCTGCTGCATTTTCCATGGTCCAAACCAAGCAAATCCCTGATTTTGATAGCATTTGATGCTCAGTGTCAGGGAAACCTGCCAAGGGGTAGGGCCTGAAATGCCAGGTAGGCCAGAGAGCAGGGATGCCACGCAAGCTGATGAGGGGCTGCCCCCACTCTCAGCTCCTTGCACAGCCGGGCGTTTCCCTGGCAAGTTCTGACAGACAAGGCCTCACCTCACCCCAGCGGGAGATCCACAACAGATTGTAAACAGGGAGACTCCACCGGTGCCTGAAGGCAGGGAGGAGAAAGGATGTCAGATATTCTGCCAAGTGAGGGCCATAGCTGTGGAGAGAGAACAGTATTTCAGCTATTCACCATGTAGGAGGAAATTTTAGGTGCTGGCACAGAGTGTTGCAGGCACGAAAAGTCCGTATCCCTAACTCCCTTTTCAAATAATGCGCAGAATCAGTCTGTTGCCTTTTAACACCCTTCCCTTGCAGTGGGCTTTCAGGATTCAATATCTGGTTGTATAATGTTTCCCTTCTTATGCACCAGTCCTATTTATAATTTTATGAGGCTCCAAATGACCCTGCTGTCTGTTTACAGCGCTCCTATCTTTCCCTACCGCTTCGTGCATCATTTTAATTTCCAGAAATACTGGTCAAGAAAGAAAAAACAGCTGCCTGGGTCCTGTGGATAGGTGGCATGAGGAGCCTCTGTGCAGAAGTGGCCTGAGATTCACTGAGCCCACAAGCCAGAATACACAGAGAGGAGGACAGCCTGGCCTCCCTTTGCTGCGCAGGTATCCAAGGGGAGAGCAACAGGGAGGCACAATTTTCCAAGGAGATGCCAGCTGGGCAGGAAGAAACGGAGATGGTTCAAGGAAAAGGGAAGGAAGGAAAGAATTTCTAGGAAGTTGCTCAACTCAGTCGCTTCCATTCTCCCAAAGCATCTACACTCACATAAGTGGCCGCAAGCGTGTGCAGCTGGTGTTCCAGATAGCGAGTAAGGTCGTACATCTGCTGGATGGACTGTCTGGTGGTCACTTGGTCCGTGCGGTTCAGTGCAGGCACCCCAGGCAGGTTCCAAAGCGTGGCGCACAGGAAGGCAAGGATCCCCCACGAATCTCCTGCAGGGAGCACACTTGTAAGGAGCTGTGGGCAGAGGGAGCACTGTGACTGGGGGAGCAAAGCCTGCGTTCCCCATCCCTGACCCATCCCACCCCACCATTCCTTAGAGCAGCGTTTCTCAACCTTGGCAATTTGAAGACGGGTGGACTTCAGCTCCCAGAATTCCCATTCTGGCTGGGGAATTCTGGGAGTTGAAGTCCACCCGTCTTCAAGTTGCCAAGGTTGAGAAACACTGCCCTAGAGAAATCACAGGAGGAAAGGGCGTGAAGCCATCTTGTTCTCTCCCACTGTATATATATTTCCCCAAACCCATTGTATACATCATATCTACATGCGTGGCTCAGACCCTGGGAACAAATGGCTCTTTTAGCTTAGAGCGATTCAGGATATTCTGATGCTGGGCTAATGGGTGGAAGCGTCCACCAGAAAAGCCTTTTGTCAAGCAATCCTTATTCCCCATCAACCCTATTTGTCCCACCCTTCTTTCATGCCAACAAAATGGCTCCACGTATTCTTGTATTTCTGCCATCTCAGCAGAAATTTTTCTTTCTTTTTTTTTTTACAGGCAGGGTTTCCCATGGCAGCAGTTAAAAGCAATCGAGGCCAATTAAGACTTCCCCAGATGCAAATAGCAACTTTAGGGGATGTGTGCCTGCATGTGTAGGTTTTCAGTAGGGCCAGGGCAGGGAGAGGAAAAATCCCTAGTACTGTTTCCCTGAAACCAAGATTGCTATTTTCATTATAAAACATGTTACTTGGATTCACCTCAAGTCCAATCCAGTTTAGCCTAAAGGTTTCCTAGATTGTTCTAGGATGAAAAGATTCTTATGTAATGTCTTTTTTCCTTTTTTTTTTTTTTTGGAAGTTCCTATTCGTCTTCCCTGCCCCCAGCATGGTACATTCTGGAGATTTCCAGAGAGAGAGAAAAAAAATCTCTCTCTGGAAATATATATGTTAGTTTTTGACTCCTAGCGACTGCCTGGACTAGTCCCTGCAGTTTTCTTGGCAATGTTTTTTGGGGAGTGGTTTGCCATTGCCTTCTTCCTGGGGCTGAGAGACAGTGACTGGCCCAGGGTCACCCAGCTGGCTTCATGCCTAAGGTGGGACTAGACTGGCACTCTTATTGTTAAGGAGAATAATGTCTCCTTAAGGATCCCATCCAAATCCCCAGTGAATGTTCAGAGTAGGGGCAAAGGCCTATTTTCAGGCAAGGCATAATTTTAAGTGACCTAATACTTGACAGACCACTCAGAGATTCTGTATTAGTGACTTGGGATCATTAATGTACATTAAACATTATCTGTTTAATAGCAAATATTTTCACACTAAATGAACAAATTGTTAAAATACATTCAGCATGTACCCCAAACTAGAGTTTTTCTGTCAAACTTTTAACGATTTGGCTGAAACAGCGCTCTTAGTTCAAAAGAGAAACCTTATTTCCTAAGTTTATTAATTCACCATGAATGTAGTAATTAAAAATAAAACCTTAGCATTTTGAGAGTGAAATTTTGGATGCTAATAGAAAAAATAAATACAGCCAAAAACTTCTAAGTAACATGAAACATTACATGGAAGACTAAGACACATTCCTAAATTTCTTTGTTAGGAATGCCACAAAAGGGGATTCTTCATTTGGCTTGCTTGGTGTTTCTCTTTTCCTCTGTCAGAGACAGAGACATCTACAATATATCTTTATTCCCAGACCAAGGCTAGGAATATGGTTATGCCTGTAAAGCCGCCATAAAAACCTATCGCATGACTCATGCCAATGACTCCCACTTGGGTGATTCACCTATGAAGCACGCAGCCCGCCCTGGCCACTCGCGCTTCATTAAAGACTATCCTGTGGCATTTTTCAGTGCGCGCCACACCCAAGCCCAGCCCAGTCTCAATGATTCCATCTTACTTCAGTGCTTCCACTGTTCTTCTACCCACCAGGGACAGCGCCCACCCATTCCCTCTCCTACACAATCCAGAGGTTTCCTTTCCTTTTATATAAATTATTTAGAAATCTGTGCCATTTTCCTTTGCAAGTTTGAAGGGGGCAGGGGTGGTGTCTCAAAAGTAGGAGCTTAAAGGGTATGTGTTTTTAGTCCCAAATGGATGTCTGGTGTACAGGAACTCCTGCCTGATCTTGATCATTCTTTCTAAAGAGAGTGAGGGAGACATGGGAAGGTCCTGCTGTGGCATGAGAAATTCTGCTTCATCACCCAAGACATTGTGTCATTTCTGGTAAGGAAATCTTCAGTGCCCCACCCTTGTCCTCATTCTGGGCAGTTCCACACAGCTATTAGACCCTCAGATACATTGTCAAAATGATCACATGATCACAATTTGGGCACTTGGCAACTGGTTTGCATTTATGACCGTTGCAGCGTCCCGTGGTCACATGATCGCCATTTTCTACCTTCCCGGCTGGCTTCTGGCAAGCAAAATCAATGGGGAAACTGCATGATTCACTTAATGACCACATGGTTTGCTTAACGCGCACGGTGATTCGCTTAACGACCACTGCAAAAAAGGTCATAAAATTGGGTTGGATTTGCTTAATGATCGCTTCACTTAGCAACCAAAATTCTGGTCCCAATTGTGGTCGTTAAGCGAGGACTACCTGTAGTGGCTCAGTGTCTATAAGGCAGGGAGAGAATAGCAACCAGGAGCCAAGGGCAGTTTGGAGTTCCCAGACGGCTCACCCCCAAGATTCATCCTTTCAGTTGCTCAGCTGCATTCATTGCCATTCATTTTGTGCCATGTTGGAGCTGGAAGTTAATTGGATGCCCTGAAAAATGGAAGCAAACTTTTGTGGTCACGCAGGCTGAGAGCTATATAGGACTGGCACTAATACTGCATGTGGAAATGTCCTCAACGTGCTGATGGCACCTGGACTTTGAGCTGAATGCTGGTTCAACGCCAGCAATGGGTTGTTGTCCTCCCCCACTGCACCTGAAGGCAGCAGGCTAGCTTAAGGGATATGGTGCAGACAGCCATATGGCCATATGCACCCTCTTCCTTCCATGAAGCACCTTGTCACCCTTCTCCCACTGCCTGAGGCAGCTGCCCCATAGGCCTAATGGTAGGGCTCATCCTGTATAATAACGTTTTGATCCTTCTCTATAGTGGTTGTAATCACATCATAAGAGTATTTTTATGTTTCAGGTATATTGTCAAATTCAAGATCATTCTACATTTCATACAATCTCTGCTTGGATTATATCAGATGCGGATAACACAGGAGGTACCTAATAGCTGCTAAATCCAGGACCCAAATAAATAGTTAATCCAGCTCCATAAAGGATAAGGGGAAATTATCCTGATCCTCTCAGCATTTCCGCATAATCAGAAAGATCCACCCTCTATTTAGACCAGTGTTTTCTCAACCTTGGCAACTTGAAGATGTGTGGACTTCCAGGTTATGCTTCTCCAGCATTTAAGAGGTGGGCAAAAAACCACTTCCTTGCATCCCTCGTAAACTCTGCTTTGCTGAATGTTGGCAGCACAGTTTCCCATCTTTTTCAGACTGGAAACACGCATAACATGTAGTGTAGGCTAAAGTAAGCTTAGCGCCATTTGAAAGAAAAGAAAACCCCAAACTGGAAAAACTCTGGTCTACCCATTTGTACGTGACGCACTGCTTTCCACTTCTTGCTTGGTCATATGTTCTTGCAAATTGTTCAGCATGGATACCAGCCACCAAAAGCTTGCTCAACCCTATTCTAAGGGTAGTTTCAACTGCAGGTGCCATCCATTCTGAATCAGAGCACTTAGTACCTGCAGACTAAATTAAAAAGGTAAAGGTACCCCCCGCACATTTGTGCAGTCGTGTCCGACTCTAGGGGCCGGTACTCATCTCCGTTTGTTAGCCAAAGAGCCAGCATTGTCCGAAGACGCTTCCATGGTCATGTGGCTGCATGACACGCGCAGAACGCTGTTATCTACCCACCGAAGTGGTACCTATTAATCTACTTGCATTTGCATGCTTTCGAATTGCTAGGTTGGCAAGAGCTGGAGCTAGTGCAGGAGCTCACTCTGCACGCAGGGCTAGGGATTCGAACCTCCGAACTTGCAATCTTCCGATCAACAAGCCTGGCGTCTTACCCGCTGAGCCACCACGCCCCTCTAGACTAAATTAGGTCTATCCTAATCACCTATAGCAAACCAGAAACTTGCAGAATCAGTATTCATCTCCTTCATTCTGATAGCTTTTGATTGAGTGTATTTATTCAGCCTCAGATTATCTCCTGGTCTTCCCTTTTAGACAAATGGTGTCTTTGTTCAAATGACCCCATGATATCAACTGGTTTCTACCACCACTTATAGCTAAGTCTGGCCTTATTATTAATCATTACTCTTTTGCAGAAGAAAAAGGATTCCTTCATTCCCCACATTTCCCAAAACACACATTTAGTGGAAGGCAGCTTAAAGTTGTTCTTAGCTGTTCCAGATTTAGAGTAGGGTTTTCTCTCTCCTTCTGACACAACTTTGGTCATGGACACAATCCAGGACAATCAATGATGTGGTTGATGACACAGTCACGCTCGGATCTGCCCAGCTCCAATTGATGCTTTGGTTTCTGTAGCCAGGTCCCTCCCCTCTGGTCACTGGTCACTGCCCGCCAGGACCATTTTGGCTTGGGCTGCAAGAGAGGCTGGTCGCCTGGTTTTCATAGAGTCATCTGTTCATGTAGGGCTGACGAGCACCTTTCAAAATGTTTGTTGGGTCTTAGGCAGGCTCCTTATATGTCTGGGTTTAGTGCTTTTTTAGAAGAACACTAGACCTGTTTTTTTCCAAAACAACAATTTCAGTGCTCTTTTGAAAGTATGATAGTCCAGTGCTGCACAGGAAGTCAGTTTAAACCAGGAAAGACAGCCTGGTTTTGCCAGCTGTATATTCCTGATTCTGACACCAATGAGTGTATTACAGGTTTTCCACTGCATCTGCAGTTTCACACGACTGTACTTTTTTTTACTGCTTCTATTACTTGGGAGGGGAGTGCAGTCCCATTTTGCCTATTTCCACACCCTTTTGCCTATCTGCAGGCAGCTACTGTGGTGCTGCTGGCAATGGCCACTAATTGCCAGCACTGCTATTCCCTTGGAGCACTAACCAAGGACAGAGCTCTTTGATTATCCATGTCTCCTTCCCATTCCACTTACCCTCCCTCACTTCTGCCCCACCACATCCTGGCAGGTGATGCTCAGTGAGAGGAGAAACAAAGCCACCACCAATTGCTTTCCTTAATTTGTCCACACTAAAACGGTTAGGACAGCGCTACTTGCAAACCGCTTAGTGGGGCAGAATAGGGTTCAGTCAGCTGTCCTGACATACTGTTCTGCCGACTGAAGAACTGGAGGAATGCACTTCACTAGTGGCCACAAGGAAGAGCCTTTAGAATAATAATGGACCCAAGTACAGCCTGATGGGTTTCCTGTGGCACAGCTCAAGATTATTGGTTTAATTGCTAATGTCAGTAGGAAGCTGCAGTGAACATGTGATACTTGGGATGACCTAATAAGCCAACTGAATGCAGAACATTGTGAAATGGCATTTCTGCAATGCAATGTCACATAGTGAAACATTTCACATACACCATCAGATGCCGTCTCCAAATTCCTAACGTAATGGAGAAACTATTTTTCAAAACAGAATGCATTAGCAAGCTGACACTGTATCTCATTGTTTAAATAAAGATTATGGGTAGCTTTCTCACAACAACACGTAATTGTACCCCTATTTGCCGTTGCAGCAATAATCTCTTATAGGAAGCAGGAACAAGACCACCAGCTCAAATCCAGCACCCTGAGTACTATCCAAGCTTTAGTTAACACAAGCACACACACACTCAATTATCAACAAGGGAGTGTGTGAAAAATTGGAAACAAAACTCCATTCTCTCTTCAAAGTTCACTAGCAAATTGCACATTTCATTTCCTAGCATCTGCACAACACAACAGAATTTCAAGGAGCAAGACAGGAAAAACCACAGTGTGATACCTATGAGCAGAGGTTAGAGATCTGGTGCCTTCCAGATGTTTTGGACATAATTCCCCCAGTCCACCAATACTGATCGTGTTGGCTAGGCCTGATTAAGTTCAAAACATCTGGAGGATACCATGTTGTCTATCCCTAGGTGAACTAATAGTCTGTTTCAATATAAAGATGCCTCTTTTGTTCACAGTAAAGTTACACTCTTACTAGATGGTTAATTAGTACTTTATGCCAGGGTTTTTCAAACTAAGGTTCCATGAGAATTTGATGGGGTTCTGTGAGGGACTAAGTTTAAAAAAATTCACTTGAATGCAGCCAATTTTCTATAATTAGAGCTTTGCCTCTTAATTAAAGGTTCTGGGATTATTATTATTATTATTATTATTATTACTTTTTGTAATTAACAGATTCCAAGGCCGGAAAAAGTTTGAAAAATCCTGCCTTTCATTTAGGTGATATGTTCCTTCATCTTTCACATCCTACCAATACTGTCTTTGTATTTCTCCTACTTTAGGTCTCAGCATCTTTTTAAACTCTGCAGTGACTGGACTCACATGATCAACTCTGAGCACTTGTTGAAAAATGCACTTGCTTATCTGATCTTTAACAAAATTAATAGTTTAAAAAAACAAAATAAAAAAAACCGAACTGCGTGTATTTTTCAAACATCCAGTTCAGGAAGAATTTATGACGACTATTTTATTTAGTTCATATCAGTTCTGACTGAAGGCACAAGTCAAATTTTTCTTATAAAATTAATCTATAATAATTGACCATGAACGAGGATCCGATTAATTTTTTCGGGGAAAATATATGGAATTTCTTTGGGGGAAATAGATACACATCTATAGGGGTGTGTGTGTATATATGCATGTACAGTAGAAAAGTAGATTCAAGGTTTTAGAGAGAATATCCACAAGGAAGAAAATAGCTTGTGAAAAAGAAGAGGTTGTTTCTCCAGCCCTCAGCTTCAGGCATTCACTATCAAAATGTGCCTTAAGCAAAGAAAATCTTATTGGAGCATCAGGCTGCTTTGGAAATGCCCTCATGGATTTTCAGTCCAAATATTCCTCTTCTCTTGAAGGATAACTGTGGGTGGGGTGGAAAGGGGGTGAATCCAAAACTGTAGTGCCTGATGTTGATTTGCTGCCACTGATGAGTCACCAGAAAACTCCTTTTTCTGATGCCTGGAGCATTTTTGCACTTTTTAAAAATCTTCCTTTTCTAAGAAGATGGTGATGTTAAATGCATGAAGACTTATACGAAGGAGGAGAAGAAAGAGAAGGAGAAGGAGAAGGAGAAGGGATAATAATAAAATAATAATAATAATAATAATAATAATAATAATAATAATAATAGAGGAAGCAGCCACCTGAATCACATGGGGTGGAGCAACAATGATAGTTCAACCACCATTTGATTTACAAGCATGTATGAGCTCTTGTAGGTATGGCCACCCACATTAAAGGGCTTTCCTCCAGGCCTGGGAGTGGCAAAAAAGGATGCTGTCTGGCATGCATTGCGCAGTCCTCATTGCTTAGCCCTGTTCCCGGTTCTGCTTCAGTAACCAAGCCAGGGAGGGGTGCTATTTTAGAGATTAATGCAGGACAAGTTAAGGAAAGTAGTTGATGGATTCCCCTGGCTTTCGTCTCCCACCAATGATCAACCCTAACCCAAAGGGAAAAGCCATCCCCAGTCACTCTCCTTAACATAGGATGTGGCCGGGGCTGAGGAGGAGGAAATAAGAGCCTGTCTCTAGGCCAGTGTTTCTCAACCATGGCAACTTGAAGATGTGTGGACTTCAACTCCCAGAATTCCCCAGCCAGCTTTGCTGGCTGGGGAATTCTGGGAGTTGAAGTCCACACATCTTCAAGCTGCCAAGGTTGAGAAACACTGCTCTAGGCCATTCCGCACTGCTTTCCACCCACCCCCAGGTTGAAAGAAAAGTCTGAGCACTGGAAGGCACAAGTTCTGTAGTCCTGAGATAGAAATACAATGAATCACTATACAGAATGTACACTCAGGAGTAGGAGGAAATCTAAATAAGTATAAGCGCAGGTACAAAACCAGGAGTTCTAAGTTTAGATACCTGTCATTAATTTCTGCAACTTACAAAAAAATATTTTCAATAGATATTTTTCCACGGTGGTACTTTAGCAAGGATTCCATTTCTGTTCATAATACAAGTATGTTGACCTTTTCTTCCATGAAAGAACCATGATCCTGGAGTATAAATACTCTTGCAACATACATTTTTCCTGTATTTAATTGACAGTTTCCGTATCATTATCTGATATAGAATGTATAGAATTTTAAAACTATGTTTTTATTATATAGTTAAATAGTTTATATGAACATTTCAAGATCTTTTGCTTATTATTTATCATATTGTGCACTTTCAAAACTTCCAAATTGGAGGTGTGTTTGTTATGTAATTTCCTTTTTTTGTGTATGCTAATAATACTTCAGTAAAAAATGTTGCTTTACTAATGTTTAAATTGCTAATTAAATAATAAGATTTCTAAAATATTTTTCTGGAATTTCCAAGCAAATTTTCTCTGAGTCTCATTCATGCTTTATTTTCTTGTTTTCAAATGTTGGGAAACTGTTCCTTTCAGTATTTTGTAATATACTGTATGTGCTAATTTTTATTTATTTTATTTTATTTTATTTTTATCCCGCCTTTATTATTTTTATAAATAACTCAAGGGGGCAAACATACCTAATACGCCTTCCTCCTCCTATTTTCCCTACAACAACAACCCTGTGAGGTGAGTTGGGCTGAGAGAGAGTGATTGGCCCAAGGTCACCCAGCCGGCTTTCATGCCTCAGGCGGGACTAGAACTCTCAGTCTCCTGGTTTCTAGCCCAGAGCCTTAACCACTAGACCACACTGGCTAATGGTATGAACTACAGAGCCATTTCTGTATAATAATTGGAAAAAGTATAACTGTTGCACCGAAATAACCATAATTATTTAGTTCTGTGGGATCAACTTAATCTTTAGCCATCCAGATAAAATAGATTTTAGAGCACAGGAACATTTAATACACTAAACATGTTCCCCTTTTCCCAAGATATAATGAGCCAAGAAATAGAGAGGTCAGGCTCCACGCAGATGCTGTCATACATTTGGCGAGCGTATGTGGTGTGCTACATCGCTACCGGTATTCATTAGCTAGCCCAGGTCTGTTTTAGATAAACAGATTCCAAAGTCAAATTTTAGAAGGGGGGAGGGGGGTGGAAGAGGCCTAGCCCATAAGGAGCAAAATGAAGGGTTAATAGAAAGTAGTTGAAAGTTAGATGAAATTAGTATAGAAATAGTTTTGTATAACACCACTCCCCCGGCCACCCCGTAAAATGTGTTAAACCTGCTTGATCTTTCCTTTCCCCTCACTTTAATGTCTTCTTGGCTTACAGAAATACATCCTGATAGTGAAGGTGGGAACAATTAGTGATAAAGGTTGGAAGTCTTGGTTCGCAATGCCCATGTAACTGTGGGCCAGATGTTAAGTCAACCTCAGCTGCAGATTTCCTAGCCTGCTCTATCTACACTGGCAAAGGACATATGCCAAATACCAAGTTGTAACTCATGTTAGGTGTGTTTTGCAAGGAAAAGACGTTCACTTGATTTTTCTGGCATTTTTTTGTTGTTGTTGCTGAGAAATGAGCCATTACATACAGCTTTTAAGAAACAACACACCCCTTTGCAAACATGTTGCAGAAGGAAAACAGTTTCCTCAAACATACCAGTGCTCTCTGGGAAATGCTACACACACACCCAGAATGCCATTGCATCTGTAATAAAGCAGGAAAGGTGTGTTTTGGTTTGCTTAGCAACCTGAAATCACAAACCATCAAACAGTAACTGTTTGTGATTATCAGTAAGATTTGCCAGGGAAGCCCACGTTGAATCTCTGTAAATTTGGCAGTTCAGAGGATCCCATGATTGCATCTGCTCACACTTTAATTAAAAGCTGTAACCACTGAGCTGGTATTAAAAGCAACATCTGCAGAACTATGGGACTTAATGAGAAATAAAATGTTGATTGTAATATATTTTTTTTAAATGATAAGGTTTCCGGTCAAGAAGTAGACATGCAGTTTTTTATCTTCAAGAAGATGGCATAGCCAGAGAACCCTTGTAGTTATATTTGTATGTTTATTTATATTTATCAGTCTGTAGCCCAGGATATCATATACAATCTCATACCATTTTACCACCAGCCGAAAGATGTAGACAATATTAATTGTTTATCCCCTCACACATTTGTTTTTTCTGAATTAGGTAAGAAGATTGCATTAAATGCAGAACTAAGAGTCCAAATTCATGCTAGCTGAACCAAATTCATGAGTGCAAAGGAATTACTATCATGTTTCTATCTGTAAAAAGGTAAAGGTTCACCCCGCACATTTGTGCAGTCGTGTCCGACTCTAGGGGCCAGTGCTCATCTCCGTTTGTTAGCTGAAGAGCCAGCATTGTCCAAAGACGCTTCCACGGTCATGTGGCCAGCATGATGCGCGCAGAACGCTGTTACCTACCCACCGAAGTGGTACCTATTCATCTACTTGCATTTGCATGCTTTCGAATTGCTAGGTTGGCAAGAGCTGGGGCGAGTGCAGGAGCTCACTCAGTCACGCAGGGCTAGGGATTCGAACCTCCGAACTTGCGATCTTCCGATCAACAAGCCTGGCGTCTTACCCGCTGAGCCACCACGCCCCTATCTGTATGTATCAGTAAAATCCAGAGTCTATGATCTTGATTAAGTTTGTCATTGTTTCTTCCATAGGATTAAACTCCTGTCCATCTTTCATTATTCTTGAGCCCAAGAAAACAGAATTGTCCACCACTTCTACTTTTTCATAGTCAACTGTACATTCACCAAGCATGCTGGCTGCCATTACCTTATCTTCTTAAAATTAACCATTGGCCCCAATTTGCTTTCCTAATGAGATTTTTAAAGTCTTCTATAATTTTAGCTGATAAAGTAGTACCACCTGTAGTAGACAGTGGAGACAGCCAAATTTTGAACTATGGCTATAAAAACAAGGTATTTTCTAATAAATTAATAACTTTGTGTTTTTAAATGTTTTATGTAGTCTCTATTAATTTATTTGTTAAACTGTTTTATCTTATATCTGTCAGTCCTCCCAGGTAAATCAGACAGGGAACACGATGAGATGAGCTAGTTCTACTTTATTGTAAGGCTACATTAACAGAATCTTGCATGTCTGAAGTACAAATCTCCCACCCTCCCTATTTACCGCCTGAGTAATTAGGGCCAGCCCTTCCTAAGTTTCTTTCTTTGGCCATTACTCTGTTGCGGACTTCTTTCTCTTTTATCTGATTGTTCCCTAGGCAGCATCCCCCCCTCTTCCAAGGCCACCCTTACATTCCATCACAATATCAAACTTTTAATTATATTTGTACTTTGCTACTTGGGTCTTTTGGCTGTAAATAAAAAGTAGTAGTAGTCGTAGTAGTAGTACCACCTGCATATCTCAACTGTTAGTGCTTCAACCTCCATATCTGATTCCAGCTGTCATCTCTGCCAATATTGCCATTTCATTAACATATTTGTTGTATCAATTAAACAGATGTGGGGTCAATATGCATCTTTATCTCGCTTTCTTCCCTATTCTGAACTCCATTTCCTAAGATTCAGTTTTTACAATTGCTTCTTGTTCATTGTAAAAAAAAAAAAAGAGGTAAAGGTTCCCCCCGCACATTTGCGCAGTCATGTCCGACTCTAGGGCCCGGTGCTCATCTCCGTTTGTTAGCCGAAGAGCCAGCGTTGTCCGAAGACGCTTCCACGGTCATGTGGCCGGCATGATGCACACGGAACGCTGTTACCTACCCACCAAAGTGGTACCTATTAATCTACTTGCGTTTGCATGCTTTCGAATTGCCAGGTTGGCAAAAGCTGGGGCTAGTGTGGGAGCTCACTCCATCATGTGAAACTAGGGATTCGAACCTCCAAACTTGCGATCTTCTGATTGACAAGCCTGGCGTCTTACCCGCTCAGCCACCATGCCCCTTGTTCATTGTAAAGATTACTAAAAAGAATAATCAGGTATTTTGGCATGCCCATGCCCAATTAACCTCAGTATGTTCCATATGATCTAGATCTAAACAATCAAAGGTGTTGCTATAATCAATAAAGTAAAGATAAACTTCCTTCTTAACTTGCTTGCTCCATATCTGTTGTATGTTAGTAACTGATAACCCATACCCCTCTGATCTGCCTTTTCTGAAACTTGCCTGTTCATTTGGTATTTCTTTTTCCATGTACAATTCTATGTAAGATCTTAAGTAAAGCTTTACTTGCAGTAGGAGTCAAGGCAGTTGTTCAGTAATCTGCATGTTCTTGCACTGCTATACTTCAGTATACACACACACACACACATTTTTCAATCATCCAATCTTGTTTGATATTTGTTGACATAAAACTGTTAGCATTTTGACTGTCTCATCTCCTTCAGCTTTAAACCATGTAGTGGGTATTTCATTCGCTCCTGGGACTTTCTTATTTTATAGCTGCTCTATTGCCTCCCAAACCTCCCGTTTTAGTGGAATTGGTCCTTGAATAGATTCTGTCCCTATTAATGCCTGTCATTCTAAAGCCCATTTGTATACGGTTTCAGTATACTCTTTCTGACCTTCTTTAAGCTAATTTGCCTCTATTAACTTTCTTCCAGGCTTCCTCAACCAGTTCTGTGCTATATCTATTCTCAGAGTTTCACTGATCTTATTTCTCATTTCCCTTTTCTTGTTATCAGTAGTATTTATAACCAGTCTTCCATTGGCCCCATTTTTGTCTTTGTATCCCATAGCACGTGCTTTGATATTCATAGAGGAGAGAGTGAATGGAGAGAGAATTGCTCTAATACAGAGCTTTCCAAACTTTTCATGTTGGTGATACACTTTTTAGACATGCATCATTTCCCAACACACTCTTACAGCAGGGCACAAGGCAGGCACTAGGACCTGTGCGGAATCACAGCAGGTTTGGAGGCAGCAAAGCACAAGGCAGGCACTAGGACCTGCGTGGAATCCTGGCAGGGCTCAGAGGCAGCAGCCGCCGCCGCGACACACCCAGACACTGCAGCCGACACACTAACGTGTCCCGACACACAGTTTGGAAAGCTCTGCTCTAATAGATGGGATTCAGAAAGACCTATGAAGAGAGAGTACGTGCTAAAAAGTGGGGGGAAAGGAAAGTTAAACAGAAAACAGCTTAATTGAATGTCCAGGATTAAAATAATAATGAAAACTTTCCCACCATTGCTGTCAGCATCTTCATCTTTTGCTGCTTTCCTGTTTCCCACTTCATAGCTCTGTCTGCACTCTTGTAGTTTCCATGTACTTTCTTTTTTCCAATACAGGTCTCTTTAATCTATCATGACTCGGTCTTCCTTCATTTCCCACTATAATGCAAATCCTTCATACCCGATCTCGATCTCTCAGTACCCCTTATGCCTGGAATTTTATGTACTTTTCTTTCCTTATTTCTCCATTTCTTTCCACCTGGTTTTAGCAACCACAACAAAGAAGTCTTTCATTCCAAGAAATTCACACAGTGAAGGAGTTTCACTGTGCAACCCCACAAATCCACAGCATATAGTAGGGCTCCCTTCAGATAATGTGTGTATATAGTAGCATACAGCCTGACTTTGAACGTCAGGAAAGGAAAATCCATGGAGGGGGTCTACGGTCCTATTAGATGGTGGGAACATTGCAGGAGTTATTTAAACAAGGATCTACAGTACTTCCAGTCACATAGAGTAGGATGATGGGTCTGTTTATAATGACAGAAGGGCCATGTGGGTGAGGACTGCTGAACCCTCTTGCCACCTGCTTCTTACCTCTCTGCAACCTTTCACTCCAAGTACTTTGGTCCAAGCTGAGCATAGTTCCGGTATCAGGGCTTGCTTGAGAAGAAAAGCATGGCCAAGGGGATGGGAATAGGGAGAAAGAGAGGTGAGGAGGTAAGCAACAAGTGGGAGAAGGGCTCTGCACCCCTCACCCATGTGCCCCTGTATCTAATGAAAATCCCTTTCTGCTCCCTGGGCATTTGAGATGGTCCTCAGGCGTTCCTTTCAGAAGGACAGAAAGAGCCACATGGAGTAGTCACTTGGAATTCTTCAACGGGTGGAGGGAGGGAACAACTAGGGAGGAGGCACAACAGCCTAGATTAACTTCCTATATAGGGCAGAGCACATGGAGACAATGGCTAGTAGTGGGAAATGTTAGGAACAGTGGTTAAGGACATCTGGAGGACCATGGGTGTATTGCCCGCTTCTCCAGAAGAACCCAATGTATTACTTTTTGCTAGAGCTATGCATGTTTCAGTGCTTCAGACCTTGCACAGCATCTATCTGCTAATGGAATTTTTTCAGGTTTTTGTACAAACACGGAAATAAGAAGCCACCGCTTTAAGGAGTTCACTGATTTAAATTCACGTGACTCTTAAAACAGTGCCATCTTTTTTTCAGGCTCCTGAAAAAGGCTGAAAAAAGTCAGCCTGCTTTAACAAAGCAGAGAGGTGCTGTGCTCACATGAGGTTGAAGCACTTATTCCAGGTCATTTCCCCTACTTTCCATCATCTCATTCTATGTTCAGAGGCAACTGGAAGGGGGTATCCTTGTTTGATCAGGCCTGTCAGTGTCAACTGTACTGGTATGGAAACTGACTTAGGCGTACATGTTAATAAAACGAACATCTGGAACCCATCATGGTGGCAGCCATGATCAAACTCAATCTCTCTTACCTCTAAAATCCAGGCCCTGCCACTGAGCTGCAGAAGAAACCACTTAGTGGTGGGTGGGAGGGAGAGGCGTGTGATATACAGAGCAGCAGTCGAGGGCCTATAAACAGCCACACCACTGGGTTCAGTGCTATTTGAACACGATTAAATACTCATCAGATCTGAAAAATGGCCCAATACTCCTCTCTCTAATTGTTCGGCAGGCTCTAAAAGTTCAGACTGTAATTTCTACTTTATTTCTTTTGCACCATTTCCATTCCCACCACCCTTTTGCTAAGACAGTGGGAAAGCAGAAACATCAACAATTACACAGAACCAACATGAAGTTCCAGAAACCTTATTTACACCCCCAGCACTAAAATTATAACTCAGTATAACATTTTGAGATTTCTGGGATGCCACATTGTGTTTTACTCTTGCTTTTGCTTAATTAATTTATTTCTATTTATTTATTTAAAGTATTATTTTATTATTATTTTATAACAAATATTATAATTTTATTTATTAAAATTAACTTCTGTGTCGGGCAATTGGCAACGGATGCAGAATTGCGTGCAAATGAAATGACATATGAACTCACAAACAGGTTTTATTTTCTCTGTCCAGAAGAGGTGACAATTCTGATAATAACCAAGGTACAGGAATCCTACATCTGGAGCTTCTTGCTTTCCTGGGGTTTCAATGATCCAGTTCCAAGGGGTTGTGCTGGTCCTACACATCAGTGGCCCCAATTTTATATGGAGCTCCTGAGCAAGAAAATTACCACATTGCCTCATCCTACAGGGTGTGCTGAACAGGTTGTAAGGGATTGCTGAGAAATAACAGGGTAAGCAAATGGGCATCTCTGCACGACTTTTATTTTTTTTCTGAGAGAGAACAGTCATGTATTCCTTTACCCCAGCAGTCTTCAGTGTAAACTGAAATCTCAGCAATTTCATATAGTCTATCTCAATTAAGCCCTGTCTAACATCCAAACTTGGGAGGAAAGCTATGGCAAACCTAGACAGCATATTAAAAAGCAGAGACATCACCTTGCCGACAAAGGTCCATATAGTTAAAGCTATGGTTTTCCCAGTAGTAATGTATGGCTATGAGAGTTGGACCATAAGGAAGGCTGAGCGCCAAAGAATTGATGCTTTCGAACTGTGGTGCTGGAGAAGACTCTTGAGAGTCCCTTGGACTGCAAGGAGGTCAAACCAGTCAATCCTAAAGGAAATCAACTCTGACTGCTCATTGGAAGGACAGATGCTGAAGCTGAAGCTCAAATACTTTGGCCACCTAATGCGAAGAGAGGACTCACTGGAAAAGACCCTGATGCTGGGAAAGACTGAAGGCAAAAGGAGAAGGGGACGGCAGAGGATGAGATGGTTAGATAGCATCACCGATGTAATGAACATGAATTTGAGTAAACTCTGGGAGGCAGTGGAGGACAGGAAGGCCTGGCGTGCTATGGTCCATGAGGTCACGAAGAGTCGGACACGACTAAACGACTGAACAACAACAAAACATCCAAACTATTTTTAAGAGTATTAGAAACTGCAAAGGGGAGGTTTTTTCCCTAATAACCAGCAACATATTTCCTCCTTCCTTTTTTCTTGATTTGCTCAAGATTCAGCCTGAAAGAGTCCCAATGAACTCAAATGTTTGGTCATGACCATGGGATATTTGAGACAGGTCTAATCAAGATAATGCTCTATTGTTACACCAAGAGGATCTTTCCCCTAATGGTTTAGCACGAATACCTGCCATTTCCATCTGAACCTTTGCTCTGCTCTCTTGTTTATGGGGTAACTAGTGGTCAATAAAATACCAATGCAAGGAAACTGGAAAGAGATTGCAAAAAGACTTAGGTTGTTAAGCTGACTGGCACACCATATGAACAAATTGTAGATAATCCTTTGTTTTGTTGTTACCACTATCCATATGCATGGCCATTTACACAGAATCAAAGCATAAGTCACTGCATATGTCACAATGAAATATATTTGCACCAACTTTATATACTTCCCCCACCAAATGCCTCACTGCACATAAGTTTTGCAAGGTGCCAGATAGATAACAAAGAAGCCATTTAAATCAGGGAAAGTAATTCTTCCTCTCTGTTCTGCAGTGGTCAGATCCCGTTCTGTGGGCATTGCACTTTAAGAAGCATTCAGATAAACTTGAACAAGGGCAAAGAAAGGCAAAGAGGATGATCAGGGACTGGTGACTACCTTGTAGGGATTGCAAGAATGGGGTATATTTAGTCTTCAGGAAAGACAATTGAAGGTTGTCAGTGATAGTTGTCAAGGATGTTACATAGAAGGTGATTATGACATGTTCTCTATCACCCAGTCTAAGTTATAGAAAGGCAGATTTTGGTTGGGTGTTAGGAAAAACTTCCTAATGGTAAGAACATTTTAACAGTGCAACTAGTTCCCTAGAGAACTGGTGACCTGCACTTTGCCAGATGGTTGCAGTAGAGGCATTTATCAGGGATGCATTAATTTGGATTGCTAAACTGTTCACAAGGGTTGGATGTGACATCTAAATGGATCCTTCCAACCCTATGATTCTATTAAAATGCACTTACGTAGAAATAGCATTTTAGCCCCATATAAAATAATTACATTTATCTTTCCTGACAATATCTTTAGTCCTTTAGCATGATTTGGGCACAAAGAAACTTAACAGGAAGAACCATTTCTCTGCCCCTCCCCTCCCCTCCGCCCTCTCCCCCATCACTTACATTTCTGCCAGGAAAAAAACCACCTCTTTATTTGACTGGCTAAAAAAACAGGGGTCCCTGCTGTTGTGGTTATCGTGCAACACCACCCTTACTGAGCTAAGGGCCCTAGTGTTAGAGAAGCCAGTCAGTGAGGATGTGCCCATAGGCCTGGGCAACATTCTAGGGAGCCTTCCGTGCTCACACCTAACCATGGCACAAACACGCCCTGCAATCTCTCTCTTCCGCCATGTCCCGAGGAAGTTGCCTTCATCTCGCCCCCAAGAAGCTCTTCCCTCCTTATTTCACTGCTACTCAAGGTGCACAAACTCTGCTAAGCTTCCTCACCCCTGCCTTGAAGGGAAATCAGGTGCTTGGCATTGACTGGGAAGAGCTGCAACAGAGACAGGCAGCAGCTAAGTTCATGCCTGCATAGTTTTTGCAGACCCAGGAATGGATGATGTACTTCAGTTCAGCTGCAGGGAAAGGCCTGTGGGTTGTCCTGCTGTTACTGCAAGAATATGTTTATTTGGGGGAATAGCTATTCAATATTATTTGGGAGCAAATATTCAGTAGGATATCCCTCCAAGTACACATACACTGGGTTGTACCAGAACACATGCAGCTTTCCATGTTTCGCTGAAATAATCTTGACTGAGGCTTATGGTGGAGAGTATTATCTATACTGATCTTCCCTGCGGCATTCCTTCTTGGGTCTCTATCTGGCCGGTCACTCGTGCCAATTTCTGCCACGCAGCCGGGAGGAACGCAACAGGACCCCAGAGAAGACGGCAACGTTGAGAGCCGCTATTGGCTCACTAACAACAAAGCTAGCGGCGAAGACAGTATCCCAGCTGAGCTATTTAAAATCCTAAAAGGTGATGCTGTTAAAGTGCTGCACTCAATATGCCAACAAATTTGGAAAACTCAACAGTGGCCACAGGATTGGAAAAGGTCAGTTTACGTTCCAATTCCAAAGAAGGGCAATGCCAAAGAATGTTCAAACTACCGTACAATTGCGCTCATTTCACATGCTAGCAAGGTTATGCTCAAAATCCTACAAGCTAGGCTTCAGCAGTATGTGAACCGAGAACTACCAGAAGTGCAAGCTGGGTTTCGAAGAGGCAGAGGAACTAGAGATCAGATTGCCAACATTTGCTGGATCATGGAAAAAGCAAGAGAGTTCCAGAAAAACATCTACTTCTGCTTCATTGACTACGCTAAAGCCTTTGATTGTGTGGATCACAACAAACTGTGGCAAATTCTTAAAGAGATGGGAGTACCAGACCACCTTACCTGTCTCCTGAGAAACCTGTATGCGGGTCAAGAAGCAACAGTTAGAACCAGACATGGAACAACCGACTGGTTCAAAATTGGGAAAGGAGTACGACAAGGCTGTATATTATCACCCTGCTTATTTAACTTATATGCAGAGTACATCCTGAGAAATGCCGGACTGGATGAATCACAAGCCGGAGTTAAGATTGCCGGGAGAAATATCAACAACCTCAGATATGCAGACGATACCACCCTAATGGCAGAAAGTGAAGAGGAACTAAAGAGCCTCTTGATGAGGGTGAAAGAGGAGAGTGCAAAAGCTGGCTTGAAACTCAACATTAAAAAAACCCAGATCATGGCATCTGGTCCCATCACTTCCTGGCAAATAGAAGGGGAAGAAATGGAAGCAGTGACAGATTTTATTTTCTTGGGCTCCAAGATCACCACAGACGGTGATGGAGCCATGAAATTAAAAGACGCTTGCTCCTTGGGAGGAAAGCTATGGCAAACCTAGACAGCATATTAAAAAGCAGAGACATCACCTTGCCGACAAAGGTCCGTATAGTTAAAGCTATGGTTCTCCCAGTAGTAACATATGGCTGTGAGAGTTGGACCATAAGGAAGGCTGAGCGCCGAAGAATTTATGCTTTCGAGCTGTGGTGCTGGAGAAGACTCTTGAGAGTCCCTTGGACTGCAAAGAGGTCAAATCAGTCAATCCTAAAGGAAATCAACCCTGACTGCTCATTGGAAGGACAGATACTGAAGATGAAGCTCAAATACTTTGGCCACCTAATGCAAAGAGAAGACTCACTGGAAAAGACCCTGATGCTGGGAAAGACTGAAGGCAAAAGGAGAAGGGGACGGCAGAGGATGAGATGGTTAGATAGCATCACCGATGTAATGAACATGAATTTGAGTAAACTCCGGGAGACAGCGGAGGACAGGAAGGCCTGGCGTGCTATGGTCCATGGGGTCACGAAGAGTCGGACACGACTAAACGACGGAACAACAACAAAATTGGCTCGGAAAGCGCTGAGGTCACAAGCCCTGGGCCTTAAATAGGAGATCTGGCGGGTGCGGAGTGGCTGAGCGGGGAGTCGGGGGGGGGGGGTATGTCGGTTCCGCGAGCGGCTGGAGAGGAAGGAGCGAGGGGGAGCTCGCCTTTCCTCTCTCCGCTGCCGAGTTCAGCTCGCTTTGCCAGCTGCCGTCCTCAGGAAGAGAGCGCGTCCAGCTGGCAAGGCTGGATCGGAAACAGGCGAGGGACAAGGATCGGGGCGGCGGGGTTTGCTTTGTCTTCTTCTTCTCGCCATTTCATCATTTCCCGACGCCCTTCTCCAATCCGGCCACCTCCTCGACTTCCCCGCCGCGACTCCCCTGCCTCTGCCGGCCTGCTCCCGCCCCACGCGCGGAGCCTTCGGGTGACCCCTTCCTGCCGGCTTGGCTGGGGGCCGGAGCGAAGCTGGCCCTGGTTCAGCGGAGGAAACCGGCAACCCATTAAAGCAGGTGTCACATGTTCCTTCACCTGGGTCACTTGGCACGTGCAGGCTGCAGTTTCCCTTTAAGAGCCTAACCTGGAGAGGCCGAAGAGAGAGAGTGCTGATCTATGGTTCCCATCGCATTTCTGTATTCCCCCCACCCCCCACAAACGCATACACACACACACACACACACACACACACAACGTAGAGGGGCCCAAGTAGGTCTAGTATGTGGGAATTTTTAGATTCCCACCCACTTTTATTCCACCATTCCGCAGCATAATAGACTTGTGCAGACGCTTGTGGTTTTTTTTCTAACCCCCCCACCACACACACACACACACACACACACACGCACACACACACACACACAATCATCTATAACTTGTTCCCCAGCCACACACCTCCTGACCTGACGATCAAACCTGCAAAATTGAAAGGGGCTGCAGATGCCAAACCAAAAAGAAAGACATGAGTCATTGGAATGAGCAAATCAAACCCCGAACCAAAATGGGCTGCTTTTGATGGATCCCTACACGGAATAATTGTTGAAGTCCTGGCAATTCCCACATGCTGGGCCACAAGGTGTTGGGGGGGGGGGGGTGGAAAAATTTTAGGAAGTCATCAGTCTGCCAGGACTTACACCATAGCACAAGAAGTTGGAATCAATGTGGGAGTGATGAACAAAGCCCAGATTTGGAGGGGGGCTCCCCCCTTAGCATTGGGAAAGCAGCAGGACGCCTGATTTCACCTCCACCAAATTGGCAAACCAAAAGCTGCAAATTCTCAGAACACCAGCAAGGGAACACATCCCGCTGTGAACATTTCAGTGCACTACAAGCTGACAACCGGCACAGACAAAAGCAGCTATAAACTGGAAGTGGGAGTTGTGAATCATAAAAGAGCCCAGGCGCTAAAGAGGAACAACTGTGCAGCCAAAACAAATATGCCATATCAGAGCTGGCTAGAGTGGACATTCATAAAAATGCCTGTGTGCTGTTACCAATGCTTAACACTGGAACATTCCAGAATGGAAGAATTCCATAATGTTACTTATAAAAACACCCTGGGGATGCTTTGATATTTAATGCTGCCCAGTAGCCCGTGGAAATACCCAGAATGGGACTCTTTACAGTTTCTGTGTTGTTGCAAAAACCGGCTCTAGTTTTGGATGGCTGCTTTCAAACTCCAAGAATACCTTCCTCTAAGAGAGGCTCTATGGACATCACCCAGGCAAAAAAGGCAAAATCAAGATGTCCCGACACTATCCTTATCCTGCTAATTTTAGAAAATATTTTCCTATATTTAGAAAATATTTAATTTGCAAAATTAAGGGAAGTCATGCCAGTTACTGGGATGGCTTCCCATCTATTTTGCCCCATAAGAAACTACTGTAGGGGGGATTAGAGTTGTTGTTTTTTAAAGGATATTGCTGCTGATGTGATAGTCACTTTCTTTCCCAGACTACAAAACTACTACAGAAATAAAGGGACTGCAGTCATTTGATGGATCAATATTCATAACATTTTAGAATTCTCTTTCCTGAAATAAATGGACCAAGCCATTGTGAAATATCTTATAGTTACGAAAAGAACATGCCATAGGAGAAAACAGAGCACAAAGTTCAAATGGGAATGTGGACTTCAAAGCTGTTATCTTCTACCATCCCATTGATAAGTTTCTGAGCAGAAGGTAACACTGGATCCCATTTCTAGACTCAGTTCAAAATGCCGATTTTGACCTTTAAAACCTGGAGACCAAAGAAGATAAAGCATCTAAAGCATCTATTGTCTCCACATGTTCTGCCTGCATATGAAAAATTTCATCTAAGCATTGTAACTAATATATTGCATCATAGGGCCATCTCTCTGATGGAGACCCAATCTTTAGAAAGACTTGTACCTGTATTTACAGAGAATAATATTGGGCCAGACAAACATCTTTATCATTGGTTAACAAACTTAAAATTATAGGTTGATTACCATCTGATCTGAAGCCAACATTAAATAATCTGACCAAGGGAAATAAATTAGTCCAGAGCTTTCCAAACTTTTCATGTTGGTGACACACTTTTTAGACATGCATCATTTCATGACACACTCTTACAGCAGGGCATCATTTCGTGACACACTCTTACAGCAGGGCACAAGGCAGGCACTAGGATCTGCGCGGAATCACAGCAGGTTTGGAAGCAGCAAGGCACAAGGCAGGCACTAGGACCTGTGCAGAATCACAGCAGGTTTGGAAGCAGCAAGGCACAAGGCAGGCACTAGGACCTGTGCAGAATCACAGCAGGTTTGGAAGCAGCAAGGCACAAGGCAGGCACTAGGACCTGTGCAGAATCACAGCAGGTTTGGCAGCAGCAAGGCACAAGGCAGGCACTAGGACCTGCGCGGAATCCTGGCAGAGATCGGAGGCAGCAGTAGCTGCCGCGACACACCCAGACACTGCAGCTGACACACTAACGTGTCCCAACACACAGTTTGGAAAGCTATGAATTAGTCGATGTTAAACAATAATCTATCACGCTTACTCCCCACCCACAAATGTGAATTCAGCAGGATGATCATGTATAGGTAGTCCTTGACTTACGACCATTTGTTTAGCATCCGTTTCAAGTTACAACAGCGCTGAAAAAGGTGATTTACAACCGGTCCTTGCACTTACAACAGTCACAGAGTCCCTGCGGTCACGTGATCAAAATTTGGGTGCTTGGCAACCAGCATGTATTTACGACGGTTGCAGCATCCTGGGGTCATGTGATCACCATTTGCAACCTTCCCAGCCGGCTTCCGACAAGCAAAATCAATGGGGAACTGTGTGATTCACTTAACAACTGCACAATTCACTTAATGACCGCCACAAAAATGTCATAAAATCAGGTGCGGTCACGTGATGCCTCACTTAACAACCGTAACACTTAATGACTAATTTTCTGGTCCCTATTGTGGTTGTAAGTCAAGGACTACCTGTACCATTGTACCATTTAAATTTATTAAATTTAACTTATTACAAAGTCTTTTTAGTAACAAATCAATGAGTTGTGGTTTTAAGTGTATTATGCAATATTTATTAAATATCTTATTTGTTAAACTGTTTTATCTAATGCCAAGTTCAGATTATATTTGTAACTTGCTTTTGGGCCTTTTGGCCATAAATAAAATTGAATTGAAAACTGTATTTACTCTGATCATTCATTCATTTCTTGTTTTAGTGCCAGGAAAAAACCTGTTTATTTAATTGATCTGTTTTATCTTGGCAGAGTTTCTATTTTCACACTGCTACTGATGATTTTACTAGTTTTGGTATATGCCGATTTTACAGTAGTGTAGTACATCACACTTCTGTGGAGTTCTTGGTGCTCTCTGAACTTGGTTGTTTGCTTGCAGACGTTTCATTATCCAACTAGGTAACATCATCAGTGTGAATGAGAGGGGGGTTTGCTGCCTGTTTATAGGAGGAGGAAACTACACTCCCACTAAAACTGGCTGTGAACTTACTGGGAGGTCACTGAAAAAGGTTAAGAACAAAGATCCTCCGCACAGTGCACTGTTAAAGCAGAGAGGGAATGAAGACTAAGGGGAGAAAGCCTAACAGAGGGGACAGAAAAGAGAAGTCCTCCATTGACTGCTGAAGCACCTCCTTCCTCTGCTTCCATTTCAAACCAGCTCAGGTGATATGCTCAATGTGTAAACCTCAACATGTGAGAAGCGATGAGCAATCCCTTCCCCCTCTCCGATGAGCAGAGATATCTGCACTCCTGATTGTCCATGGGTGCAACACAGCTGTCTCCGTCTCAGAGCCTCTGTGTCCATACAAGGGCTTCCACTGAGTGGCACTTCCTACCATGAGGGCTCCAGCTCCTGGGGAAACCTTCTGGTGTAACCCAAAGCTCTAGATGCAAGCACTTGTACCCATAGAGACTGACCCTTCAATGACAGAAATAGCAGGAGCGGGGCAGCAGCCCTCACTGTTTCTCTCAGATTGAGATTTACACCCAGAGGTATTACTTGAACAGGCTCCAGTCGTTCTAAGTACTATGAAGTTTAAAAATGGATATGCCTTTACCCTGTTCCCCCATACTCCTTTTTAGGATCTGCCTGTTTAGCTTACCTATCAACAGTAAAGCAGTCCAGAAATACACCACAGACGAACACTTGGTAGAATAGCCATAGAGGCCTTGGAAAAAATACTTACTGTAGATGCCATGATATGTTTATAACTACAAAGATCAGAATCATGCAGGCAATGGTTTTCCCTGTGGCATTCTACGGAAATAAAAGTTGGATTTTGAAGAAGCCGATAGAAAGAATATTGACGCTTTTGAACTTTGGTGATGGAGAAGATTTGAGAATACCAGGGATAGCTAAGAAAACAAGCCAATGGATCATCAATCCAGAGGCACAAATGGCAAGGTGCAAATTTTGGACACATTGTGCAAAGACCTAGCTCTCTGGAGACGTCGATCATGCTGAGAGAGAGAGAGATAGAAAGAAAGAGAAGAAAGGCATGATCAGCAGCAAAGAGAATGGACTCCGTGACAATGGTATGGATGCACTACTGAAAGTTCTGAAAGACCTGGCTGGGGACAGATCATCCTGGAGAAGGCCTATCTTGAGGACGCTTAATCATCCTAATCAGGTTTGGTTAAGATAGCAAATTTAAGAGTATACATGTACACATTAAAGCTTAGTCTTTGACTTTAAAAGGTTGACACTTTGCTGCATAGGGATGATTTTGCTCCCTGCATGGGCAGTGTTTTATAACCTAAACAAAAAGCCTTCAGGCCAAAATGGAATGCAAGACGAAGTCAGTAAGGCATGTGGCATAAAAACTTTCTAGGAGTGAAAACATTGACGGAGAAAGCCAAGACTTCTATCAGTAAGACATTTACTTTTGGTCTCCACCACAGAATAAGTAATGTAGCAGAACCTTATTCCTGGATTTTAGTGAGATTGTGAGAAATCTGTAGATTCTTCCTCTATGCCTGAAGGTCTGAAACTGCATTGAGCACATCTCTTTTTTTCGAGCTCGTGCTTCACCAGCCTGGGCTTGGCTTCCCAGCACAGCGGGCATTGTGACTCGACTCTGCTGGGCAGCTTCAAGGTCAGTCCAAAACAGCTTTTCTTTGCTCTGAAGCAAGTTGGGAAACTATGTGCTCTGTTGCCTTACTGGGCAGTATAGGGTTAATGGCTATTTTAGTAATTGCCTAATAACGTTGTACTGTAATAAAGAAAATGGACTGCCTCTAGCATTGTGGATGGCCTGTATCCACACCACCTCCCTGCAAACCAGCCTCACCCCAATTTGCTGACCTTTTCCAGTTCAGGGCTCCCCATAAAAATAGTTCTGACTCCATTCTGTGATTCCACCCTCATCCTGCTATTCTAATCCTCAGCTCTCTGTAAATAGCTCTGCTTATGCCCATGATTCCTGCAAACCTGTCCCTGGGATTACAGATGCAAATAACTCAGCTTCACCCCCTGTTTCTCATCTATAGGCCAGCAACCAACAATGTCAGTTCTAATATCCCAGAACAGCACTGCCCACAGTTCCAGTATTTTAGCAACAGCAAACCTGCTGTTTCTAGATTCTAGAATTCTGCCAATATTTTCCACCCTGACATGTCTTGCTGCCTCCTATTTTCTCTTTGATTTTAGGTACTGTGAACAAGCAGGAGTGATTTAAAAATTTGCAACCAGGCCTTGCTTTATTATTTCAAAAATGAAACCTTTCAGAAAGAATTGCTTTCTTTTTGGGAATCTCGCTTTGCTGATACACATGTTGTCCAGTTCCCAAGAATGAAAGAAAGGTATTGAAATACGATTCTGCATATGTTCAGGTCTCCTTTTCCCACTCTGCTATGCCACCACAGACTGACTACAAAACAGAGCCACGCATTCCGGGCCACAAAATGGATCACGCCTACTGGCTTGATGGCAAATAGCACCTGCTCTTTTTAAAAGCATCTAAAACACATTTTGAAGGAGTGAGCTCCCGCACTCACCCCAGCATTTGCCAACCTAGCAATTTGAAAGCATGCAAATACAAGTAGATAAATAGGTACCACTTTGGTGGGATGGTAACAGCGTTCCGCGCACGTCATGCTGGCCACATGACCGCGGAAGCGTCTTCGGACAACGCTGGCTCTTCGGCTACATGAGCACCAGCCCCTAGAGTTGGACATGACTGCACAAATGTGCGGGGGGAACCTTTACCTTTTAAAACACATTTATGAATGTGCGTCTGTTTTTAAAAATTGGTATTTGAAGGAGAAAATTGATGTGAGATAGCAAAGGAGGGGCCAGTGATTTGTGATATCTAAGTGTAAACATCTGCTTTCTTTGATTGCAGGAAATTACATAGTTTGTCATTATAAAGCAGGGAAGGCGATATCTTTTTCTGCCAATGGAGGAGTTTGCAAGAGTTGAGATATACAGAATTTGCCATTAGCACAATGGAAAGGTGTATCTATGCCAAAATGTTCTGCAGCCAGCATTTCAAGAAACTTCGGGGGGGGGGGGGGGGGAGCATGGCTCATTCACTCAAGGGCTTTGATTCCTCATTACTGCACCATGAGTCACCGGTTTGCATAACAAGGGTCTACTGATGGGACTTTTCCAATTGTTGGAGGGTGCACTGAGGCAAAAGAAGGAAAGCGGTTTGTACCCCAAGTGAGCCTTGGGCGAAGGGCCCCTCCTTGCAACTTCTTGGGTGAGCCTCTGCATAAACAGGAATGGCGGGAAGAAGAGAGGGGGAGGGGGAAGGGCAACAGAGATTGTGCCTGGTTAAGCCCTGGGATAGATTGACCCTGACAGATGTTTACAGTGGTGCTGAAGAAGGGGGGGTTATTACAGAGCCGCAGACTAAACAGACCTTCATGCAGGGAGGGGGCGATATCACCCCCTGCCCCCCCAGTCCTACCAAACCTACATCTGAAAAGAGGGGATTGAGGTGGCAGCTCCAGAGTATGCTCCCAGATCCCATGGCAGGGCGGGAGCCACCTGGGAAAACGGGGAGCTTGTGGGAAGACGCCCACGGTTGCCCCAGTATTTTGTCCCAGGCTGTTTCTAAGCTCAAGCAGCTCTTGAGGAGTGGGATTCTGAAGTAAGAGATGTCCTGAGGAATGGGCAGAAGGCAGCATGACTCGGGGGAGAGGCTGACTGGAGGGAATTCCTTGTGGGGAAGAGAGGGAGCCTGGGTGAAACGACGGTCTATTTGGACTCCAAAAACCATGGAAGCTCCTGACGTCAGAAACCTTGTGAAACAGAGGGAAAGGTCATGTCTGGTGGCAGAACATTTCCATCCAGCAAACATCATCCTTGGCATGTTTTGGTCTGTCATGCATGTCTATGGGGTGGAATAATGTGGGATGGTGGAGGAATTCCCATTATTTCCCAGAACTAAGAGCTCCCAGGATCATGGTTCCTGCCAGCAACTGACTGTCATCCTAATTCACTAGTCCAGATCCAGTGGAAGTATTTCAACCCTCCGTTCAAGGCCAGGGTGCAGTTTTAGACCACCACTGGGTTAACATTCCCCTCACCCATTCAAAGCCTAGAGGCAAGCAAAGATAATTTGCTCACATCCATTTTTGCAAAGTGAAAAAATTGCATTTGAAAATTTGGAAGGAAGGAAAACACGCCCTCACTTTATTTGTATTTACTTTTATATTTATACACTGTCCATTTTGGCTCTCTGTTCAACCCTCCAGAGTAGGCTGGTTAGCAGCTTGCCTTCAAAGCACTCTCTGTTCCAAATCAGTTGCCAACCAGGGCTCGCTTCTTGAATGGAGTCTCTGACTGCTGGCTGCTGAAGTCAACAACTAGGTTCATATATCCAGCCATGGTTAATCAAGGATTTTTGAATACTCCACCATCAGCTGGATGCACACAACACCCTAAGCCAGAGCTTTCCAAAGTGCCGCCGCTGGCGACACACCAGCGGCGGAGGCAGCGTGTGCGTGCACGGCGGCAGCACGGGGGGGCGTGCAGCAGCGCAGGGGGGCGTGAGGCGGCGCGCACGTGCACGGCGGCAGCGGCGGCGGTAGCCTCTGCTAAAACGTGGAACCATTGATCCCGCGCCGCTGCTGCTGCCGCCATGCACGAGCGCGCCGCTGCTTCCGGGTGGTGTGGTGACACACCACGCTGTGTGTGGCGACACACTTTTGTGTCGCCACACACAGTTTGGAAAGCTCTGCCCTAAGCTATAGTCCACAGCTTACTGTGCACAATGACTATATTCACACAACCGGCCAAAGACAAATCAGTGACAAATGTTATGTGAACTAGACCACAGAGTGAGAGAGGCACTGGGACCTTTGGACTTTCCAAAAATGTAAAGGTGGCTGGTGTTGGGAACAAAATACTTGACTATATAGATCTTTTATATGATACAGCAGGGCCATTCCTATGTTCTGAAAAGGGAATTTTCCCCACTTCTGTGTGATGGCCCTTCATGTACTCTGAGTGTTATTGTGCCCTTCCTTCATCTTCTCTTCTTTGGGTTAAACATATTTAGTTCCTTGAACCTTTCCTCATAGGACTTTTTCTACATACGGTACTTCTAATAACCATCATTGACTCCCTGTTTGTCAATATCCATTCTTAGGAGCTCCTTTACATTAATAAACAAAAACTCAAGTTTGCTTTTTAAATGGAGCCTAGCTGGATCACTCTTCTGTGAGAGGAGATGGGGAAGAGAAAGCTGCAGCTTAGCATAGACAAGGAGTGGGTAAGACAGGCTTGGCTGATTTAAATGAATTCGAGTCTCCCTGGCCAGATGGATTACATCCCAGGGTACTGAAGGAACCAGCAGAGGTACTGCAGAACCCCTCTCAGTATTCTTTGAGAATTCCTGAAGGCATGGTGAGGTCCCACAAGACTGAAAGAGAGCAAATGTCCCCATCCTCAAGAAGGGGAAGAAGGACGGCTCAGGAAATCACAGATCTCTCAAACTTGACAGCTATATTGAGAAGTCCTCAAAGAGATCTTTAATAGCAGTGCCTGTTTGTGAGCACTTTACAATTAACAGGAGCCAGCATGGGTTTGTCACTAACAAATTGTGCCAGGCTAACCGTATCTATTTCTTTTATAGAGTTACTAGCTTAGTAGATCAGGGGAATGCTATAGACATGGCGTACTAGGGTTTCAGTAAAGCCTTCGGCAAACCTTCTCATGAAAAATTCCTTATTAAAATGGTGAAAGGTAGATAATACTACTGTTAGATGGACATGGCTGAACAATCGTATCCATGAGTGCTCATTAATGGCTCCATTTCAGTTGGAGGGAATACGATAGCAGTCTTCAAAGATTTGAAGAGATGTTGCCTAGAAGAGGCAGTGGACTTGTTCTCTGTTGCTGCAGAGGGCAGGACCAGAACCAATGGATTAAAACTATAAGAAGTAAGTTCAACTTAGACATCAAGAGGAACTTCCTGACTACGTGAATTGTCAGCCAGTGGAACAGGCCGTTGTATAATATGGTGAGTTTTTCTTCACTAGAGGTCCTCAAACAGACCTGGATGTCATCTGTCAGAGATGTTTTAATGGATCCTGCACTGAACAGGGGGTTGGATTAGATAATTTCTAAGGTTACTTCCCACTCTATGATTCTATGACCAATTACTAGGTTTTGGATGTTAGGGAAAGCTTCTTAATGGCAAATGCAGTTTGACCACAGAGTCAATTGCACAAGGATACTTGGGATATTTTTCCCTTCAAGCAGAAGCTGGACAGTCATCTACTGATGCTAGAGCAACTAGTCATGAAGATGCTCTAGTTTGAGCAAGAGGTTGGATTAAATAGCCTTCAAGATCATAATAATTCTGTGGTTCCATGATTAGAAAAATGAGTACACCATGGTTATCCCAAAGGAAGTGGTGTAGCTATACCCCTTTTTGCTTGAATTGGTCCCAAGGGGGTGAAAGTAGTTATGGATTCCAATTCTCAAATAACAAAACCATTTGAACCTGAAAGAGAAGGCACAGTCTAGAGAAACAGGATAGAACTGGGCAGTAATTAAATTTGTGAATAGATAGTAAACAGTAAGCAGATAGTAAGGTCTAACAATACACCTCTTATCAATCCCCACCTGCAGCGATTACCGAGGACCAGGGTACTCTGTGGATAAGTCACACAGCAGACAAGATGCTTCAGGATAGAAGCTGACTCTGGGACTTGATGGGCTTTGGTTTCCATTTGCTTCAGTGTATGGGATAGGTGATCTCATACAGAGAAAAAGTCACAAGACAAAGTTTGTTAGAGAGTAGGAATAGTGAGAACTTACAAAAAGAATCATAAGTACTCCAAGAAAGTAAAATAACCGCCCAGAGTCCCCTTGGGGGAGATGGTGCGGTGATAGAAGTCGAAACAAAAATAAATAAAATAAATAAAAAAATAAGGATTTAATGCACAAGATAGCAATTAGCAAGCTTGGAGACCCCATACCATTTTATAAATTCTAAGCCTTAAATTTCAGTTTAACCCCACACCAATATATGCATAATCTTACCCACTTTAGAGCATAGCTGGGTGGGGGAAGAGGATGAAGAGGATTACATTCTTGCTGTGGTTGCCTCTTCCTGTTTGGTGCTGTGTTTTTCATATGTGAGCCCATGGCATATGTAGTATGTGCTTACGGGAGTTTACCATAAGAACACTCCTGTTATATATTTGTACAGTATGCAGTGATAGCTGTGAAAAACATCTTTAAGGCATTACAATAGAGCAGAGCTTTCCAAACTTTTCATGTTGGTGACACACTTTTTAGACATGCATCATTTCGTGACACACTCTTACAGCAGGGCATCATTTTGCAACACACTCTTACAGCAGGGCACAAGGCAGGCACTAAGACCTGTGCGGAATCACAGCATGTTTGGAGGCAGCAAGGCACAAGGCAGGCACTAAGACCTGTGTGGAATCCTGGCAGGGCTCGGAGGCAGCAGCAGCCAGGACACACCCAGACACTGCAGCCAACACACTAACGTGTCCCGACACACAGTTTGGAAAGCTCTGCAATAGAGAATCTGCCTAAAGAGTTTTTCACCTTTTGAACTCTTGGCTTAAACCAGATTGGCACCTCCAGGGCTTCTTCCTGAGTTTGCCCTTTGTGTTTCTTGCCTATACTAGGGCTTGCCCATTCATCAGCAACCTGCAAAGGAGTTGTGAGTAATTTGCAAAGATAGCCTTTCTGTAGCCTTCCCTTTCCTGAAAAGCAACATGCAGGACTCTCTGATGCAATTCCAAAAAGGCTGATGAATTGTCTTTTTGAACATGATCTACCAACAGTAAGAAACAATGGACACATGGGTTCAGGCATGAAACTTATGAGTCTGAGAAATAACCGGTTTTCATTTCTGTTTATGTCTTTCCAGAGAAGTGACAACACGTAGTTCACGATATCGGATCTCAAAAAAGTAAAGCGGGGTTGGGCCAAGATAGTCCCTGGATGGAAGGCCATCATAAAATGTCAGGGTTAGACTTGGAAATCTCTTGGCCTTTCTTGGACTGTCATAGAAAAGAAAGTAGTAGCAAGCCATTTCCATATTGTTGCCAAGAAATTTCACAGACATGTCCCTGAAGTTACCATCGTTGACTCTACTTTTTTACTTTTTCTTTACATTACTTTTTTAACCTTCCACATCATTTGCTGAGATGAGCTATGTCCCCAAAAGCATTTCTGCCTAGAATGAAAACTGAGCGTCCTATTCCAAAAGATTTTAGAACAATAAACTCCATGAGAAAAGAAACAAGCAACTCGAGCAGGATGAAAACATCACATTACTTGGAATAACAAATAAAGTTTCTTCTGTAAAATCTAGAGACTAATCTTCTACATGTTTACTGAGAAGCAATTCCAACAGAATTCAAATACACTTACTATCAACTGAGAGCAATTTTCAATGTCATGCCCACAACATTAGTTTAATGGTATGGGACTACATTAAACTAATGTTGTGGGTATGACATGGGACTACATAGGGGCGTGGTGGCTCAGCGGGTAAGACGCTAGGCTTGTCGATCGGAAGATCGCAAGTTCGGAGGTTCGAATCCCTAGTCTTGCGTGCGGAGTGAGCTCCCGCACTAGCCCCAGCTCTTGCCAACCTAGCAATTCGAAAGCATGCAAATGCAAGTAGATGAATAGGTACCACTTCGGTGGGTGGGTAACAGCGTTCCGCGTGCGTCATGCGGCCACATGACCGTGGAAGCGTCTTCAGACAACGCTGGCTCTTCGGCTAACAAACAGAGGTGAGCACCGGCCCCTAGAGTCGGACACGACTGCACTAATGTGCGGGGGAAAGGTAAAGGTACCCCCCGCACATTTGTGCAGTCGTGTCCGACTCTAGGGGCCGGTACTCATCTCCGTTTGTTAGCCGAAGAGCCAGCGTTGTCCGAAGACGCTTCCACGGTCATGTGGCCGGCATGACGCGCACGGAACGCTGTTACCGTCCCACCGAAGTGGTTCCTATTAATCTACTTGCATTTGCATGCTTTCGAATTGCTAGGTTGGCAAGAGCTGGAGCTAGTGCAGGAGCTCACTCCGCACGCAGGGCTAGGGATTCGAACCTCCGAACTTGCGATCTTCCAATCGACAAGCCTGGCGTCTTACCCGCTGAGCCACCACGCCCCTACCTTTACCTTTATGGGTAAAATACCATTAAACCGCCCAGGGTCCCTCCTTGTGGGGGAGATGGGCGGTCATAGAAACATGATGTATAAATAAATAAATAAATAAATAAATAAATAAATAAATAAATAAATAAATAAAATAAAATAAAATAAAATAAAATAAAATAAAATAAAATAAAATAAAATATTGTTGCCTTCTGTTCCAGTCTAGCAAAAACCAAAGCTACTGCAGCATGATTCATTTTGTGTGGTTCTTTCTGCTGATTTTCCTAATCATATGCCACAGTGCTACCTACATTTTTGCCATAAATACAGAATCCTAGCCTGTATGACAGTTAAGATATAAGGTGCTTCACCGGCCAGGACTTCAGCCTACATAGTTATGCACTGGACTGCGCTGCCTCTCAAACCCTTTGTGTTCATATGCAAATGCTGTTAAAATGTTGGCTGAAAGGCAAAAGGGAATTATCTTTAAATAAACATGCATGTTTTTAGTCCATATTGGTTTTCCATGGATATATGAAACAGAAAAATGATTCTACAGTGTAACTCTATGCATGTGTAGTTAGAAGAACCTTTGTATTTTCCCTTGTAAGTTTTTCTTCCTTTTAGGATGGCAGGCTGACAGCTCAATCTTATGTATCAATAGGCTGAAGGTGCAGCTGGATCGGAGAGCTCTGCAGTAGATGAGCAAGCATTTCTGACTCTTGTACAATTTCAATCACAAAATCCCTTCACTAGAAATAAAGAAAGCTTGGGGTAACTGGGAATGGATATTTTATACAGAAGCACTAGGAGCTCATTTAATCCTTTTATTCAAAGGTTTTTTGCACCTGGCTGCTTTTGGTGGCTCTAGTAAAAAAAGGAAGTGCAACTAGACCTACATGTGTGTAATCTTGGCCACTCCAACTCTACATATCCAGGCAGAAGTGTTATTAAAGTTGGAGAGAGCGCATACAGAAGTACATTGATACAGGTTTACACTTTTACCTTCATCCTGCATGAGAACGGCAATACTTGGTTGTTAAGTTTTCAAGGTGAAGAGAAGAATTTGGGTTCTAGCAGATACAGTTCTCAGAGGGTCAATCGCCAGGAGTGGAGCTCAATTTGAGAAGCTTATCTTTTTAGCCATGTTAACCTATTACAGCTTAATCATATGGCATTTTATTATTGTAAGCCGCCCAGAGTCGTTGTACGCGAGATGGGCGGTAGAGAAATTTAAGAAATAAATAAATTTAAAACACTAACTAAGGTATTCTAAGGAATCAGTCTACCAGATACGTGATTCAAATGTGTGTTTTTATCCCATGTTACATTTACCAAGTTATCAGTTGATTGATTGATTGATTGAAAATTAAACCTTCTTGACATTAATTTCAAAGGCGACACTGTGAAAACTTTGATCACCTGTCAACTAAATTTCCGAAGCAAAAAACTGAAAACACAGGAAATCCACCTCTGGGGATTGCCCCTCTGCTGCTGAATGGGATGACCCTTAGAGGAAAGTCTCAAGAGCCCCCAGTGCTCCGTCAGAAAGAGAGGGAATCACTGAGCCGAAGAGAAAACCGAAACGTGGAAAGGGAAAACTCATGCGTGGATTCTTCCCTGCTCTGCCCGCTCTTTCTCTTGCCGCTGAGCTCCCGATTTTTAAGTGTAGCTTGATCGGTTCGCCCGCCCTGAGAGTCAGTGGTTCGGTGGAGGAGAAACGAGTTTCTGCAACTGCAAACGAGGCTGCATGAAAAACAAACGACGGAGCTGGAGAATAGACTTTGGAGTGGGGATGGGGGGAGGCGGGAGATGGCGGGGTGGGGTGGGGGGACATGCTTGCAGAAGCCCTGAGGTTGGCTGGGCAGGGATCGGGCCGGCCTTGAGGCACCAAGTCCTGCTCGCGCTGCTGTGGAGGCTGGAATGGGAACCGGAAGAAGAAATCGAATCGTGGTGGGAAAGGGGCCGAGGATCTCTCTAAAGAAGAATTGATGCCGTCTTTCGGCATGCATAAAAAGAGGTTCCTAAAACGGGGTGGGAGGAGGGTGTATCCTTTTTCCCACCACACATATTGGTAGGAGTGGCATCGGCATAGAAATGGGGAGCCGATTCCACGTGACGGAGCTCGTAGCGTTCTGTTTTTATGGTGGGAAAGGTGAGATGGGCAAGGGGTGGGCTTCTGCAGTTGTACCCTTGATAGGGTTGAAACAAACGGCTCCGTGCTTGTTTATTTGATGCCTGTCCCTTTTTAATCAGTTCCTGCAGTGAGTTAGAGTACCAACAATGGCTGAGAAGATTTCATATAATCCGTTCTGTAGACTTGCTCATCTCAACAGTGCAATGCAGGCCTTTCGCCATTGCAGAACTGAGTGGGCTCCACAACAGCTGCTGTATGCCGGGCAGCTACTAAATAGCAGTAATTCCCAACTATTTGCTGCCAACTAATTTTTGCGCTCCAGATATGGAGGCTTGTGAAGCTCCCCCTATCCTTGGGTCAAATTATACCAGCACGAAATGCCAATTCCCATCCTTCTCCTGTTGCCTCTCTTTCAAGCCGGGACAGTCACCTGACTTCCCTCCCTGGCGGAGGGTGGCAAAGCCTGAGAGGCTTCACACATCATGTTGGAATAAGGGGGAAGCCACTGGTGGGCTGGCGACCAGGTGAGGGCAGTGCCAAGGGGAAACAACAGGAAAAAGTTTGCCAAGGCATTTTGTTCTGCGATGGCTCACAAGTGGGGAGATGTTCTAAGTAACTTTCTCACTGCTTGAAACCAGAAGGTTACTGAGGATGAAGAAGTCCAGTGGATGAAGTGAGGTTGTGAATGGTTTTCCAGTCTCTGATTTTAAACAAAACAGGTCAGGAATAGATTGTTTTGTTTTGAAATTCCAAGGAGAAGAGAATGGCCCGCCTGTAGCCAGATGAAAAAGGAATTTTGCCTCTTCACCAAATGTTTGTCAGGAGAGAATGCAAGGTAAAATGGGTCGTATGATTGGATCCTTCACCTAGGCCAGCCGGGCCATGCTGGCTAGAATTGTGGTTGCTAAAGTCTGACACATCTGGAGGATACCAGGTTGGGGCAAGTTGGCCTAGGCTGAGAAGATTGGGTCTGACCTGGTCCATGAAGCTACGACTGGAGTCCAGTGGGCAGCTGCCCTATCTGCACCCTGATTAATAGTAAATAAGCACCTTTCCAATTAGCAGAGATGGGTTTAATCTACAACAGATCATGCAGAGGGCACAAAATATGAGAATAAGAGATAGATCTAGGTTGCACACGTTGTCCTCTGGGTCCTGGGTCCTTAAAAAGTTTATCAATTCAGTGTAACTTGGCTGAACCTGACTGCAGCTAAAGCCAATAAACATTACACCCAATTTACCCAAGGTCTTTTGTAAAAGCAGGTACATTCAATGTATTGGAAATATAAAACCACAGTTATTGAAAACTGAGTTATAGAAAATCCTCCGAAGTCTTTAAAATAGTCCACAAAATACCCCTAGCATTTCTTTCTCTAAAGGAAAGCAGGGAGAACTGACACATCAAACCTTCAGAATGGTCAGCCCTCTCCTCCTGTTCCATAAGTGGGGTACATACATCTATTGGAGAATAATCAGAGTGATAGGAAGGGTGTTTTGGAGGGCACATACTGTAGGTAGTTGGAAAGGGAAAGGGGGAGGCAAGCTTAAAATGGAGGGGGCAATTAATTCATACATTGGACAGAGACACAAGAGGAACTGAACTTTTAGAAGGAAATTGTACTTCTTGGGACAAATTCCACTGATGCAAGACAAATTCCTAGCACCCTTTAATCTTCTCTGAACAAAGTCATTGCAAAATGCCAAAAGTTTTCTTTCTAATCCTATTTTCTGTGTGTGCTAGTGGGTTGAAGGCCTGCTGTCTTAATAAACAAGGTTTCAGATTTAGAAAGTAGTACATCCTTTCCTAGCCTGCAGCTTTCCAAATAGGTCAAAGATTTTTGGGGAAAAGTTAGGGCGCCTTATAGAGTGGTACCCTGAAAGAAAGGTTATCACTTTTCCACAGTTCCCTGGATAATCTTAGGTGAGAAAAATATTCATTGACAAAGGGTTAGCATCAAAAAAATAGTTCATCAGTGACATTTATCCTTATTTTCTCTGCTTGATTCAAAGTGTGTTTTTAATATATAGTGGTTGTGAGGAAACCTCAGAAGTATGTGTGTTTGTACAGAGTATAATGCAGGGATTTCTCTAAGAGCCAAAAGGAGCCTGGCAGTGTGAACTATCCGATATCCCTTGGCCAGTTGGGGAACGGTTCTGTCTTGCATATCTCAAATTCAAATGCCAGCACTGTTAACTTTTTGATGCTCCTGTAAAAAGGCTCATGAAGGTAGAATAGAGATCAGAATAAGGATCATTATAATATGTGCAATACATAATCTTTACCAATAAGCAGTGTTCTTAGATATATATTAATTATGATGGATCATTACTATCTAATGAATCTTTTGGTTTCATTATCCAAATGAATAATCGGCTCCGGTCTCCGACTGCTGCTGCTGAACGCCAGGTCGGTGAACAACAAGGCCCCCCTTATAGGTGATCTAATCATAGAGGAGGGGGCCGACCTGGCGTGTATTACCGAGACCTGGCTGGGCCCAGAGGGGGGAGTAGCCCTCTCCAGTGTGCCTATCTGTATATGGCACACTGCAAATGACATGGCACCTGTTTTGGGCATCTGGACCTCTATGGGGAACCAGCAGCGTTGGCCAAATGCGTTTATTACTTTATTTTCACTTTCAGAACCAACCAACCATCTTTCACTGTGGTCTACATTTATTCTCATTTTGCAGACCCTAGACTGAGAAAATACTTGTTCAAATACTCGTTTGGTGAATTTTTGGCTGACCCCAAAAGGAGCTGGGTGGGCTGGAGTGAGATGGTACGTTGTTAGTTGCTTATTGTCCTTACATCTGTTTTGTTCCCTCAGAGTTCTTGCAGGCTGGGCAAATGAGGAGTTTGCAGATGATCCTGGGGAGCCCCAAGCAGCCAACAGGCTTGTTTGCATCAGTGACAGAGTCAAGGCTATGCAGAGAAAAAAAGGACAGTGAAATTAACCAGACAGTGGCTGGGCTTTGTAAGGATTTTTCCATTCTGAGGTAAGCTGTATTGCTCCAGGAGAGAGGTGGGTAAAGGAAAGTGGATAGTGACAAGGAACAGAAAAAGTGTGAAACTGAATGAGGCGCAAGGAAATTCCTAGATGAACAGAAGATTTTCTATAGTTTACATGGCCTACTGAGGTATTTCCAGCTGTTTATGTAACAACACCACTGAACATATGCCAGAATGCTGCTAGGAATAAGCAAGTCATTATTAGGTCTTCCAGCAGATTTTTAATTTCTATGTCAAAGTTAGAATTTTTTAATCACATAGGGGATGAAGGGTCATTGATTTCAGGGTAACTTGTCCCCTGGTAAATATATCTAAGGTTGCAACCTTAGTGGAATATATTATATTTACAGCCAATGAACAAATGGAGGACCATCAGTAACTACCCACTTATAAACAGCTGCAGTGAATGAGAAATGTGCACAGAATGGAGAATTGCTGCAAGGGATGTGGAGACAAATGAGGTCAGAATAAAGGATGCTGAAAGGATTGAAGGCACTAAGGCTTGGAGGGCTGAGGGATCAAATCCAAGGGATATAACACTGAAGTCCAATGTACAAGTTGCTTTTGAAGTCATTTAGCTGTATGCTAAATTAAGGAAGTGAGATGTGCTAAAACTATACAAGTGTGCTCTTAATATTGTGCCACAGAATATGTGGATGCCACATTATACTTCCTTGACAGTGAGAGACAAAGTCGCACCAGACAAGATGGTGAAGAAATCCTTTTGGGCTAGGACTCACGTCTCTGCAATTGAAAGCAAAGACGTGAAACATTTCTTAGGTCCAAAAGTTGTGAAGCAGGGCCACCAAGTGTGTGCAGTGCCCCTGGAGTACAGTTGACGAGATCATGTCTAGACTGCACAGTGCAAAAATAATTTTAGATTTGGATGCAAGCCAAGAGGTTTTGCAGTTCCAGCTCTACAGTATACACAAAATGCCAAACACCTTTCCCCCACCCCGCCTTCCAGATCTATGCTAAAGGGATACTTGCAATAGTAAATACTGAGACTCTAAGAACATCACTGTGGGCCTGCAGAACATGGAAAGAGGCATCCGGTGCATGGTCCAAAGACTGGGAATGAAGCTGTGGGCTGTTCCTATTGTGTGCTTACTCCGTGGTAAATTATACTGAGTTCCGTGGAACATATCTCGCAAAGCTTTGCATTTTATTGAGCGCTAGTCCCACTGTAGAGGCTTAAATCTGGGAAGAATGAGCATAGGGTTGCAGCCCTACTTCTAGTAAGTGTGCTTAGCATCCCATTCTTTGTAGAACAAGAGGCTTCCTGCAGGGTGACATATGATGGATTTCCATTGAAGGAAAGCAACCGTTCTGGATGAAAGACCTCAAGCATGCGGAGAACAAGCCATGTGTTGAAATGCTGCAAGGAAGCACTTTATTTCAATTGCTGCATGTGGTGAAGGGTTACCAGATTTTGGCACCAGATTTTATAGCAAGATATTCTTAGGAATGAAGTATTGATTGGAGGCACTGGCTGATAACAAAGGACAGATAGCAGTTTAGGGATTGGGAAGCAGTTGAGAGCATATTGATGTTTCTTTGAAGTGTTCTCTGATTGCTGCCTTTGCTTTATGTAAAAGTCATTCCCATGCTTGCTTACTTGGAGGTAAGCTTTCTTGATCTCAGTGGGATTTACTTTGAGTAAACGTAGAGCAGAATAGGCCTGCACAACCTCAAAACTGTCCTCTGCACCAGTAACATACTGAAGCCCGTGTTTAGTTGACTGCAGAGGCTTTCTTGCGGGGAGGCTCCACAGGCGCGTTTCCCTGCAGTTAAATGCAGAAGCCGGCGGAGCTGAAGTAAACACCGAGCTGAGCTCTGCTGAAACTAAATCTGACCAGCTTAGTCTAAAACCACAGGGTGATGGGAGCTTCCAAGAGTATCAAGGCTAGAAGGTGGGGCAAGAGGAAAATCCAAATTTCTGAAAGCCAAAAGGGGGGAGGGGCAGAAGTCACATTGAGAAGTCCCTGCGTACAATATGATTAGATGCAAAACCACCATTTATTAATTCTGTGCAGAATAGAAATTACTACGCTTAGATTCTAGTGCCCATTGGGTTACTGAGACATGTGCAAACGGAGCTCGCAATGACCTATCTTGGTCAGGCACAGATGCACTTAACCAGGTTAAATATCCAGCTATGAAGCGTGCAGTCAGTACAAAGATCTGAAGGCACCCACGGATGTTTTCCTTTTGGGATGCAGCAGATTCTTTGTCACGGAAACCCCAGAGATGCTTTCTGGCTTTCCCTGACTGAAAACTCTCCAAGTGTAAGACCACCCTGTGTTGCAGGGTTAAGGCAAACCGATCCCCTTTCAGCTTGTGAGTCTTTCTCTCCATTGCAAACTCCTCAGGAGAAACCAAGCTGTTGGCAGGAGTACATGAGAAGCAACTTCCCCTGGAATTTCAAAGTACTTGTGAAAAAAGTATGCTGTGGGAAATCTTAATTAGAGTTCCTTCTATCTAGCATAGTGGATCACAGAGAATCTGGTATTCTGAGTGCTTTTACAGGGATTCGCAGCAGCTGGGTTTGTAAATTATCTCTGAAGGTCCTCAAGAAGGCAGAAGGAAGAGCCAACAGGCGTAATCATCTATTTAGCAAAGGTCTCTTAGCCTAAGCAGTTGTATGCCAGAGCACAAGAATACACAAGGCATGCTTGCAATAAATAGCACCTCCCATTATTAGAAGCAAAATGGGAAATCACTAGCCTTTTCATGATCTATCTATACCAAGAAAAAAACTAGCACTGCGGATTAGACGTTAGACTGAAAAAAAATAATCTTGTGTTCTAGGTTCTGTAGATAGCAAACTGTCCTTCCAGATGGGGTGAAGAGGCTGTAGATCAAGGCAGGTGACTTTTTTTTTTTTTTTTGAGATTGAGGAGCTAAAAATTGAGTTAGGGATTTTACCTCATTCTGGTTTGCTTTTTAAAATCTGCTGTGGGTTTCTTAATAGGTGCAGCAAGCGGATTGGAGGCTTCCCACACCTATTTCACTGCTTATTTCCTTTTTAAAAAGCAGGAAGTTGCCTCGCTGTAATTTGGGAGTACAGAGTTGAGGAAGCTTCCACAAGAAAATGAGGTCTGTTTTAATGCCCTTTAATGTAGGTCCCAGCAGGTGGCAGCACGTAGCTAACCTGACCAATCTCAGAAAAGCTAAGCGGAGTCAACCTGGTTAGTTCTTAGATGGGAGACCACTAGGAAATCCCAAAGTGGTAGCCTAGCCCGGAAAGAAAAAAAAACTTCTGGAAAAAAAGCAATAACAGCCCCCGTTGTATTGCTGCCTAGAAAACAACATGGCCTGTCTAGGTAGTCACTAGGACTCAAGCCTGAAGCAAGGGAGTCTTTATCTTCTATTGTTGCGCAATCCTCCTCTGCAGCTCATACTCCCATCTTTCCTCCTTTAGCCTCACGTCCATTTCTTTTCTTTTTCTGTGTATGTCCTGCAGAGGCTGCAGCCCATTTCCAGAGTTCTCCCCCAAACAGCTTCAATCCCCTCTTTTGGGACCAAACTTAGCAGCAACACCCTGCCCTCATCTGCCTTGGACTCCCCATTGATCTCCTTTTTGTGGAAATCTCCCCTTTCCTGGGGCTCCTCTGTCCTGTATACTCTCCTCTGTTGCCGTTGCTGCGTTCAGACTGCAGTGTTCCCCCCCCCCCGCCCCCGCACCTTTGCGTTCTTTTCCCTTGGCTTCTCCTCAAGGCCTCATGAGACTGTCCTCATCCGTTGCCTGCAATTCAGTGCGGTCAGAATAGAGCTCGATTTTCCCATATATAGTCAGGGTGCCTGCCATGCTGCCTTTTGCTCAAGACCTCAGAGATCTCTCTGTGACTAAGTTCTAGTGACTAATTGTTCCACATCTTCTGGGCTAGCATCCAACAAGCCTCTTGCCCATGACCCAGATTAGTAGAGATTTGCTGTTCTTACCTGTGATATATGCTTTCCTCCCTCCCTGCCCTCCATCCTTGCCTACGTAGGCAAGGCCCATCATTTGGACCCCCTTGCCTTGCTTTGCCAGATCTGTCTCTCTGCACTTTGAAACCTTTCCATTATTGGTCTAGCTGTGTTGTTATCCTGAGGCTGTTTCTCTTCCTGACTCCATCTTTTTTTTTCCTTGGTGGCACCTTAGTGGTCACAAGTAGATAGATTTTGCCTGCATAAATGGATCACAGCTAGCCTAACAAGTTGGAGCTGAAGTTTAGGAAGAAGATATCCAAAGAATGAACAAACTGTTCTTATCTTTCAGGAACCAGATAATATAATATTATAAGAAACTGGCTTCTTATGATCCTGGCTTCTTCTGGCTAGTGTTAAGAAAAGTGACAGAGAGTTTGATAGGAATAGTTGTATTAGTCATCAGGATTTTTATACTGGACCTTTGCTCCCAGATTTAGCAGGTGCCTGGGCTATACAGGGGACTTCTGCAAGAGTGAAGCTTAAACCTGATCTTGGTCTTAAGAAGCTGAAATAATTGTGACCGCAGAGTTGTTGTATAGACATGAGGACTTGTGTTTCAGTTGTTATGCTTCTTTGTCTAGGAAGAAGGACTGAGGTTTTCCTAGATTAGTTCTATGAATTGGATTTTTTTCTAGAATGTCTTCAGAACACCCACATACATCAGGTTGGAGAATACAGGTATAAGAGGAACATCTGGATGTCTCTAAATTAGAAGACTAGGTGAGCTGCTTTCTCTATGTAAATGCCATGGCATCATTTCTGTTCAGGCTACAGGTAGTCCTCACTTAATGACCACAATTGGGACTGGAATTTCAGTTGCTAAGCAAAGCGGTCATTAAGCGAATCCGACCTGATTTTACAACCTTTTTTGCGGTGGTCGTTAAGCGAATCACCGCAGGCATTAAGCAAACCACGTGGTTGTTAAGCGAATCACACAGTTCCCTATTGATTTTGCTTGCCAGAAGCTGGCCGGGAAGGTCAAAAATGGCGATCACGTTACCACGGGACACTGTGACGGTCATAAATGTGAACCGGTTGCCAAGCACGCAAATTGTGATCACAGGACTGCGGGGACGCTGCAATGGTCGTAAGTGCAAGGACTGGTTGCAAGTCGGTTTTCTCAGCACCGTCATAAGTCCAAACCGTCACTAAACAAATGGTTGTTAAGCAAGGACTACCTGTAGTCACACCATTGACGGAATTAATAAAAAGCACAGGAGGTAGTTTAAAGAAAAAGTATTGGCCTCTTCCCAGAGTGTGCCTAATTATGTGTCAGACCTGGCCCATGAAACAGTTTATTAAGCCTTGGCAGCCTTATCTGTTTTAACCATGTGGTATACATTTTGCCCAAATTTTCATATCTAAGCAAAGGAAATTTGTTTTCAAAGGTTGGGAGATACAAAAATATAGACGCTTTTAGACATTGGTTCACAATTCAGTGAGATGCCCTGGTGATAGTTATGCAGAGATTCTTAAGCCTGGCCACCTGGGTTGTGCGTCAGACTTCTGTTTTCCACACCACTGCTTGGAGGGTAGATTGGTCCCCACGAGCATAGAACTTGGCTCTCTTGTTCTACAGCACTTGACCAGGAGGGTGGGAAGCTGCTGAGAGTATTCACCCTTAAAACTGAAGTCTTATTCAAAAGGTCTTGTTTGAGCCTCAGTTAGTTTGTTTTCCTTGTTCAAGTGCATCACTGTCTTGTCATAATAACACAAAACCGTCAGACAATTTCTACGACGTTTCTTTTCTCCTCTTTAACTACCTGGCTGTGGGCTTAGGGTCAGCAAACCTAGACCAGCAGCAGAAGTAATGAAGAACACTTTACAGAAAGGGCATGCATGAAGAAAAGTGTGTACCTCTCTGTGTGTGTTCGTGTGCACATATGTGTGTATGTATGTGCATGCAAAGATATGGGTGAGTAGGAGAGGTTGGACAGCAGGGGGTCTACTTCTCAGAACTGAACAGCTGCTTTGAACACATCTGGTCGTGGGGTGGAAGGCAGTAAGAAAGTCAAGTGGGGAACAGGGAATTTACTTACTCAGTTTTGCTGTGAACCCTCACCTGCTCCAATACCAGGATTTAACTCCTATTCAGGAAGTCAAGTGAGAGGCATTAACAAATGTGTAATAGTGCATCAGTGCACCAGGTTGGATATTCGGAGCCGAAACTGGCTTTCTGGTGCCATAACTCCTGTTGTCAAGTTAGTTGTCAGAAGAAGAGTCCCTCAAATACATGCAGGAATGTCTTCTCCTCAGAGCTAAATCTACAATTTCCAGACAGTCCTGGCAGCCTTCATTTTGGGTATGAAGCAATATCTGTGTCAGAGTATATGGTACTTGGAAGGACTGTACAGAGATCTCTGTATAGGACAGACTGTATGAATTAGTCTGCTTCCTGTCGTGTATCTGATTGTCCTGACACTGATTGTTTACATTCTGTCTCTTTGCTAGTTTTAAATAGCCATGTGGAGACTCAGATTGGCTGAGTGAAAGAGATGCCTGTGAGCTGAACCAGGTCTGATCTTATACAGATTCCTACAGTTCTCATGCACTTTAGGTATTTTCCCCTGCACTTCTGTTTTGAGCAGGGCCTGGCGCTACCATTCCCTGAAAGGGGCAGCTTCCTTATACATACGACATCCACGTTCATTTTGAAGTCTACCTGCCAATCTCTCTCCAAACCATTGGAGAGCAGTATCAGACGTGTTGGTCCCTAAACCAGCTCTTCAACTGTCGCCACTTTCTCTCTACACTTCAAATCCATTCCAAGTGATAATACTGTATGTCTCCAGTTTGTCTGCCAAATTGATGGTGGTATGAATGTGGAAGCGAAGACAACGGTGGAAGCCTCCTTGCCCTGTCATCTCTCAGCAGCAAGATGAACACTGCTGGATAGAAAGGGGATGCCGATGTGGTGCGTGTGCCCATGCATGGCTGTCTGGAGCATAAAAGTATGCACCTGAGGACGTGGCTGAGTACCTGGCTGGAGAGTTTCTCTGGGGAATCCTCAGTCTCTCTGTTGAGGTGTTTGCTTCCCAGATACCTTGGTATCCCTGAGTTGGCTTCTTGTGTGGGCAGTGGATTTCTAACCATAGTATTTCACTGTGGAGAAACCTCATGGGTTCAGCCGGAGCTGCTAGTTCTCTCTTTGGAGGAAAGGCTCCTGCCTTTTTTCCCTTCGCGTGCAGTAAAAGTCCCTGTTACCCAGAGAAGCCCATGTGACTCATCAGCTTGGGGTGGCTACGTTATGGCGCTAGTGCACAGGGTTGGAAACTACTTGCCCAACAGTGAAGGCTTCAGCAATAAGTGGTGTCTTTTTGCCTGACGGGCCATAGCTGCATGCACACTTGAATAACCTTGCATGTATGTATAAAGAGAGGGTGTTGCTTATGAAATTTATGCCCTTTCCTAGGACCCATTCCCTTTTTACCTATATCTTCCATGAAACTTTCCACATGGCTTCTCCAGCATACAGTATTATCCATTCTTTGTTCTGCTACTCAATTACTATCACGTTGGAGAAGTTCTAAAGCTGGTTTAAAGCCGAAGGATCCCAGAGGCTAGCCATCGCAGCATGTTGTTGAGGAACATTTCCCCCTAATTTCGGCTATCCTAGGGGAAAAAAAAGTTGCTCTCTGCAGCTGCCGGATGGGAGTGTTAGAGCCGTGTGCGTTTATCAGTGGGATGTGCCTTCTTCTCCCCTTCCTTAACTTTGCTAGCTAACTCAGCCAAGGATCAGAACCATCTGGCCGAAGGGGGTCCCTAGAGCCAATGGGCAGCATCTCTTGCCACTGTACCTGGCAGGAAGAGTTTGGTCTCTTGCGCATTCCGTTCTGTCTTTGCCTGCCTGTTCCTGGAGGGATGAATCAAAGCTGGTCTCCCCGGCCTCATGTTTTCCGGCATCGTCCCCTTCAGTTTCCTTGCTCTGCCTTTTCCAACATCCAGAGCGGAAAAAAAATCCCAAAGATTTTTGTTTTGCGTCCTTTTTTCTTTTAAAAAAAGCTTCGTTTGCTCTTTCTTTTTAAATAACTAATTCGGTGGGAGCAAGAGACTCGCCTGTTCCTAAATGGCACGATTAGATGGTCAAAAGAGCCAGTCCAGGGGAACAAACCACTTTTGACCTTTTAAGGCTTCTTTTTACATTTCTATTTTATTTAAATACAAGCCCTCCCCCAGAAAGCCTGGGGTGTTGTCTGCAAAGCACAAAAACCCCATTGCTTATAAAAATTACTCCCTGCAGGAAAAAGTACTCTCATTCTAAGTAATCTCCCCCCTCCCTCCAGCTTTTCAACCTTCTCAAAGTAGCAGTGAGAAAAGTTTTGCGAACCAGACTGAGATATTAAAACTCTACCAAGTAACAAAAACAACACCCCTCACTGTATTTAGAAAAATTCAGACACTTCCCAAGTTGGGATCTCCCCCCTATTTCTATTCCGTCCTCCCCCCAGAGAAGGACATTTCCTCGTTTTGGGGGGGGGGAGTGTTTCAGGGTGGCTTTACTTCCCCTTGTCCTGTTCTTTGTTTAAAAACAAACGAATAAACTATCCTTTTATTTTAGTAACCAAACATTCTTTCTTTCTGTTCTGGGAGAGCACTTAACTCAAGCCATGGGGAGGGGAAAGAACCCTTTTAGCCGTTGTCTAAAATGTTGGTGACTTTGATTTTCCTCTGTCAATTTGGGATGTTATTCCCTTGCTAAGCAGCCTTCTCCTCTCTATCCCCCCCCCGCCCCTTTCAGTAATCACAAACATACATGAAAAAGAGAGAAGGGGGGCATAGGGAAAGTCTTAAATCAGTCCCAAAGCCAGACAGACGTTTTAATCAAATCAAATTAGAATCAGCAGCGGTTGGAAAAAAAAGTCAAGGCGCACAGCAAGACCCCCACCCCACCCCCCTTCCCAAAACTGAGCGAGATGCGAAGCCTTACCTGAACCCTCCCCAGCAACATATAGCATAGTAGACTCAGAGTGTGGGCTGGGGGCGACACGGCGGGTTAGCAGACCAACGGTTGTGCTCCGAATGATCGCTGCAGATCCCGGCGCGGAGTGAAAAATTCCCTTTCTCTCTGGCTGGCTCTGCCCCGGGTTCCGTTCCTTCCTTCCTTCCTTCCTTCCTTCCTTCCTTCCTTCCTTCCTTCCTTCCTTCCTTCCTTCCTTCCTTCCTTCCTTCCTTTTTTTCCCCCTTCCCTATTTGTTTTGGTTTGTGTTTGCTGGGTGTTAGGTGGGAAAAGCTGTCTGTACTTTGTTTTGTATGTATGCAAAGTTTTTACCACGCGCTCGCTCGCTCTCTCTCTTGCTCTCTCGCTCTCTCTCTCGCTCTCGCTCTCGCTCTCTCACTCACTCACTCTCCTCTTCCACCTCCTGTGATTTGTTCTTTGATTGGTGTCCAGGAATGTAGGAAAAAGAAAGAAAGAAAGAAAGAAAGAAAGAAAGAAAGAAAGAAAGAAAGAAAGAAAGAAAGAAAGAAAGAAAGAAAGGCATAACCCTCTTCTCAAAGTGGCTGCCTTTTAAAAAAAAATTAAAGTGTTAAGCAGAACCAGGTTGCTTTCAAGAATGTATTTGATACAATTGCCTACAAGCACCCATTCATTTTCTTCCCCCTCCTGCTTGCTGCTCAGCCTGAGGTGCCTCACTTCCAGCTCTTCAAACTCTGGAGTGGGGAGGGTGCAGGGGAAAGGTAAAAGTCCCAGCAATAGGGCTCTTCTGAAAGGAAAGAAGGAAGGGGACTTTTCTTGGGTTGTTTTTGCAAAAACTATCCAGAGGAAATGCCAGCCCACCACACTCCTCCCCACCCTGTTCTCTAGATCTCTGGATGCTGCCAAGTTTTGCTAGTGGCATTTAAAAAAAAATTAAAGGGGGGGGGGTGTCTTCCAGCAAATATTGAAAAATCCAACGTGCTGCAAGGGCTTCCTTTGGCTTCTGGGTGAGGAAGAGAGCGGGCAGGCCGCCCTCTGGATGGGGGCAGGCTGGGGGAAGGGACCCAGGGCTCCTACCTGCTCTCCACGCCATCTGGTTAAAGCCCCAGTCCGGCGCAGCCCTTGAAGGTAGGTGTGTGGCTGAATGCTTCCTTTCGCCGAAGGGTCTGCATGGAGTCTGCTGCCTCCTTTATTCTGGACCAGGATTAATAATCCCATTTGCCAATCCCACTCACTGGGGTTTGGTTGTGGGGGTTTTTTTTTGAAATGTGGATGTGTGCGTGTGTGCAAGCATGTGTGTGTTTTAATTGGGGGAAGATATTCGTGCAACCTTTCTTCTACCCCCCCCTTTCTGACGTGTAAAGCCTTAACCACAAAGCTAAGCCCAGTCCCTGAGGGGGGGAGTATGTGTGGGGGGCATGGGGGGAGGAGAGGTCCTGCAGATTGCCTCCTCTCCCCTACAAAGAGACCAGGCGAGGTGAGTGTGTGAACCCACCCTGTCTCAGGCTGAAATGCCAGATTTGGAAAGGGGGGTGGAGGGAGAAAAGGGGTGGGGATAGAGGGAAGAAACTGACCCATTCTTTTTCTCCACTTCTTTCGCCTTCCGTGCGCTTCCCATTCTCTGTCCTACAGCTGCCCGTCGGTGACTCCCTTGGACCAGACCTTTGGCCTCGACTGTGAAGGGCTCTTGCACCGCATGCCAGTCCGAGCGCCAGGCACTGGGGTTCCTCTTGGTGCCCCACTGCCCTTGTGTAGGAAACAAAGCACAATGGCTTGTTGGTGGGTTGCTGTCAAGGGCTTGCCCCGTTCTCATAAACGGAGTGGCCTTTAGTCATTGGCAGGTGACTGACCCCACTCCCCCGTCCTGTGAAAGGAGGGTGTGCCTCTAGTTCCGGGCTGCCCGGCCACTCAAGAATATTGGGAGCAAGGGGCGACCTCCCCTCCCTCCCTCCCTCCAGGCAGAACAGAACAAAACACCCCCCAGCATTTTATACCCACTCGTCTCTCATTTAGCCCAGCGTTGTTCTTCTCTTCCGCTCTGTATGTCTCATATCTGTGGGATCCAACACTAATTCATTAATCAGCAAAAGTTTTCCCCGTCCTCTTTCAATCCACACCGGGTGACTCAGCACTCAGCCCTGCAACAGGAGCGGTAACCTCCCTGACACTGGATGGGTTCCTTGGAAAGGGGTGCAAGGAGGAAACTGGAGAGGCTGCATAAAAGTTTGGGCAATTGTAAGAAGGGAAGAAGTGGGGGGGGGGAGAAACAGGATGGATGGATGGATGCTGAAGAAGGAATCCTTAAAAAGCCCTACCTTGCAAGTATAATTTATAGGAAAGAGGAAACATTCTGTGCTGGGGTAAAAAAACAGCCTCCCGGTACTTCTTGAAAATATGCACTAAATGGGCATTATCATTTTAGCAAAAGGAAGCCCTGCCGGATTTAACAGGAGTTGTACACAGACAACTGAGTGGAAACAATCAAGTTTGGGAGAGTCCCCAGTTCTGCAATTCTTGCACAGGCAGCATCTCCATTAGCAAATTAGCAGCATAGGTGGTTCTGACCCATCAAACTTTCACTGCCTTATTTTGTTTCTTCCATACTGCTCTCCAAGTAAAACATCTTCCAAGTGTTGAACTCTGAGATTTTTAGTAGAAGTTCCTTTTTGCTAAGATTTTGAGCAGCATTGAAATGGTTTGTTTGTTTTCTTTAATTATGTTTAAAAAGTTATTTGACCAAAAAAAAAGCCCAACTCTAACCCTTTCTCTGAATTTCAATAGCTAAGCAATTGTTTGTTTTCAATTACCCTCCTTTGATTAGGACCGACTTTGCTGATGGGAAGCTTTCTAACTAGATGAGGACTGGAGAAGTAAACTTTATATTTAAAATAAACTGTCACATGTTATTAAAGCTGGCATGCCAGGTATATGGCAAAAGTGGAAAAATACCAAAACTCTGTTTATTCTCATTACTAAATATTTACATATTTAGCAACCAAAAAAAAAAAGGTAAAAAAGTTTTGTGCTGTTTGAGGAAATCCAATCACTTCATCCAAAATTAATTGCATTTGTGAATATATACGTTTTTTCATTGTTAAAACCTGACTCGTTATTTACATGGAAAAACTATTATGAGGCTTTGAACTTTAAGGAGGAGGGGGATGGAAACCTATTTCTTTTTTCCCCTTGCAGGCTTTTGCGTAATGCTTTGTGTAAAAACAAAGGCACTCACAGACACAACTAATTGTAGTGCTTTTTCTCTTTTTTTTCTTTCTCAAAAAGTGTTCTGCGCCTCCAAAAGGTAAAATTCAGAATGAATCTCAAATACAGTCTGAGCTTAAAGTCCTCAGATTTTCAAATGTTTAAATGTTTTAAGCCCCGAATTCACCATAATTGGGACTTTCTGGTTTTTATTTGAAATAACAGTTCAATCATAAAATGAAGATTTATGTATCTCAGATTTGGCTGATGTAAGCACAGAATAAATACATCTATTGTAAGTAGTGGTTGCTCAATGTATATACTTAAAAGAAATGGAGTCCTGCACAAAGCCTTTTATTTTTATTTATTTATTTTGGTCTAGAAACAATTTTATATGTCCACAAGACATGTAGAGATTTGGGGACATGACACTTCCAACTCCTTTGTTTTTCAGTTCATTACAACAAAATATAAAATTAACTAAAATGGACTATTAGGGACAACAGGGATCCATCTAAAACCTAAACTGTGAGCTTTTAGACTTTACCTAAAGAATGGATACTTTTATTTGTAAATGTCCCAGGTTTGCTTTTCTAGGAGGAAAACACTGAAGATAGAGCTGGAGTGCTTTGAATATAAAATACTCATTACATGAAAAATGTGTAACGTATGTTTTGTCCTGGAGGACTGTGAAGCTGTACAGCAAGAAACTGTCTTTGAAATAAAGAGTATCTGCTAAAATAAATATGGGTGAGAAACAGCAAGAACTGATTGTGTATGTATAAGCTGCCAGGAAAATTCACACAGTTTCAAAAGTAGCAATAAGCATACAATAGTATGCTTATTTTGTACTTTACAACTATATTCCTTTAAAACACGGATTGTTGGCAATCCATGAATAGGATAAACTAGAGGCCTGGATCTAGATCCGGATTCATAGTTTCTCATTCTTGAAAAGATTGTGGACATGAGGGCATGTCCT